>BJKM01000703.1:0-5000 GCA_015082035.1 Chaenogobius annularis | reverse complement strand
TCCTCTAGTCTCTGTAAGAGGTCCCATGATCGACAGTGTCAAAAGCAGCACTCAGATCTAACAGAATTAAGACTGAGGCTTTGCCCGCGTCAGTGTTCAGGTGGATGTTATGTAAATGTATATATTTCTTTAAAGGTGCACTATGGTTCTTTCTTCTTTTGTGGCACGGTGCGATCAGAACTACTTGGATCTTAATGTCTCGAGAACCAAATAACTATAATTGTAGACTTTAGGCAAATACAAATTGACCACAGCCCGAGGCTCATTCATGGTGAGGAGGTACAGATGGTCAAGCAATACTATGATGCTAATATACTTGGATGCTAAAGTCAGGTTTGATGTTAATACAGACATTATTGCAGAAAACGCGCAGAAGCGAGTTTATCTTCTGTGCCAACTTCAGTCCCTCATTATCAGTGATAACATCCTCAGAGTATATGGAGAAGTCTCCTCACTTTCTCTCTTGTTTCCTGGTTTGGCTTTCTCTCTGTGAAGGAAAAGAACAGCTTACACAGTATTGTCAAATCTGTTCTAAAATAATTGGTGCTATATATTATATATATTATATATATATATATATATATATATTATATATATATATATATATATATATATATATATATATATATATATATACACATACATATATATATATATATATATACATATATATACACACATACATATATATATATATATATATATATATATATATATATATATATATATATATATATATATATATATATATGGCTTTATAGCAATGTTTGATATTTAAAGCTGAAAAAATGATTGCAGTTGAATCCATTGTACTTGTTGCATTTATTGAAGTAATAAAGAAGTAAAAATATCCCATCTGGAAAAGCCTGTTAAACCATAGTTTTAGACCTTAATAAAAATGTTCTTGTATTTGTATTTCATCTCTCAAATATGAATGCATATGTATGTTTGGTTGTCTCCTCTGGCCTTTTGACTAAAACATGCCTGTGTTAGATAAGTTGCTGGACAGCAGTCACATGTGCGTCCAACACGCACAAACTATGAATGAATAGCCATACAATTACATACAATTTTTGTATAATTCAATCCCTCAAAATCTGGAATTTCCTCTCAATGGGTTGTTTACAGTATTAAATTATACTGTGGAATGTGATGTGGTTCTCTTTGATTTTTTTTTTTATTAAATAGATTATTGAATCGTAATCAAAAAAACATTTTGTGAACCTTACACGGACTCCAAAACATGCCCAATGGTGAAAGAAGGGGTTTTTACAAGTCAGACAGCGCAGGAATGTTTAACTTAGAAAAAAATCCATTTCAGTGACGCTAGCTATGATTTGACAAGCAATAACACCATTTAACACCTTTATTTTGTTGAATGATCGTTTAAACTGTCAGGAAAGTGTGTCAGTTAAGTGTAAACTGTCTCTGTGGCTGCGTCCAAACGTCCACACTATTCCCTACAGAGGGCACTAGTTAGGGCTCACGCTATTTTGTTGTGCTGTCCGAATGTCCAGTAGATGAAAAACAAGTGCTCTCAAAATTTCCCACAATGTGTGGGACAGTCTGTGCACTATATATTGTGTAGTGAATGAGGGGTCAGGGGACGAGTGTGGACATTCAGATGCAGCCTGTGTTTTCAATGGCACGTCGCATATTGATGACATCACAGAGGCATTCCGTAATTCCTGTCATTTTAAACTTTTATTTTTCATTTTTTCTGAATCCACTGTGAACAAATTCTACCAGAGAATTCTGACCTGTTCACCCCATTTCTAAACGATAGGGATTCTAGAATGTTGTGATGTCATGTGAACGCAACAAGTGAATTCCCTATAGAGTTCTACAGACCATCGGAAACCTCTTCTAGAATGTATTATGTAACCTGTATGATATCTTGCTAGCTCCTCTCTCTCTCCACCTCCTCTCGTCTTCCTCTTCTCCTTCTGCGAGGCAGTAACACCTTTTCCCCGTGGAGATGAAAGAGAACAACAGCAGGGTACAATCCGCTGTTCCCTTAACTGAACACAGGGGGGGCCGCAGCGTGGGGCCAGGAGTTACAGGCTCGTCTATAAAATCTACAAAGACGTGTGCCCCACAGCCGCACAGCCACAGCCAATTACCTGGGCCTGTTTGCCATATATGAGCTAGTAAAGACGCAGGCTTGTGCTGTTTACTGGCAGGTACCGGTGGGAGAGGAGTTGGTGTAAGCACTTTCACAAACAAAATCAGATTTTCTGCAACTGACGTATGTTTTTTCTGTTACAGCGCTCTTGTCTGCCGTGCCCGTCGGGCAGAAGAACAACGGTAATTAGTAGTAACCATATGTTAAATGTATATATAGTGCTGGAGATATGGTCACACTAAGGACAAAAGACAAGATAGTATATAATGGAAGGATAATTTAACACTTGATATTTTGTTTCTTCCTAACCCAAACCCTCTAATTCTAACCTTTACTACATTGTAATTACATGTTATTACATGTTGATACACAGTAATGTATCGTGTGAAATAAAATGTGATCATAGCATTCAGTGTTCACAAAAAAACAAAACATCAAACAAACATGTGATATCAAAATTATGAATATCAAGGCTTGGCATGAGGCTTAGTCATGCCATTCGCTGACAACAAAAATAAAAATTCAAGCAGAACGAAGTATTTTTGACTAATATTTTTATTTATTTATCAAATAAGGCAGTATAATCAGGTACAAAAACATTTAACGTTGCCAGAGTTGTCTTTGGGTCGATGTGGGCAAATGTTGGCTGGTTTTCTGCCCAGAGACAGCAGGGGGCGACAACAGACAATTCAAATGCCCCGAAAATACGTATTTAACCATCACAGGGACTTGCAAAGACGTTTGAGCTGGTAAAATGTTACTTAATTCTGCTTTAAATGATCATATGGCGAGACGTTACATGAAAGCTCATCACTACTGCCCCCTAAAGGTGTGGGGCATTACAGATTCTACATTTGAAAGGGATTGATGTCCTTAAGGCACAGAGCTTTTATCTTCCCTGTTCCTTATGAATGGCTTCACATAATTAATAATCTACATTAAATAAATGATGGGGCTCTCCTGTGAAAATAGAATGTGTGACGTGTGGGGTAAAGCTCGGGAAAAATGACAATGACTGCCCCCAGTGTTCTAGAATGGTACTCACCTACTGTATGTCTCTGCCGCTTTTCCAAACCACTTCCTCCTCCCTTTTCCTACGGACTAATCCTCATTTTGCTGTTCCAAACGGAGCGAGCAGTGAGGAGAAGTGTCTTATCAGCTCCTTCACAGCGAGTCATCATCGAAGCTGACTTAACACTGGAGAACAGCCCGACATGCAGAGCCCACCACATGCAGAGCCCACCACACGCTTATTTAGACTTTTAATATTGCAGACTTTTAGAAATGAACAGTGATCAGACATGCTTTTATTGCTGCTGGAAAACGTTACTTGTATAAATATGCGCCTATTAATCCCACATTTATTATATTGTGAAAGGAAAACGAATATTTTATGAGATCCATGAGCTTGGTTTAGAAGTTTGTTCCGTGTTTATTGACACTTTAACGATATATACTAATTAAGAGATTTAATAGATTAATTTATTATAAAACTTTGATATTAATAACATTAGTGGGCGGTACGTTCACAGTAAAGGGGCTTGTCTTTTCAGAATGAGAGGAGTGTGGTTTGGAAAAGGTCCTTTGTCATCACACCCTGAAGAAGGCTTGAGAAGTGGGTTTTTAATGCATCTAATCCTCATTTTTTATATTTTTCCAACCTGATCTTTTTGCTGTTATTCTGTACTAAACCAGACCCTAAACCTGGACTAGATCTGGAATAAAAAAGCCCAAGATCAGGACCAAACCAAGTCCACATCATAATAAAATGGGCTCAATTCAGGACCAAATAACGACCCGTGTGAACACAGTCCCATTGTCTTTGGTACAGTTCAGAAGTATTTTGGACAGAATCTGTAGTCAGTGTTTGTCCTGTCTCCAGGGGGTTCCAGCCTTCAGGAGAGGGCAAGCAGCAGCGGCCAATCACAGGAGGCTGGTCCGCAACCGCCGCAACATCAGCTGGTACAACCAACACTCGGACTTCTGGGCCTGGTACAAGTACTTCACGGACAACGGCAACCAGGAGGCTGTGAGTCCTGAGCGGGATGCTCCAAAAAGCTGCTATTACGTTTACATGCTCTAATTACTGCTCCGTATGATTTGAGGATTTCTAAAATGCATGCAAACACAGAACTTCTGTGTCGGAACTCCAAATCGCAAGAAACACAACTGAAGTTCTTCATTCAGGAAATCTCATAGAAAACAAGTCTTATTTTATTGCTCTTTGTAAATTAGTTGTCGTTTATATATATTTGCAAATCTCAATAATGCTAAATTACTAGACTCCCCTGAACGTCTCTTATTCCCTGTTAAGTATAGATACAGGAGCAAAAAATTACTCAAGTAAAAGTATGACATGGAAACTACTTAAACCCTTCTTATTCTCGCTGATTTTCCCTAGAACGCTTGACTAAAAAGAGCCCCATTTCAAACTGAAGCTGCTCCTGAACCTTTGGAGTGATGTGTTGAAAAAAAAAGAAGTTCTTCTGGATAACGCTGAAGAAGATGAAACTCAAAGAAACTGTTTTATTGTCCAGACTCGAACTTCATCCATTGTGAAATAAGAAGAAAGATCTGAGAAGCAACGACAGAGAAATTGCAGCCAAAAATGGGCTTTTAAAATGAATATCCAAGCGTTATTCCCCCACGGCCTGGCTTTTGTCCTATAGTTTTCTACGTTTTAGGCCGCGTGCTCCCCTCTCCTTGTACGTAGCTGATCATTATTCTGGGTTTTTTCAGACCCATAGCTCTCTTCTCTACAAACCCCTTTTGACATTATCTTCTAAGTAACCTGTCCAAATAATAGATTCATACTGATGCTTTTGTCAGTGTGACCACTTATTTTGTACCAGATCCTATATTCTCGACACACTGA
>BJKM01000702.1:12500-370845 GCA_015082035.1 Chaenogobius annularis | reverse complement strand
TGATTGGCTCTGATCCTAAGTGGAACCCGGATCTGCCCAGAGGAAACCAGATTCTGTCCCACATTGTCTCTCGCGAACGCCACTTGGACACGGGAGATGGAGTGGGGGACGTGTCGCGCCCAAGGACACAGCGGCAGTGTGCACTCTGCGCCCCCTGTGGCGACCTGGTGTGTCCAGGCGGTCTCTCCATCCGAGGTCAAACCAGGCCCATCCCTGCTGAGCAGTCAATCTGACCAGATCAGGTTTGTCTGAGGACCACTTCAAACGTTAAGGATAAAGACCTGACTCCCTCTACATCCCCCCCTCACGCTCTCTCTTCTCTATCTATCCTCCCCGTCACTCTCTCTCCTCCCCCTCCCCCCTCTCTCTCTCTCTCTCCTCATCTCTCCTCCCTCTCTCTCTCCTCTCTATTCCTCCCTCCCCTCTCTTCTCTCTCTCACTCTCCTCTTCCTCCCCTCTCCTCCCCTCTCTCTCTTTCTCCTCCCTCCCCCCTCACTCTCTCTCTTCTCTCTCTCCTCTCTCTCTCCTCTCTCTCTCTATTCCCCCTCCCTTCACTCCTCTCTCTCACTTCTCTCTCTCTTTACCCCTCTCACTCCTCTCCTCCTCTTTTCTCTCGCTACCTCCCCCTCCACTCTCTCTCTCTCTCTCTCTCTCTCACTCTCTCCTCTCTCTCCCCTCCTCTCCTCTCTCTTCTCTTCTCTCGCTCCCCCTCCCCCTCACTCTCTCTCTCACTCCCTCTCCTCTCTCTTTCTCTCGCTCTCTCTCTCTCTCTCTCTCTCTCTTGAACTCTCTCTCTCTCCTCTCCCCCTCCCCCCTCACTCTCTCTCTCTCTCTCTCTCTCTCTCTTGAGGGCGTTTGATGAGCAGCTCTTGTCTTGGGGAAGCGTTTCAACAAAGGGGCAAATAAAAGACGTACGGGTCGTCATGGAAACTAAAGCAATACATAGAAATGGGACTTGTCACTGAGTAAATGCGACACACAGTAAAATGAGAGTGTATTTGATCTTCTCTGGAGCCGGTGTTTTCATTCTGTCTTCAGTGTTTTACCTGATTCTCTCACTTTTTACAAATCAATTGAATCGCCTTCTAAAGGATTTAAATGGGACTAAACCAGGACAAAACCAGGACTAAACCAGGATTAAACCAGGACGAGCTCTCATCTGTGGCAAATACTGTCCAAGTCACTGTCTGGCTCTTTAAATTAGCCAGTACCAGGAAGCTCACCATTACCACATGTTCTGGGACTGTCCTGTCGCTGAACAATATTGGGCCGCGATCAATAAAGTGCTACAGACGGTTTTTGACATCATCATCCCACTGTGTTTGGGCCTCAAAACTCCTGCCATGGACACAATCAGTGGATATCTTAATATATTCTAAAAAATGGACACAAACGTGGACACAAACTGGACTGCTCGACTTTGGACCAACTGAGACGTTTATTTTGGGGTGTGTTTTAAGTGTTATAACATTTTTTGAACAATGAAAAACAAAAATATACCGAAAATAAAACATTGCGATTATTTCATTAAATCCATGTGTGAACCTGCTTATTATCACATGGATACTCACACAAACACAATAGAACAAACAAAATGCAAAAAAAAGAGCTCATGCCAAATGGAAGGAGCCCACAGACCAATCCAAAAAGAGATCAGAGGGTGAAGGAAAAAACACTTTCTAGGTAAAAAAAATAAAAAATCCATGTGTGAATCTGTCCATCGTAATTTGGATACTTTTCAAGGCTCATTTGGCACACATTTCCCTGGCACACAAGCTCAAAGTCACCTCTCGTGTGGGAAATGCCCTTATTTGCCTACCATACCAGCCAGCTTGATTAGATATAAATACAAGCATGCCACTTTCTACCGTCGTGGGAACTTAAGGTACGAATTCAGGATTACAGGTTTAGGAAACAATTAAGGTTAGGGGATAGGAAACGGTTCAGCTTAGTCGACGGTTCGCAGTTAAAAGACAACAAGGAAAATGGGGCTCGGGTCTGTTACTGCAAAAGCTCGCCATTACGTCATTCTGTGCAGGAGCTGACAATGTGTTTGGGGCGTTCGAATAGTGCATGAAAAGTCACACAGCAGAGAAGACGCAGCTAATGGCAGCGCCTTTGGCAAACTTCTGGAATAAATAGTTTTAGTTTAGTCTGAAGGACAAGGCAGAAAGATTTGTGGAATTTGCTGATTTGTCGGCCTGAGGTTGGAGGTTAGAGGTCATGCAGCAGGTTAGAGTTATGCAGACGACATCACAGCGATGAGTCAATAAGAAAAGAGCTGAAAGAGCTGCGAGACTCTAAAAACAAATGTAAAACTCTTATTTAGCTTGTACTGAACTTGACATCTAAAAGAAGAAAATCAATTCAACAGTGTAGAAAAGCAGATAAACAACGTCACGTGTCGAACCGGCTCATGAACCATAGACGTGTGCAGTATTTTTATCTTACTTGGAAGTTACTTGTGTATTTGTGATTGTGACTGGTGTGCGGGCATTCGCGCAGCTGTAGCCAAGACCAATGTCCTCTCACGGACAATAATGTTTACCCTACCTGCCTTACCCACCTTACCTACCCGTACCCTCGTTACCCTAGCCCTCCCGTACCTTATCCTACCCTGCTTTAACCTTACCCTACCCCCATACCTCTATCCTACCCTATTTTACCATAACTTTCCCTACTCACCTTATGCCTTACCCTACCGTACCTTACCGTACCTAGCTTACCTACCGTACTTACCCTATCTACCTTACCCTACGTATCTTACCCTACGTACCCACACCTACTTAATTACCTACCCTACGTACCTTACCCTACCTTACACTACTTTTACTACCGTTGCCTCCTACCCGCGTACCTACCCTACCCTAACTTTACCCTCCCTTCCCTCACCTTACCCTTACCCTTACTTCCCTTCCCTCACTTACCCTACCCTACTTCCCTTCGCCTCACCTTACCTACCCTACCTTCCTTCCCTCACCTTACCCTACCCTACCTTCCCTTCCCTCACCTTACCCTACCCTACCCTGCCTTACCCTACCCTACCCTACCTTCCCTTCCTTCTCCTTAAATAACATCCTGTTTTGAGTCCTTCGAAAACACCCGTTTACCTTGTGTTTGCGGATCCCTGAAGCGTCGCCCATAACGACCAAGGTTTACCATTTGTTGCCCTCGCTCTCATCTCTGGTCCGTCCCCCACCCATTCTCTCACTCACCTCTCTTCTTCGCTCTCCCTCTGATTTGGCCGGGGCAGCAGCTGTTAAGCGCCATTAGTGACTTTTACCCCTTCTCCACACAAGGCTCTTGTGTCCCCCGTCGCGGCGGCCCACCGCTTTGAACGCCACAAACAAGAAGAAGCCGACGGAAATAGAGAGCAAGTTAAGAGACCCTCTGATCATGTTGTCTGTGCGTCACTTTTGAAAGAGAGCGTGTGTTGTATTCGATCCCCCGGGGTTTTACTTTGACACATCGCAGTATTTACACCCCCCACAGAGCGACAGGGCGGACGCATGTGCTCTGAGGTGAGCTCCAGATCCTCTTGCATTCGATTTGAGCTTTAAACCCTCTCACAACATTTAACTGTCATACAATAACACACCTGGAGTTGTATTTAGCTTCATTCGCGCGTGTTTACGAGCTCTTCTTCTCTGCGCCTCACAAAAACACTCTTATTTTAAAATTTCCTTAGAGATCCTGTGCTTTTAAGTCCATAAATCATCACCAGACGAGAACTTCACTTTAGTATGTCGGAACAAGCTAGCTTTTCTTTATTTCCCATAGTAATTCCCTCTGCTGCCAGTAGATGGAGCGCTAACACTAATCCCTGACGAGGGAAGAGTCATGTGTGTTTTTAGCTGCAAAACATGAGACGCCAACGCAAAGAAGAAGAGACCGTTTAAACCGTTATCTAAGTGGATGTATCTGTCCCTGATAAAGAAACATATAAACAGTAAAGCCTTGGCCAAAAACTCCCAAAAATTAAAAAATTAAATCCAAATGCAGGCAAATTTTTTTTTTAAAGGGCGATTTTTTTTATTTTTTGTTTGTTTTTTTATTATTTTAATGTTCAAATGGAGCTTTGCCCTTGTTTACCGTATGTTACCATATCCGCCGGCACGTGTCCAATCAGGAAGTTACCATTATAAACATCACCAACTGTTTAACCAGGAAAAACTAGATTAAGTTTTTTGGCAAAACCTTAGCTATAATTGTTAAAGGCGCTGAACCTGATTTTCACTGCTTTGAAAGGTGAAAACCAGAACTCGATTTAGCCACGGCACTGACCGACTGTGAAAGCATTTCTTCAGGTGAAAATGAGACCACAGCGCTTTCTCTGCATGAAAATAAAGTGTTTTATCCTCAGAGAAGCAGGAAGTGCGCCGTTAGCATGCTAATGTTTGTTAGCTTTAGCGTGACGACAGAACTCGCTGTGCGCTCATGAGACTCGTGTAAAGTGCTTTGAAACTCTGAATATGCGACTCGTGCGGAGTTTGACAAGAAGCGTTTCTGTTTTTCACCTTTCAAAACATTAAAAAAGTGTATTTCAGTCCGATTTTTCCTCTTCCTTGAGTCATTTATTAGTTAAAAAACACTGCAGCAATGGTATATTCCTGTTAGTAATGTCACAGTAAACATGTTTAGTGCCAAAAATCAGCACGATTTCACGATTATTCTCGATCATCTGGACTGTGACCAAACAAAAGTCTTTCATTTTCTTTCTTTTCCATTGTCTGACATGTGACTGTTCCTCAAGTTTGTGATCACATTTGACTTTCTGAAAGACAAAATAAAGTTCAATTTGACAAAAACAGCCAGATAAAATTAAGATTGATACATTTAGGTCTATTTTTTGGACGAGAAATTGACTTAATTTTGCTTCTAAAATCATCACGACGATTATTTTTGGGTTTTCACGGTCATATTGTGCCCCGAATAATCACGATTATCGATTAACCAGATAATCTTCCTATTTAAGCTTGGTTTAGCCCAAATTTAGACCTAGAAAAGTCCTGTTAAAACCTCGATATTGGGTGGTCCTCGCTGTTAGAAGTTGGAAACCCACAGTTGCGCGCGCACGTTTACGTCGCCGCGGTCGCCGCGGCACAGACAGACGTGTGGGACCGTTTGTTGCTGTCGTCGGTCTCCCTGGCTCCGTCTCGCTCCACTCTCTCGTTTCACCCGCCACAGTAGCCCCCCCCCCGCCCTTTGAAGAGGCCGGCCGCGTGCCTTCATAAACCCGTGGCTAAATCAAATTATCCGGGTTCAGAGCAGAGAGCCCCCCAAACGGCCCGGCCCGCCCCGCCCTCCCATCAGCGGCTGGAGCTCGCGCGGAGGGCCGAGGAAGCGCGGTGTCCCGTTTCAAAGCAGCTCGGCGAAAGGGGGGGGGCGGGGGACACGTGGGGAGGAACGATGAAAGCGGAGAAAGCGACGTAGCATTAGCCGCGAGCCGCTAAAGTCACCTACGCATGCCTCGCGGCCACTTCTGAGTGCGACGGATGAGCTAAGGGTAAGAACAAAGTGTCACTGGGGGCTGCGCTCACACGAGCACGAACATTTACCACGCAAACGTTTGTGCTAAACTAAACACACAACTAGACCCGCACTAGACCAGGACTAAACACGGACTAGAACAGGGCCAAATCCAGTCCCCATGAGGGCTCAAACATACGCACATTCCTTATAAATCGCGGGCTCGACGTTTGACTGATTTTCATTTTTATAATCGCAAGTAAGTACAGGGCAGTGGGCTGAGATAGGGGGTAGGGGGAAACAGACATTTCCTCTGCACTCATGCCTAAATGATTTATACAGGGGAAGACCTCATGGGACCCTGAGTTCACAAAACACACACAAAACAGAATATTAAGATAAAATGTCCAAGATTATCCACGTTAAAAAACTGTTGCAGGTAAAAGTCGCTGAAAGCCGTTTTTTGTTCTGAAATCTCAATCGACGAATACTTGATCTGAAGTTCAGCAAAACATGTTCAATAATCAGGCAAAATACCAATGAGAGCTTTATAAATAACTTTTTATCATCGATCCAGATGCCCAGGTTTTCAAAATAGGGAACTTGTTCAATCACGTGACCATCGCGCGTAAGAATACGTAAATGTCTTGTGTCTTTAAAGTGCCTTTGAGAGCATTTTGTTTAATTCTTTGACAGTTTTGTACAATTGAATGAAAATATGAATATTCTGAGTCACTTGTGCAGCAGGAGGCGCTCTAACATATAGAATCACATCATCTGCTCAAGTGGAGGCTACTGTGTTTTAGATTATGACCAATTGAGTTCATGCAAATTGTAAATAAAAGTGGTCCAAGGATGGGCCCTTGAGGAACACCTTTGTTAAGAAAATTCAGATCAGTAGACACAACTTGGGCATGAATTAATCCATTCATTAAAAACAACTTTGAGTAAACTAAAAGTGTTAAAACATGGTCAAAAACTCAAATGAATTCCTCTTTTAAATAATAATAATTGGTGGTACAAAATCTGTGGATAAATGTGCCTAGTTTAATTCAGTTTAGTCTAGTTTAGTCTAGTTTTATAGTTTTTAGTCTAGTTTTAGTCTAGTCTAGTCTAGTCTTTCTACATCTGTCCAGGACCATGTACAAATTCATAATAAAAGATGATGCTCAGCAGATTGAGCTGCTGTTACCTTCCATTTGCAGCAGGTGCACACAACAATAAAAAGCACACAACAATAAAAAGCACACAACAATAAAAGCACACAACAATAAAAGCACACCTTGCAGTACAATCACCACTAGCCCCGCCCCTTTTCCCGTCTCAGGTTCAAACCTCAGAGGAGACAGTTGATCCTCGGGGTGATAATACTGCGACCACTTTGGGGGCTTTGATATTGCAACGCACTAGTTTGTGTTGCACTTTTCTGTTCTTATGGATGACTTTTTAGACCTTTATTACTGAATATTCTCACCACAAAGCAGGCAGGTGCAGCAGGTGCAGGCAGGTGCAGCAGGTGCAGGCAGGTGCAGCAGGTGCAGCAGGTGCAGGCAGGGTGGCAGGCAGGTGGCAGGGCAGGCGCAGCGGCAGTGTAGGCAGGTGCAGCAGGTGCAGGCAGGTGCAGGCAGGTGCAGGCAGGTGCAGCAGGTGCAGGCAAGGTTCATAAGGTGCAGGCAGGTGCAGCAGGTGCAGCAGGTGCAGGTCAGGTGCAGGGCAGGTGCATCAGGTGCAGGCAGGTGCAGGCAGGTGCATCAGGCGCAGGCAGGTGGCAGGCAGGTGCAAGGCAGGTGCAGCAGGTGCAGCAGTGGCAGGCAGGTGCGCAGGTGCAGGCAGGTTCTTAGGTGCAGGCAGGTGCAGCCAGGTGCAGCAGGTGCAGCCGGTGCAGACAGGTGCATCAGGCGCAGGCAGGTGCAGGCAGTGCAGGCAGGTGCAGCAGGTGCAGGCAGGTTCATAAGGTGCAGGCAGGTGCAGCAGGTGCAGACAGGCGCAGCAGGTGCAGGCAGGCGCATCAGCAGGTGCAGGCAGGTGCATCAGATGCAGGCAGGTGCAGGCAGGTGCCAGGCAGGCCAGGCAGGTCAGGGCAGGTGCATCAGGGCATGCAGGTGCAGCAGGTGCATCAGACGCAGCAGGTGCAGCAGGTGCAGGCAGGTGCATCAGGCGAGCAGGGCGCAGCAGGTGCATCAGGCGGCAGGCAGGTGCAGGCAGGTGCAGCAGGTACAGGCAGGTGCAGCAGGTGTAGGCAGGTGCAGGCAGGTCAGCAGGCGCAGCAGGTGTAGGCAGGTGCAGGCAGGTGCAGCAGGTGCAGGCAGGTGCAGCAGGTGTAGGCAGGTGCAGGCAGGTGCAGCAGGTGCAGGCGGGTGCAGGCAGGTGCAGGCAGGTGCAGGCCGATGCAGCAGGTGCAGGCAGGTTGAGCAGGTGCAGGCAGGTGCAGCAGGTGCAGGCAGGTGCAGCAGGTGCAGCAGGTATTATAGTTGGGAACCCCCCAGCCACAGGGCAAAGGACGGCAGTGAACCAAACCAGAAACCGCCTTGTTGTGAGGCGTACACAACATTACATCACACTTTTACTTCCGTTAAGTTTCAGTTTGTGAAGACAAAAGAAAAATAAGAATTTAAAATGACAGGAAGTGGAGCTGAATCCCTCTGTGATGTCATCAACGTGGTTTACAGTCTGGTTGCTAGGTAACAGCTGCGGAATGACCTCTACCTATGCCATGTTTGTGCTCCACGTCAGACCAGGAAGCACAATTATAAACTTTACAAAAATGGTCACAAACTGGGGACAAACGGGCCAAATGTCGAGTCACATCTGAAATCTGATCGTGTTCAGTTTGAGTCAAATGTGCGTTTGACCCGTCACATGGACTTTAAGCACAATAAAGAACACAAATTACGCACTATTTGTTGTGTAATTGCCCTTGAACCTTTGCTTTGGCATTAAAAAACACACTCGACGTTCTTCCCTCATCAGGATTGGTGTTAGCGCACACTGGCAGCAGAGGGAATTACCGCGGGTTAATAAACAAAAGCTAGCTTGCCTCGACATGCTAATGTAAACAAACAGTTGTAATGAGCGTTATTTGAGTCTGTGATGGTTTATGGACTTACAATCAGCACGGGAGACCTCCAGATACTCACCTTTGACGACACAAATCTGGGAAATTTGAAACGGGGTGTTTTTGTGAGGCTCGGGTGAAAGAGAGAGAGAAAAACGACTCGGACGCCACATTCTTTCCTTCACTTGTTGTTTTGTTTAATGGAATGTTTCTTTTCAGAGTATGAAAATAGATCTGACACAAACTGGGCGCAGCTGTAAAAGAGCGATGACAGCCACAGGAAAACATGTCCACAGCGACGCACACACACACACACACACACATACACACACACGCACCGCCAAAATAAAAGTCCGTGTAAGTATGAGCGCACCGTCGAAGTATACGGCGTTTGGCTCGGACCATGAGAGACGGGACGAGAGCCAAACACATGGGACGAACCCACCCACGCCACGACCATAAACAACACGCGAACTCGCTGTTTGGACCATCGAGTCGACAACGCACACACACAACACACACAACACACAATGCAAGTTCAATATTTTGTCACCTACTTTGCGTTTAACTGAACATGTTGTGTATTTTGATGGAGCCTTAAAACCAAAGCGTAAAGATCAACATGGTATTTAAAGTCATATTCCATTTTTGAGGCAAATTTGACCAAATCGAATTGTTGAGATGATTTTTTGAGGTCAGTTTACTTTCAACAAATACATTTCTCTGGGACTTATTACGACTTCAAAGGATGCATTTCCCCCCCACAGAGACATAAAGATCAGCCCTTGAAGTAGCACCGACACACACCAAACTTTACAATCTTGGACTCAACAAGATTTTGACCCAGCGTACAGAAGGATTTGTTGATATCTAATTCCGAGATTGATTTATTCAAGGTTTAAAGTCTAAAAAAATGAGGCGGAAGTTGAACTTTGAGGCCCTTGTGTCAGTCAGATCGAGTTTAAACTCAAAAATCCCCTCTGTACACTTTTGTCACTAATACTGCATGTGTACAAAATCAACACGGACATTTTTACCTCAAACTCCCAAATACGTGCAATTTTGGCCGTTTTTACACATAAAATGCCTTGTTTCTTTATGAAAACACGACGCGATGAAAAGCGTGTAAAACATGTTTTTCTTACATTTGTGCGCGAGAACGACAGAAGTTTCAAATCGATATCATTCAATTTAAAAGATTATTTACTATTTTTCCTCCGGGCGTCTGACCTTTGGGCGTCTGACCTTCGGGCGTCTGACCTTCGGGCGCCTGACCTTCGGGCGCCTGACCTTCGGGCGCCTGACCTTCGGGCGCCTTGCCTCCGGGCGTCTGACCTTCGGGCGTCTGACCTTCGGCGCCTGACCTTCGGGCGCCTGACCTTCGGGCGCCTGACCTTCGGGCGCCTGACCTTCGGGCGCCTTGCCTCCGGGCGTCTGACCTTCGGGCGTCTGACCTTCGGGCGTCTGGCCTTCGGGCGTCGGTCCGCTTTTTTCTCGCCGTCCACAGTCCAGTGTCGGGTCCGTGAAATGAAGTGTTGAAGTTGTTCTGTGGTCGCTTCGTGTGCTTTCTGATTGGCCGTTGACGCACACACTGGAGTTGGATCCCCGTTGACCGAATGCAATACTGTCTTTGTGTCCTTGGGCAAGCAGTTTAGGGCAGAGAGTGCAACTGGTCGGCTGCGGCAACAAGACGAGACGGTCCAGAGACGTTAAAAGAGACTTACTTGGCTCTGTTTTTCCTTTCGTTCATTGTAAACCGCGAGAGTGATAAAAGAAAAGTTGTTTCGTGTCGATTTAGCGTAATATATGTCTCCTTTTTAGCGAAATGGCACCCGGTTTAGTTCTCGCTCTTGGCATCGTCGCCCACGGATCGGTTCTTACAACTCACAAAATACTTCTTCATTTGGTTCTATGCGCGCAGGATTTCACGCATGGTGTTGTAATGGGGGGCAATACCGACAAACACATGAATAACGCTGGGATTTTCCCGACAACAATAATTCCATACGTTTGCGCTCCTTCAGGAATGTGCCAGAACGTACCTGTAAATGCCGTGGTCGAGGCGCCGGTGTCGCACAGACAAAATGCTGCGTCCCGGGCGTCCTCCGAGGTCAGGTTTTCCGAATTCGGACTTGTAAATTGAAAACACTGGACACTTTCGGAACCCCGAGTTTCTCCGACTTCGAGGCTCCAACATCTCCGCGCCTGCGTTTGGACCAACTTTTAACATCCCGACAGTTCAAATATCGATCGTTCTGGTGTTATTTGTCCCTCTGTAGTTTCTCTCTACCGCCCCCTGCTGTCTGTGAACCTGCTCCTGTGCTGCCGCTGAGCCTCTGCAGTTACAAATGCATCGTTGTGCTAACGCTGCTAACGGCTACACGGAGCTAACGTTGCCTTACAACTCTCAGATGCAATGACTCTGTCCGGGCTGAGAAAGTCACTGAATTGGCTCCAGATTTTGGCTGATTTGAGCTCCTTCTTGGGTTTTATTGTTTGATTTGAGTCGTTCACAGTTCGAACACCGTTTTGTTTTTGCGCAGAGTTTTTTCCCGACTTGACGAAACTCTGAGAAAACGTCTGAGTTCTGACCTCTGAGGACGACGGCCGGAACGCAGCATTGACATTTAGCATCTCTTCAAATCAGCTATTCATGGGTTTTGGCTTCCCGTTTATCGGCGCCGTATTGTTTCGACGCAATTGCTATGACGATGGTGCTATATTATCACTCTGAAAGCCATGGATATCATCTGGAAGCCAAAACGACTCTTAAGCTTTCATCTGGACTCCGTTTTGGAACTCAAAGACGTTTCGACTTCCATCCCAAAGACATTTAGCACACGCTCCTGAGCTCTGATTGGTCCTGAGCCCAAAAGGGGAGGGGTTACAACTGAACCATGCCCGGACCTCGTTCGCATATCTGACCGTTTCACTCGTACAGTCTGGATCATGAAGCTCTATTCTCATTCATCTTTGACGGGTTTTGGTTTTTTCGGACGCGGTTTCATGAGGCCGTTGTAGACTGGGGGGAGGTTGTGGTCGATTGAGGGGTTTACGTCGAAGTTTGAAGACGTTTCCTCGTCCGTGGGCAAATGAATCCAACAAATACTGGTTTTCCTCTTTGTCAGAATCTTCTTCTGAGTCTTTGGTTCTGGTCGGAGATGCAACGCACAAGTTCGAACAGCGATTTCTTTCCTACAGCAACAACAACCGCCACCGCAAAACCAGGAATATCCACAAGACTTAAAATGACTTGAATTCCGTCTCGACGTTTGAGTTCAGATGCAGGTTAAATGTCAAAAAATGCAGAGGTTTTTTTTCCAGTTCATGTCTCCGCAACCGCCGTGAAACGAAAAGGACAAATCAGGCGGCGCCGTCGTTCACCACCGATGACGAGAGGTTTGATGAGTCACAGTTTGGGGCGACTCCCCCGAAGAGTTGCGTCTCAAATCGATTTAAATACATACTTTTTCTTCAAGCTCAACGATCTGCCAGCGAAGGAGGAGAAACGCACGTGAAGTATGACCAGAAACGAAGTCGACAAATACACCAAATATTACATCAAATGATCGGTTTTGATCAGATTTCTAAACACAAACGATGCCACTTGCCCAAAGGACAAACCAACCAAAGCGTCGAATCCAAACCGCTCCAGAGAGATGAAATGTCATGAAAAAAGTCACGTTGACCGTTTTGCCTACGATGAAACGCCGACGCTCAAATCCGAGTCCGACGAAAGACCCCCGGGGGGAAAAAAGCACGCGACGAACGCAGTCTCCGACGACGGCGTTCAAAAACATATGTACATCTAATAAATAAACAGTCTGAGTCCATCGTCCGCGGGGGGGCGGCTCTGTCCGTCGGTCTCTGAATGAGGCGGTCACCATGGAGACGCACAGTTCGAAAAGATCCAGGTTTAAACTCCAGCCGCCTAAAAAAAACAGAGAAAACGATCGACGTTAGAGGTTTTCAGACGTCACAAAGAGAGACACTAAACGGGGAATAACGGCACAAAAATAATTAAAAAGCATTTAAAGCGCCCCCTACAGGTCGGACGACTCATTGAACTAAAATGCAGTTCAGTTTTATATATTTGAAATGTTGCTAAAAATGATAAAAATGTCATCACAGAATAGCACACTTTTTAGGTTTATAATTTCACTTCCTGTTTGTAATTGATGACATCACAGGAGGAAATTACCCAGAAAACACTGGGGCAAAACTCATCTAATGTCATTTTATTTTTATTTGGCAAATAAAAATACACGAGAGCGCCTTTATTTCTTTGAATTCATGTTTAAAGAGTCAAAAAAGTTGTTTCTTTTGTGTAACTTCTGCATGAACTTTGACTGGAATGAGTGTCCCTGCTGTGATGTCACTTCCTGTCCCTGCTGTGATGTCACTTCCTGTCATTTTCAACAGCTTTTTCACCATTTTCTCCACAAATACCTGCTCGATCGGTGTCAAAGTATCATTTATATGTTCAACACGTTTAAATGCACCTGCCATGGGCCCTTTAAGTCCCATTCTGTCCACAGCCTGGGAAATTGCTCCTTAATTGTGAACTCTAAAGACATTTCTAAGCTTCGAGACAGAAATAAAGAGGAGTTCTTGAGTTCTTTTGACGGTTTGATGTGTTAACGCCGCTCTCTCGTTATAAAAGGTGTTTTTCGTGTGTTTTTCAGTCTCTGTTTAGTCCAGAAAAGGATTGCGATGATCAAAATTGCTTGGTTTCCGACGGCGCCACGACGACGTTCACCGCAGACGGAGGCGGATCAGATGAATATCGTGAAAAAGCAGAGTTCTTTTGTGGAAATCATCAGGTTAAACATTTGGGACTTTACCTTTCAGATGGTTCATGAACATCGTCACACGTCCACAATCTGAAAAGCACCAAAACAACTACGAGTATTTTTAACGATGGACTTGTCGCGGTTATTTCTGATGGACTGTTGCTGCCGTGGTAACACGGCGAGAGGAGCCGACCTCTCGTATTTCAGAGGGTAAAGATTTTTATAAAGTGTCCAAATAATGTGTCCATTTTGGCTCTGTTACCACTGGAGTTCAGCTAAATATGAGCTTGGCACAGAAAGAACAATCTGTACACGGACGGACCGACTCTATAACCATGACAACAGGGATGTTTTTGTCATGAATATATTCCTTTGCAGAACGAGCTCTGCCCCTACACCAGACTCTTTCTATTTTTATTATTATTAATATTATTATGATTCTTTTTAAAATATATGATTATTATTAATTATTATTATTATTTTTATCATTATTATTATTATTATTTTTAATATTAATATTAATATTATCATTATTATTATTAATAATAATAATAATAATAATGATAATAATAATATTGTATTAATAATTCTTTATTATTATTATTATTATTTTAATTAGTCTTTTCACATACATTTAGCAATATACAGCATTTCCTATTCTGTTTTACCCGCAAAAAAATAAAATAAACAAACCATAATAATAATAATACTACTAATACTAATACTAATACTACATATAATAATAAAAGCAGCACTGACACGTGACATGAAGTATCACAGTAGTAACATCAGACACGGGACCACTACCAGACCCTTTTAGAGCGCGCTGTGCTCTGCGGAAGGGGCCGCTCTGAGATGATGTACAGGCTCCACCTGAGCCCACTCCACCCGCTGACCCCACCCCACACTGACCCCACACTGACCCCACACTGACCCCACACTGACCCCACACTGACCCCACATCGACGCGATTATGGGTGGGATTCAGCAGAGGAGATGAGCAGAGTCATGTGTTCAGAGACGACCTCAGCCTGAGTCAGAACGGGCCGGTGCTGAGGACGGGTTCAACTCCGAGATTTGGTTACAGCCTCTTCGCCGACTCACACCTCCTCCTCCTCGTCTCCTCGTCCCCCGCTCCCCCTCCTCTCCTCTCTGCTCCTTCTCCACCTCGACCTCCTCCTCTCTCCTCTCTCGCTCTCCTCCTCCTCGCCGCCGCTCTCCCCTCCTCTTCCCTCCTCCTCCCTCTCCCTCCTCCCCCTCCTCCTCTCTCCTCCTCTCCTCTCCTCTCCTCCTCCTCCCTCCCTCTCTCTTCCTCCTCCTCCTCCCTCCTCGCCCTCCTCTCCTCCTCTTCCTCTCCTCTTCCCTCCCCCCCCTCCTCCTCCTCCTCCTCCTCCTCTCCTCCTCCTCCTTCCTCCTCCTCTCCTCCTCCTCCTCCTCCTCCTCCTCTCCTCTCCTCTCCTCTCTCCTCTCCCCCTCTCCTCCTCTCCTCTCCTCCTCCCTCCTCCCTCCTCTTCCTCACTCGCTCCTCCTCCTCCTCCTCCCCTCCTCCTCCTCTTCCTCCTCTTTCCTCCCCACCTTCCTTCTCCCCTCCTCTTCCTCCTCCTCCCTCTCCTCCTCCTCCTCTCCTCCCTCTCCTCCTCCCCTCCTCTTCCTCTCGTCTCCTCCCTCCTTCCTCTCCTCCCTCTTCCTCCTCCTCCCCTCCTCCTCTTCCTCCTCCTCCTCCTCTCTCCTCCTCCTCCCCTCCTCCACCTCCTTCTCCTCCTCTTCCTCCTCCACCTCCTTCTCCCCCTCCTTCTCCTCTCCTCTCCTCCTCCCCACCTCCCTCTCCACCTCCTCCCTCTCCTCCCTCTCCTCCTCCCCTCCTCTTCCTCACTCCCCCCTCCCCCCCTCCCCCCCCCCCCCCTCTCTCAGATTACTCCTGATGTCACGGTTAAGAATAGCTCCACCTCTGTCACATTCACACTGAGCTAACGGCGGCTAATGTTTCCTGTTCGACTCGGTTACAGCCGCGCTCGCGGCCAAAGCTCTAACTTTAGACCCCCAACTTTAGACCCCCATGAATCAGGCTCGTGTTGAGGATGTAAATAAACGCTCGGACCAAGAGTGAAGCGTCAAGAAAGCGTCAAGAAAGCGTCAAGAAAGCGTCAAGAAAGCGTCAAGAAAGCGTCACTACGACGTCTAAATCTACAGTCACAGGGTTTATATTGGGAAGAGTTCAGACTAATCTTAACCAAAACTGACCCTAAACCGACCTAGGACCCTAAACCTGACCCTAAACCGGACCCTAAACCGGACCCTAAACCGGACCCTTTTCATGCACGAATGCAAAGTGTGAATGAAGAAAAGGATTTGATCTTCCACAAACAGAGAAGAAGCTCTGAAAGTGTCTCTTCAGGTCAGGAACCAAAGGAACCGAACCAAAGAAGGTTCTGGACCATGCGAGGCTGAAGATGAGCGCGTGGGACCGTTACTACAGTCACATGACCAGGTCTGTACATGAACTGGACCGACCCAGACCGCCAGACCCGGACCCGGACCCAGAACCCGGACGCAGACCCGGACCCGGACCCAGACCCGGACCCAGACACGGACCCGGTCCACCCCCGTGCACAGTGCGTGTGTCGGTGCGCTTCTTACCGCAGACGGGGCTCGTGTCCGGGGCTCGCTCACGCCGCGCTCGCGCCGCGCTCACGCCGCGCTCACGCGCGCCACGCTGGGCGCGCTGCGGTGCGTCTTCTGCCCGGGCACCTGCACCACGAGCAGCTGCTGCTTCTGGCGCGTGGAGCGCACCGCGAGGATGGCCTGACGGTTCTTGTACTGCACCATCTGCAGCGTGATCTGCGCGTTCCAGCCCTCGTCCTGCGGACACCTGAAGTCGATCTCTTTGCCCTCCGCCATCACCACCGTGAAGTACACGTACTTCCCCTTGCGCTCCACGCAGTCCACCGTCTTCATGTTGGCGAAGTGCAGCTCCTTGACTTTGGCCGAGTCCCGGTGCGCGTGCGGCGGCTGCGAGGGCTCGTGCTGTTTGGGCGGCAGCAAGCAGCCACGCCGTCCTCCGTGAGCGCGCAGCGCTTTCTTCTTCCACAGCTGCAGCAGCCCGTCACTGCGCTTCTTCCAGCAGCCCCTCCTTCAGCACCTTCCGCCCGTTCTCCAGCATGGCCCTGCGCCCCCACAGCTCACGCGCCCTGCACTGCTCTCACGCGCACACGGACTCGGACAGACCTGCAGCTCGTGCGGCTGGCGCGGACAGCGGCGCGTGATGCTGCGTCTAGATCTGGACTCTTCTGTGCGTCTGTGCCGTGCGTCTGTGAAGGAGGGGGCGGGGTCTAAAGGCCGCCCCCAGCACCGCCCAGTCTGCCGTTTGACGGGTTCAATACAGGTCCACGGTCCCGTTACACGCGCACACGGAAACGGACTCAGTCCGATCCTTTTGACTCTTCATCTTCTCTCACTTGTCTCCTCCTCTCAGCTCATCAGGAGGACACGTGTCCCTCTCTCGCTCCATCAGGAGGACACGTTCTCCCTCTCAGCTCCATCAGGAGGACACTTGTTCTCCTCTCAGCTCATCAAGGAGGACACTTGTTTCTCCTCCCTTCAGTCCCATCAGGAGGGACACGTGTTCTCCTCTCAGCTCCATCAGGAGGACACTTGTTCTCCTCCTCTCAGCTCCATCAGGAGGACACGTGTTCTCCTCCTCTCAGCTCCATCAGGAGGCAGGTGTTCCCTCCTCTCCAGCTCCATCAGGAGGACAGTTTTTCTCCTCTCAGCCTCCATCAGGAGGACACTTGTTTCTCTCCTCTCAGCTCCATCAGGAGCCACGTGTTCTCCTCTCTCAGCCCCATCAGGAGGACACGTGTTTTCTCTCCTCTCAGCTCCATCAGAGACACCATCAGGAGGACACTTGTTCTCCTCCTCTCAGCTCCATCAGGAGGACACTTGTTCTCCTCCTCTCAGCTCCATCAGGAGGACACTTGTTCTCCTCCTCTCAGCTCCATCAGGAGGACACGTGTTCTCCTCCTCTCAGCTCCATCAGGAGGACACGTGTTCTCCTCCTCTCAGCTCCATCAGGAGGACACGTGTTCTCCTCCTCTCAGCTCCATCAGGAGGACACATGTCACATGTTCTGTGAGGCTTTTCTGGAGTAATACTGGCGCAACACCGCCATCTGCAGGATTAAAGTGTGTACGACAGGTTTTTATGACGTTCTAATCTTTATTTGGTGTTTTTGTACCTGTTGTACATGAGTTTTACACCGATCGAGCAGGTATTTGTGGAGGAAAGTTTATCTGTAGAAAATGACAGGAAGTGACATCACAGCAGGGACACTCATTCCAGTCAAAGTTTATGCAGAATTTACACCAAAAAAACACTTTGACTCTAAACATGAATTCAACAAAATAAAGTCACTAACATATTTTTATGTCACATAAAAAAGTTGTCCCGTTTGTTTCCTTGTGTGACGTCATCCGTTACAAACAGGAAGTGCATATGCTATTCTGGGATAGATCATCGTTAGTAACATTTTAAATCTATAAAACTGACCTGTATTTTAGTTCATGAGTTCGACCTGTAGGGGGCACTTTAAAAATACAAATATTAAGCCTGGAGCACATAATGCGAATGGTGGTGGTGGGAGGGGCCGATGGCGCAGTACAGCCTTGCTCAGTCAGCCCCAGGGCAGCTGTGGCTACAGCTGAGTCTCCACCACCAGGAGCAGAGTGTAAAAATGCAAAGTAATGAGTCCTAAAAAGGGGCCTAAAAAGGGCCTAAAAAAGCACCGTATACATCATCATTCTGTTGCCAGGGCAGCGAGTGAAGAATCATCTCTATAAAAGGTTTGCAAAGTGCTGGACACTCAACTTAGAACAATGAAGAACATCTTCCACAATAAACGAGCTCCTTCTGAAGTTGAACCAGGACAAACTGAGAACATCCCATAATGTGTCACACAGTTCTAATACAAGAACACTTTTAGAGCTGCTTTTGCAATGAATGAATTCATTTACTGCACTAGAATAAAAGACAAATGGAGACGATAAAGGGAAGAAAGTTTAAATAGAACAAGAATATGTATTTCTGGAAAACAGCATTAGAATCACAGATAAAACCAAATATAAGATTTACTTTAAAACAGCAAAGTGCAGGTAAAACCACTCACAGCTGAACACCAGCAGGAGGCGCCACGCCATGTTTAGTCCTCACTCTGGCACCAGCAGGAGGCGCCACGCCATGTTTAGTCCTCACTCTGGCACCAGCAGGAGGCCGGTCCACGTTTAGGCCTGACTCTGGGCACCAGCAGGAGGCCGGTCCACGTTTAGGCATGACTCTGGCACCAGCAGGAGGCCGGTCCACGTTTAGGCCTGACTCTGGGCACCAGCAGGAGGCCGGTCCACGTTTAGGCCTGCCTCTGGGCACCAGCAGGAGGCCGGTCCCAGTTTACAGCTGGGGCACATTTCGCTTCAGTTTAATGAACGCTGGTTAGAAAATCCTCTCCTCCCGAGCCTCAAACACACTCCGTTCAGAATCTCCTTGATGTGTGATGTCATATCTTACCTATGACATGGCTCTGAGAAACTTCAGCCGTTTTTAACTCCACTCGATCAGGACAACTGCTGAGACCAGGAAATACCAGGTCGTGTGTGTGGCGTTTCTTAAACTGTTGGGTGGTGGCGCCATCTACTGGCAGAAAGGGGGAATTAGTTTGCAGTGTTGGAAATGGGCAAGGATCTCGATGTGCTCTGGAGTACAATATTTTTGTTTTCAGCCTTTAAAACATGAATAAAACAATGAATAATTTGTCCTTAACTGGAGCCATTATGTGCTTTGCGTGATTATAGTTCCACAGCTGATCTCCATGGAGACCAGCTGGTAAAAGTTACACAGTGCACCTTTCAGTCACAAAACGACAGCAGCCCGTGGAATCCGTGTTTACTGAGTTTATTGATGAACACACACAGTTAATCGAGTACAACAGTATTTAAGGAGCCGAGCATTTCGCTTGGACAACAGCTGCTTAGGGTGAGGCTACAGCGCCCCCTGCAGTTCAACTCAAACCCCTACGACGGTCTACGTGCTCCCGCAGTGACGGGAAAACCCTGTGGACGAAGCAAAGTCAGAACCAACGTGACGGAAGAGCTGCGCGAGGCCAGAAAAAGAAAAACGCACAAAAACCTGCATCATCACAGGAAGGAACGGAGAACTGTGGAATCACCAGGAGAACGTCGTACGACCAGAAGTTAAAACGCCAACCACCACATTTGCTACCACTTCATTATGACTGGCTGAAAACAAACTTTAGCAGTCGACCCAAAAAAGCGATTGTTACGTTCATTTCTATGGCACGTTAAGACTTTATTATAACGGTTGAGATTTGGAGACGTCAAAAGAGAATATTCACCAATATTTATGAATTAAGAGCACGGCAGATGAAAACCACAATTTTGACTAATCACGCCCCATGCCGTGTTTTAGTCACGATTAGTTGAATAACCGCACCTCGATTAGCATTAAAAGCATGACTAAGACATCATTTATAAACCCATTAACAAATAGAAACTACTTAATGACCGGGTTAAGGTTTAGTAGTTAAGACTTTGTTCAGGCTTTAAAAAGGATGTTAAAGTTTGTCGTTAAAGAGATACCGAATTGTCCAAAGTGCACAAACCAGGCTTCTCTGGCAGCGCGCGTTCACCTGCTGGTTACCATGGAGACAACGTACTGCACGGAACGTCCCACAATGAGATCAAACGGCAGACGACGGTTCAACGTCATATTGCGGAACATTCTAAAGCAGAGCGGTAAAGTTGAACAGTTTCACGACGAGGCGAGCAGCTGGCAGACGCTCCGCCGAGAATGTTACGCAGTGCGCCTTTAGTTCAAGTCGACCAACGGCGCTTCAGAAGTCCGAACAAAAAAGGTCAAAGACAAAAAAGTTTAAAAAAAAACCAAGCTTAACCATTATGTTGGTGCTGTAGGGCATTTTTAATAACTATTGAGTCTTTGAAATTTACGTCAACATTGGTTTCCGTGACGCTCGTTGACAGCGTTTCGGAAAACGCGCAGCTCGACGCGGCAAAAAGGCGGGACTTCGGCCTCCAGACGAACGCACAGCTCCAAAATGTGCTTTTATTTCAGAAACTCATCGCTCTTTCACAGTGATCGAGTCCACAGGGAAATGGGACGTTGAGGTACTAGATTTAAAAAAAAAAAGGTTTTACAAAAATCAAGACGAGGAAAAACAGGGGGCGCCAAAGCCAACAGTGCTACACCGAAAAACCTTCTCCAAATAAGATGGATTCAACAAAGGAAACTTTTACAGGTTCCAGATTTCTACAGCTTTAGTGAATGTTCAAGTGTTTTTTTAATTCACGTTTGTAGTCAAGATTTGAATTTTTTATTTTACGGCAGTTTTTATTTAAATTGAACAGATTTAACGACCGACTCCACCCCCCCAGTCAAAATCAAGCCAGTTTGACAACTCATGTTAGTGCTTTATCGTGGAAGAGTTTAAAATAAAAACCTGGTGCTTTAATTTTTGAAAATGTTTTTTAATTTTCGTTTGAGAATTTACAAACTCATTCAAAGCCTTTATTTCAAACTGTATTCATTTATTTTAGGCCCTTTGTGCTTCCCGTGGACTCATTTAAAAAATCTCTCCGGGTTACAAGGTGCTGGAATATTAAGAGATTCTGCTGCCAAACGACGACGCCACCTACAGGACATTTACACAAGTGTACAAAGTGCCATAGAAAACATACAGCCTTTCCTTTTTTAAACCTTTAGGAATTAGAAAAACAAAAACAATCAAATTGCTCAAAATAATCTCCAGTGGAAGATTCGTTTGAATTTCGTGCAATGGAATCCAGTTTAATGCAAAAGAATTGATGGGGCCACCTGTTGTAAATGAGATGCGTTTCAGAAAAAATATTTTTTAATGATACAGAAAGTGGTTTTAAACGTTGTAGCATCTCATTTGCTGGTCGATTTGCCAATTTCACAACTCGAAAAGCCTTTGTTCAAAGTTCTCCAACAGCGATTATTTACACAATAAATCGTTGTCAATGAAAAACAAAAAAACTTAAACGATAATTTGGAAAAAAAAAAATCCAAGACCAAAAATGATTAGAAAAAAAATTTGTGGTATTTCCAGGCTGAATCACCCCATTTTTCAACAGGCGGTCCAAAAACCTTCAAACCCAGTTGTAGTCACCGGAATGTTCTAAGTGCGGAAAGTTTAAATGAACCTGAATTGACCAAACGTTGAATGGAAATGCTACGAGGAAATGCCAAAAACGTTGGAACTCTGCCGCCGCTCGGTTCTTTCCCGACGCGAGGGAAACTTAGAAAAAGCCGTTGAAACCGCCGGGGATCACGACGGCCGACTTCAGTTGGGAGCCATTATTTTTTTTGGAGCGTTAAATTTTTTTAGCCACGCAGCATTCAAACCGACAGCTGTTGTCTAAGATCAACAAAAAACAACAAAAGACTTCACGAGAACCCAGACTAGTTTTAGCAGTGATAGTAGTTCATGCTTTTGCCCCCGACGCTGCAGAAAACCCACCCCCCCCCCAGTCTGAAATCACTCCAGATCATGTCCCGTTTCTAGTCGTTTTGACCAGCTCTGCATTGAAGACACGCCCGTGAAACCCACAATCACTTATGACATGTTTTAACTAGTGTACAAGACGAAAGGCAAAATAATCTGCAAATGTAATCATTTTTCCTCAAATGAAACGTCTTAAAAATGAATGTTTCTCTTGTGTGGGCTCGCCTCTCCACAGAGCCGACCTGTAGCTTTGCCTGTATAATATTCTACAGTATGGCATTCAATTTAAACAAAGTGAAATCACTTTGATGAGCCGGTGTGAATCAGAAATGTAATACTGCCCTCTATTACTGTTTATTTTGTATTTGTAAAAATTATAAAATTGCAGATTTTCAAGCCTTCTAAGTATTCATTTTTAGTTTTGACTTTGTTTTAACTTAACGCAGTCTTTTTAATTAGATTTGACTTGTTGAAGTTAAATTTAATAAGCTTTAAATGATTTTAAGTCAAATCAATCTTGAATTATATTTGAGTAATTTCAATCTTTTTAAATAGATTAGACTCGTTTAAATTCCTCATCAAATCTACTTAAAAACAGATTCTGATTCCGAGTGACTTCAGCTGTGGGGGCGCGGGTGGGTGCTCGCGGCGCACGTCTCTATTGTACACAAGAGAGGAACAAATCTATAGAATAATAAAATACTATGTATACGAGCCGACGCTCCAGTTACCGTGAGTTTTCATATAACAAAAACCTCAAAATCATTTCCTTTTTGTTTTTTACTTCAAATTCTCTACCAAGAAAAATACAAAACATTATAAGGCGTAAGTAACTATTTTTAAGTTTGTTTTTTTTTAATATGTTTTTTGTGTTTGTAGATCCTGGAGGCCGAGGACACTTCACTGCTGCTTGCATTCGGCCGGAGGAGCGTCTTTCTGTGGGGAGAAGAGGGAACGCAAACATCACGTTAAAAGACGAGCGAAACAAGGGACGAGTCACGTTTAACAAGACGAGCAGCGAATGTGCACAAACATGAACCACACGGAAATAAAGAGAGAACAAGAGAATTACATTTAACAGGATCATCAGTAGATCAAAATGTGATCCATCTCTGCCAAACATTTCATTTGTGTTTAAAAGGCGGTTTTTGTGTTTAAATTCTCAGGAATCTGGTCAAAAGTGGAAACCCCAGATCTTAACACTAAAAATATTACAACTAAATCCTGATAAAATTAGCACAAAATTGGACTTTTCTTTAATAGTTTTAGACAGGTCTTGCTCTAAATGAAGACCGTACTGTTAGTTTGTGTTGAACATTAAATAATAATGTTTATTATTGTCGTATAACTGAAAGCACAAAAGACTGAAGCTTCTGAACGTCACTGGAGGAAGACATTTAAAGCCGTTTACACTCAAGCGTTACAAACTGGATGTTTTAGGAGGAGTTCAGATGTTTGAGAACTTTACTGTTCAGCAGTGCTCAAAAAAAAACCTCATGAGCTTTATTATTAAAAGCCACGTTTAGTTTTTTTTTAAAAATACAAATTAGGACGATCAATGAGGATTGTATTTACAATGAAGACTTTCCCGTTTGGTGAAAGGTTTCATCTCCGTTTATGGTTTAATCACTACAGCGAGCCCCGAGGCGCCATGCAACGAGGAACAAACACTCAAGCGTCTACAAAACAGCCCGAAGTGGATCGGTGAATAGATCGGCGGCGGGAAACCAGTTTGTAACCACGACATCTGTAAGTCTTCATTTTAGACCAAACAAAAACAGGCAGATGATCCATGACACTTACAGTCCAATCTCAAGATGAAAGACACCATAACAGTTCAACATACAGAAACATACGTGAAAAACTCCTCACAGCCCAGAGAAAGCGAGCGCGCAAGAGGGCGAGCGAGCGCGCTAGCCCAGAGAAAGCGAGAGCGCGCGCTAGCCCAGAGAAAAGCGAGAGCGCGCGCTAGCCCAGAGAAAGCGAGAGCGCGCTAGCCCAGAGAAAGCGAGAGCGCGCGCCAGCCCAGAAGAAAGCGAGAGAGCGCGCGCTAGCCCAGAGAAAGCGACAGAGAGAGAGCCGCGCGCTTAGCCCAGAGAAAGCGAGAGAGAGAGAGCGCGCGCTAGCCCAGAGAAAGCGAGAGAGAGAGCGCCGCGCTAGCCCAGAGAAGCGAGAGAGAAGAGCGCGCGCTAGCCCAGAGAAAGCGAGAGAGAGAGCGCGCGTTAGCCCAGAGAAAGCGAGGAGAGAGCGCGCGTTAGCCAGAGAAGCAGAGAGAGAGCGCGCGTTACCAGAGAAAGCGAGGAGAGAGAAGCGCGCGATTAGCCAGAGAAAGCGAGAGAGAGAGAGCGCGCGTTTAGCCCAGAGAAAGCGAGAGAGAGAGAGCGCGCGTTAGCCCAGAGAAAGCGAGAGAGAGAGAGCGCGCGTTAGCCCAGAGAAAGCGAGAGAGAGAGCGCGCGTTAGCCCAGAGAAACGAGAGAGACGAGAGCGCGCGTTAGCCCATAGAGAAAGCGAGAGAAGAGCCCAGAGTGCGTTAGCCCAGAGTGCGTTAGCCCAGAGTGCGTTAGCCCAGAGTGCGTTAGCCCAGAGTGCGTTAGCCCAGAGTGCGTTAGCCCAGAGTGCGTTAGCCCAGAGTGCGTTAGCCCAGAGTGCGTTAGCCCAGCAGCCAAACAGATGAGACAAATCGGGGTGAAAGGCTCCGCTGCCCACACTGGCACCGCCCACAACTGATGACACGTTTGGACCGGTCACGCTCATTGCTACGGCGACTTATCGGTCTGTAAATTACAGCTGGATCCATATTTGTGGATCCAAGGTTGATTAAAACCTACGTGTTCTATTGTTCTCAAAAACAGAACCTGAAGCTGTGTTTTTACCGTTTTATTCAACGAGGATGGACCCACGGAATGATCTACAAGGATTTGGAGTCTTGGCCCCAGAGGAAACTTGACCTACGCTGACATTTACACTAAATGAGATTCTGGTCAAACGCGTGCGCTGCCGTTTGACCCGCTCCAACGTGTGGTTTTCATCCGTTTGACTCGTTTGTCCGTGAATCCTCTTCTGCCTTCGCTCTTATGGCGTTTTCTCCGGAGACAAATCTATATAGTTAAAGATGACCACGTCGTCTGATGATCCACATGCCGCCTCGGGAGGTCTTATAGCTAACGCTAACGCTAACGCTAACCGGACTTAACACTGAAGTTGTTATGCACAAAAGCCAAACTCTGGCGCCAGTTTAATACCTTCAGTTCTCAGAATATTAAAAACTAAAACTGAACAGAACCACAGCGCGCACAAGAAACTAAAATTGGAGACGCATCTAAATACAATTTTAAAAAAAGGCACAACGTCCAAAATAAGCGCCTTATTTAGTTCAAAGTTGGTCAAATGTGTCCGAACACTCGTCGTGCCGCCGTTCGCCTCGAGCCGGTCCGGACCATGACAGAACTACAGAAGGGGCTTCACGGACGAGTCAAACGTGCGGCGCCTCGAGGAAGTGCCGGCCGGGCCGAGTCACAGAAATATGTAAAAAGTGACGACAGAAGTTAGTTTCTCATCTTAGCCACGTTTCAATGGGACGAGGCCGGTCATAAATCACCATCGACATTAAAAACTGTTGGGGTTCTGTTTTTCCACGCACTAGTAATGAAATCAAAACATTTGTGCTGCAGAGGGTTCAGTAATTAACTAACGATTCTAACTTTAGACACTAAAGCAGGAGAACCCTTAATGAAACACTGAAAATATTGAGATGAACGATAATTTTACACCATTTTCAATCTTTGAAATTGTAACGCGACAGGCCTAAATGGGACCTCCTGGTTAAATAAAAAGGCATAAATTAAACAAGCCAAATTTGTGGCGTTGGTTTTCATACAGGCCAATCAGATTTCTAAAACTCATGTAAACTTTGGAAATGGTGATTTAAATCTCCCACATCAAAACACTTCTGGAGAACTTATCGCACTCCATTTGAGATGTTTTCCATGGCATCCAAAACAAGTCTTAAACCCCCCTGAAAAGCCCAAACAGTAATGAGATTTGGCACTCTTTTCTGCGGTTATCGGGGTGCCAGCATCAGCAGCGGGCCCGGTGTGAGTAGGCGTGGCAGAGGAGGCGTTTACCTACCGGGACAGGCTTATTCTACCGTCACCACTTAAACCTGGTGAGGAGAGAGCGAGAGGAGGAGCTGACACAAGGATGCAAAAAGTGACTCAAACATTCAGAGTCGAATCAGAGAGATGACTGCGCAGACGCAGGCATGCATCGCCCCGCCCCCCCCCCCGACGCGCAGACGAGTTCTACAGCGTTCGAGTCCCACATACAGCCATTTCTAGCGGCGTTATTGTAGTGACTTTTCTAGACTTTGGTATGAGTTATGACAGGCTTAACGACTCGTAATGTGTGTCCCATCTCAGATGTTTTGATCGTCATTAGACTTTAAACTGGCGCAAGTCATTTTTTTTAACCCAAAACTCCATGAAGATTGAAAAAGTGGCGTTCCTGTCAGGATCTGGTGTTGGCACAACTTCATTATGATTCTGGTGATTTATAGACTTAAGGATGTCAAGATTATTAAATTTGATAAGCGTGATTATTCAGGTCACTGTATATCATCATTAGAACCAAAAGGAATTTTAAAAGCAAAATGTAGTATTTTTAGTTCAATCTATTGTACAAAAAAATTAAATGCAAGTTGTTTTTATCTTAAAAAAGACATATTCATCTTTATTCCGTCTTTGTTTTCATTGTCAAACACGTTCAAGTTTGAACGATTTCACTGTCGTTTGGTCAATCTCAAGTATTGTGTAAAGTTAAATTGAGATGTTTTTCCTTCACAATAATCATAACGCTAAACATATCGTGACATCCCCATTACAGATTAATCCAAAACAGTACAGGCCCTTTACCTCTGACGAGCTCGTCATCAGGATTACTAAAACGAGCGTGAATGAGGCTAACCACCACAAACTGTGTTTTAAACGCGTGTTGTAACTGTTCATTTCAAAGGCGACAAAGTCAAGTTATGCATAACATGTCCTTCACAGTAGATTTTCCTCGTTATGTTCTGTTCAGGGACGGCTGTAGTGACTAAACGGACAGAACCATCTTCAACACAACCATTACACTTAATACTTCAAGCAATAAGGCTCCTGTATATCCAATATGTTTTTTAAAGATAATAAAAATATATAATAATCTCATTTGTGTCCGTTCTTTATGGCCCTTTTGTTTATTTCTTCCTTGTATCAACTTAAAATTTTTTAAGACAAATCTTAAGCTATTAAGAGCGTCTAAATGACTGAAGCGTTAGAAACTATACAGCGCTTTAATGCCTTTAATCACTCCCTTCAGGTGTTTAACTATTCTTCCATTTTGAACCCCATTTTGTTTGAACCCTAAAAATACCTGGGGCAAAATAAGTCCAAAGAGGTAAAAATAAAAAAAAAGATCAGATTTAAATTAGTCTAAAGTTTGGAAGGTTGTTTAGTTCAAAAGAGTTTGAAAACGTCCCGTGCAAAGAAATGGCAGAAACAGGAGCTGTAAAGTCACTGAACCCTTCTCATTTTAAAAGCTCAACGTGCTTTAATCTTCACAGATTCTGCTCAAACTTTAATTAAAACTAAACACCCCAGAAGTGCTGTACAGCCCAGTGTTGGTTTAAAAGTGTGAAATGAATTGGTTGAAATGAATAAAAAAGCTGAAGCGAACCGGAGCAGATCATGTGACCATCATGTGACCATCATGTGACCATCATGTGACCATCATGTGACCATCATGTGACCATCATGTGACCATCATGTGACCATCATGTGACCATCATGTGACCATCATGTGACCATCATGTGACCATCATGTGACCATGTTCTGTATGTTGAACCTCAGCCTTTCTCCACCTGCAGCGCCACACACTTTACACACTTCATCTGGTCATTTCGTTTTACTCCAGAAAAACTTTGCTAAATTTGTTATAATTAGTTTGATCGAACCAAATTTTAAACTTTTACACAAATTCTGCTTTTTTTTTAATCTGCCGTGTGCTTTTATAGAATTAAAGTTGATCAAATCCAAAGTGAGGCTTGTAAATGATCAGAACACATTTCTCAGCTTTTATATGAAAATGGCACAATCTGATATAAACGTGTCATTTTCCCGTAACGACCTCGTGTCCTGGGCTCGCGAAGGCGGAGAAAAGTGGAATGGATTTTCTGTCTTTGTATTTAAATAATAAAGTTTAAATGGGACATGCCTTAGGAACGTAGTCTGGGTCGTTTTCCTCGTCCGCCTCTTCCTCGCCCTCCTGCAAACAAACGTCACAATTTAACAGATTCAAACGACATTTGTTTGTGAATTTACGGTTTCGTTTCCCACCTCGTCGTCTGCTTCCTCGCCCTCTTCATCGTACTGGAAAAAAGGGCACGAAAATTAGACAAATTAAGTCAACTTCATGGAGCAACATTGGGTAGAATTCAAATATCAGATACATTTATTCTTTCCATAGGTGGGATATCGCTATTAAAAGATATTAGCTTAGATATAGCTTTAAGATATTATAATCAGCCCTTTTTTGCAGTATTGAATTTTTTTTAAATAAACCACAAAAAGCACAAAATAAAAGTGCAAAACAAAAATCTAAAAAAGGACGGGGGTTGTACCTGACTTTTACCGTTTTGAAACGCTAACAAACTAAACTAGTTCATGTTTTCAGTTTGCATGAAATAAGTCAAAAACGTGTCACGCTCCAGCACAGATGTCAAGTGAAAGCCCCTGTTGAGGTGGAAATGAGACCACTTTCTCTGTAGCCATTTATACACAGTGTAACCCTCAGAAGCAGGACGTGCGGCGTTAGCATGCTAATGTTTGTTAGCTTTATCCGGGACAGCAGAACTTTCTCTGGGCTAAAGAGACTCATGTTAAGTGCCTCTAAACCCTGAATATTTAGGACGAGCGATGGCCCGTTTACAGATGTTAAAAACCGTGAAACATTTAAAAAAGCGTAACAAGCGACTCACGTCATCGTCGTCGTCCTCGATGGCCTCGCCCGTGAAGTAGAGCACGGCCCGGGGAACGATACGCTCGCGGATGAAGTGACCGATCTCAAAGTCTGCAGCCAGGATCGCCTCCGAGTCCTCATCCTGGGGAAAAAAACAAACAAAAACTGACTTGAAACGAGAAGGTTTGTACGGTTCATTTCAGCCGCGAGAAAGCTTTTTACACGGGGAAACAAACGCGAGGGCATGAGAAGACCGGGAGAGACCAAGTGTCACCCTGACAGTGACGGGGGCGTGGCACTGAGACCTTTGACGGACACGACGGCAGAAGAGCGCAGGGAACACGTTTCTACAGCTGAACTTTGATACTTTGCAGACCTTAATCGGACAGTTGGAGAGAATGTTTCGGGATCAAACACCTCCATCGTTACGTCGCCACTCAATCTTAGCTGGCAACGCAGGCATATGGAGTCTAATGGTTTTGGGCGGGTTTTTGTACCATTTTGATGTACATGATTTATATTCAGTGCAAGTTGGTAAGAGTCAATATGTCTCGAGTCTAAAGTTTGCTCTGTTTTTGTCAGGAACAACAGCAACAACAAAGAATGAGTCATTTTCCTCTGCACTCTCATTTGAACATAATCGCAATTGTTCTATAGGGGGAGGAGTTACGCAGAAACGCACCCGTTCCGATTTATCTGCCTTATCAACTTTTAATTAGATACATGCAGCACAAGCATAATAATAATAATCATAATAATAAATGATAATAATCTTACCAACTCTCCGTTTTCTGGGACTGTAAGAACAAAAACAGATGTTAGCTTCACATCATGCATCAAGAGCAGTACATGGTTTTCATGACCTGTGCTGACCTTCTGGAGGAGTGAAGAAGTTAAAAAAGGAGTCGTTGGGCACCGTTTTGGTCACCGTTCGCACTGTGCCACGGCCCTTGTGCTTCTGTTTCTTCTTGATTGTTTTCAACGTGACATTTTTTCCCTTCGTCCACTCAATCGTGCAACTAAAGCAAATAAAGTGAGCAGTGTTAGCAACGCATCACACGAGCAAGTTGATTAGACTTCTTCAAAACATGTATGGGATTCTTGTTTGACAGGCAGTTTCCCCTTCATAATTTAAATGTACACAGAACAGGGGCAGCACAATTAATCACAAGTATTGATTTCGCAATATCGGTTAACGCTACAGCTGCCAAAGTCACGGTTTTATAATAAAAAGCTTTTTCGAGTTAAGATTTTTCCAAAACATTTCCTTAAAATTTTAAAAACGAAATATTAAGAGACAAGACAAATCGAGGCAAAGAGTTTTACTTGTGAATTTAGGTAGTACATTTTTAGGTCAATTTGACCTCAACACAAAAGGCGTTTAAATCCTCTCATTTGACCCACTTCAGCCATAAATTTATCTGGGACATTGCAACTCAAGTCTAAAGGTCTACATTTAAGTCTTATAAAAAGGCTAAATTAGATTTTTCCAGGCATATTTTCAGATCTAGATTCCTCAAAAAGATGTCCAAAGTCCCGCCTCTAAATTGTTTTCACTTCGCACGTCAACAACTTAAATGTAAACCTGGCCCTGTCCATTTTTCTGATTTATGTCCCAAATATGCACAATTTTGACAAATACAATGCCACATTTCTATATGAAAACATGACATTAAAAACGTAGGGTTTCAGACGCTGCAATTTCACCTGCAGCGTCAACAAGATTGCGTAAAATTTTTTTCAAAAAGACTGCAACATCATCAATAATTCAGCAGAAAGTACAAGGCAGGGAGCGAGTGAGCAAGGTGTAACGAGTATTTTACAATTAAGTCTGCCATTTACACAATTACTTTTCAGCATAAAGTTATTTTTCTGCATTAATTTCCTTTAGATTCTTTATAAAAAGGATGATCTGAAAAGTATAGTCTACACAGCGCTCGTCTTTAGTGGACTGGACCTAGACGACCAGGTCCGGTCCACTAAAGGTCCAGTTTAAACACAAGTCTGTCGTCCTCACCCTGTGCAGCTCATGATCTCTGGGCCGTCGAAGGAGAACGGGTCGCTCTCGTCCGGCTCAGACCGCATTTTGTAGGTCTTTGTGAGGACTGTGTTTGAGAAGAAGTCGTTTGGCTCGAAGTGGAACTCTAACGTAAAGCTCTGGAGGACAAAAAGGCCAAAATCAGACGGCGCCATTAAAGCTGCGGCGGGCGCGGAGAGGAGAGGTCTTACCATGGGCTGCCCTGGGTCTGAAAACTTCACTTTGATATCTTGTAAATGTTTAAGGATGGGCTCGTCGTGTTCCTGAGAAGAGAACATACAATGAGGTTTAACATTTGATCAGAACGGGTGAAAAGACGAGGCCAGAAAGGTAGTCATTAGGAATCGTTGCCAATGGATTCCTAGAGTTCCTTTGGGTCAAACGCGCCGCAGCGACAGTCTTATCGTAAAGGGAGTCTCCAAACGTCCATCTGAAGAGTACGAGTTTTTGTTGGGCTTTTGACTATTCAAAAGACAAACATTTAAGAAAGCGTTACAGAAACCTACAAACGTGCCAGTGAATATAATGTTAAGACTACAAGCCATTACAGAAAGTACATTTTGCTTCACTTGTCCAAAAGGTGGCAGCAAAACTCAACTTCAAGCTTGTAGCGACAGAATAGAAACGGTCGAGTTCACGTTTTGAATTTAATGTCGTAAAGTCAGAGCTCCTCAGACTCTCGTCGAGCTCTGAAAGGGTCACCGGTGTCGAGCCGTGTCACATTAAGTCACGTGACCAACACATGTGTCATGTGGTGTCGCTCGTGTCAGAAGCGCCGCCGACGCTGCAGCGCGAGGGCTCGACACACGGGGAGCGACACTGCGAAACGCGCCAGCCTCCCTCAGTCGTGCACGTGAAAACCTCAAACGTGCACGTTGACGCGCACACGCGGGCGTCGCGATCTGAAAGAAACATTTTCTACTTTTGGACACTTTGTGGTTCACTGGTGACAGACACCGTCCGGTTCCTCTTTGAGGGATAATTGTGTCTTTCACAAGAACAACCTCAGCCACTTCTTATATTAGAGCCCACTTTATTGTACAATAAGCTGTTATTAAAACAGATTGCACAACCTTCTCCTGCTCCTTTAGGTTAGCTGACCTTTGTTTTTTTTTTACCCCAGATGGCACCAAAACAGTGTTACAGTATCGGGAATGTGACACGTCATCTACCCATCACTCGCCAGTACTCAGAGCCCCCCCAGACTCGCCACGACTCCCCCAGACGCTCGATTCGGGGGACAAACAGCTCAGAGTCGCTGGTACAAACCTGGAGCATGTCGCTGAGCAGGTCCACGTTCTTGAAAACTGTGAGCCAGAACTCTGGGATTCCTTTGGGGTCTTCCTTCTCCTCGTCCTTTTTCTCCTCCTCCAGCTTCGCCTTCTCCTTCATCTCCTCCTGAAACAAACAGCATTTGAATATAATCTGGAGAGAAAAGCCACCAGGTTTCATCTGGAGTTTCCGAGGGGACCATGATTTAGCCTCCTGGACGTATACGTTCAGATGGTTATTAAAGGACCACAGACACTTGGCTGCGGTTGTCTTCAGTTGCCAATTAGTCCCTGGTAAACTAGAAATGATAGTTCCACTGCTGATCTACAAGAACACACGCAGCGATGCCTCACATTTTGGGGGGTCACGGCATCATTTGTACAAAATCAAAAAAAAACTTGCATTTTTGGCAAATCAAAACGTCACCAAGGACGTCCTACATCCAACACAACCAAACCATCGTCCGTACTCCCCGTGACCAGGTGGGGGCGTTTTCCACTCGATTGGTCGACGGTGCGTTTGTGACGACGGCCGGGGGGACGCGAGCGTGTGCAAACAAGTTCTCTGGTCAGTGAACAGTACTACATCCAGGGGGCGCTCCAACATGAAAACGGCCTAAGTTTTCTTCAGCTTCGTAACATCTTATGTTTTGATCCGTTGTGACATCATTTTTTGTAGAATTTAATAAGTCACGTGACCCCGCCTTAAAACGGTCCACGAGCGCGATTATGGGGGGGCACCACTCATCATGGGCCGATCAGATGAGCCCTTCAGTGTCGGCGTGATAAGAGTTAATGCTTCCTGTACCTGTTTACTTACTGTCAGCTCTTCCTCTTCGTCTGCCTTCCACTCGCACTCCTCGTCCGTCGGCTCGTAGGCGGCTTTGACGATCTCGCTCCTCTGGAAACGAAAAAACACACTGGTTCAGGCCGCGCGCCGGAGGTGTTCAAGCGCAAACGAGTACGGCGGTTCAAGTGAGACCCAACACGTGACGAGACCACCTTTAGACGCGTCGTTTCTTTGGACATTTTGGCCCGTCACAACAGCGTGAGAGAGTTATTGTTCAACCCAAAAATCTCTGAACATTACAGAAAAGAGCTGGAATAAACAAAGATCCAAGCGTCTGATCCGTTACATGCTTTTTGTTGTGAACGTCAGTGAGACTCAGATGTTTCAGTTCAAACGCAGCTCTGCTTTCCCCCCCCCCTCGTCCCATTGATCTGCCCAGCTCTCAGTGAGTGACAGGTGGATTTAACCAATCACAGTGAAGCGTGAAACAGCAGCTTTAGACAGGGTTTTCCTTTAAACTCATTTTTTTAAAAAAAAAAAAAAGGGTTCTCCAGTCAGTCAGTTTGCGTCTTTACAGTCAAGCCCCCGTCGAGTGAAGGTGCAGAGAGGTGCCGGTCGTACCTTGTCGAAGAGCGGCTGGTAGAGCGGCGCGGCGTAACTTTCTCTCCAGCTCGTGGACCTCTTCGTAAAACTGCCTCGATGTGAGCGCACTTCACCTGGCAGGTTCTCAGGGCGTTGATGCCGCCGCTTCACCACCTTTGGTAAACTGCACCCGGGGAGGGGGGGGGGGGACGGACAAACGTGAGCGGCGCCGTCACAAACGCGACTACTCAGAACTTAGATCGTCTAGTATTTACACTTATTGACTCCGGGTAAGATCATTTAAAAAGTATTGTGCGTATAAAAAGAGATTTACACATCGGCCGCGAGTCCCATAAAAAAACATTTCACATGAAGTCGTTCTGGGACACTGGGAACAACCACTTTAAAGACTACACTTTACACAACATTAGATCTATATCTGTGTGCGTTACTGTTGTATTTGGAAGACAAAGTATAATAATTTGAGCTTTAACGTTCACAACAGTTTGGTGATATTAAAGACACTAAACCTAAACTAGATTCCCAGTTGAGGGAAGTGTTGATGCTGGAAGGCATAATTTGACCTTCCCTGAAGTAAATAGAAATTATACTGTAGTTTTGCACCAATCACGTGTCAGTTTGAAGAAAGGTGCTCCCAAACACAATGACATCACCACACTGGGGCCGTTTACACACAACACTTTCTGAACCTTGAAAACGACAATCCAATGTTTTGGATTGGATGTTTTGTTTGAGTTTTTGCACAGTGTAAACATGGTTGCTAGGAAACGTCAAACTTTAAAAATTGCAACGCTGGGGTGAAATCTGTACCTTTTTTAGATGCTAAATTGTATGTATAAGTATCTTTAAAACGCCCATGACATGTTGACCTCATTCGACCAAAACAGTTAAAGACTTTGCATTCCTCCAATAAAACACAAGCAGCTTTGACGCGAGGTCGTGGGTGGGCTCGTGGGGAAAAAGACCTCCATATCAAATACCTCTCGATGTATCCTGAGGGGGAGCCGTTGAGTCCGTCCAGTCTCTCCTGCAGCGCGGCCAAGATCTGTGGGTTCTGCATCATCTGTACCGTGAGCTGACGAGCTGAACGCAAAAGAACACGCAAACACGGGTCAGAGAGGCCTGGCCAGAGGAGACAAACTGACCAGAGTTTTAAAGGTTCAAGTCAATGCTAACATTTATAAAACGTCGACAAATACGCATCGTTTCTATGGTTATCGCGCTTTTAAAAACATGCCCTCGACTACCTTTACTTTGGCACGCTTTAAAACAAAAAGACTTCCTTTCACTTCCCACACTAGGCACTGACTTTGTGCTCCATCTACAGGCAGCAGAGGGAATTGCGCTAGTGAGATAAACGCGAGCTTTCCTGCGACGCAGCCAAGCAGTTGTAACGATGGCGATTTGAGGCAGAACGTATCAAATTTTGGACTTTGATGTCATGCGTCCTGCTCCGTTTCATTTACAGGTGATGCGTTTTTGGCGCTCGGAGGGGAGACTACTTTCTAAAAACAGCGCGACTGAAGCTAAATGCAACTTCAGGTGTGTTTTTCATGAACAAGATGGCTAAAAACGCATAATAAAATGAAATTGTCCTTTAAATTGGCACTGAACAGTCTGGAATATTTTAAAATGACATGGATTTAAGGTTAAATGACATGTTTTGTTCACATCATGGCACATATTAAATTTGTCCAATAAATGAAACTCCGCCCACACAATGACATGAATAGAACAAGTCCGACGCACTAAAAAAAACTCATGAGCCATCAAGATTTCACTACATTTGTCCAATTAAAATATTAACATTTTCTGTACATAACTGCATTTTACACAATTTTCTTAATTTTGCAGCCCGAAAAAAATAGAACCTCAATTTTAAACATTCAAAGTTGATCATTGATACGATAAGACTAAAATCTATACAAATTTAACTGCAAAGCCCCCATTAAAACCAAATTTAAGGCGATGGTGCACATTTGTTCTCTCTAACTGTAGTTTGGCATATCTGCACCAACTGTTTATTTGCTTCGTTTGTTCGGCCAAATTAACTTCATCATATGCCCATACAAACTCAGACAACCCCAGACTGGAACCAAACCTGGGACCTCCAAGCCGTGACGACCGCTTGGACCACTCCATCGCCAAAGGATTATAACATAATTTTAGTATAATGCAGCAGGCCGGTTTAGCCTGCCGTCCGGGCGAGCGCTGAAGAGGCCTCCGCAGCACAGTTTCTCATACATTTATAATCAGTGCCGTGGCAACGCCGAGGCCTCCGCAGACGCAGCCTTCATGTTTAAAAGGCTAATCAAAACCTGCTAAAAATAGAGCGGGCCGCATCCATCCAGAGACCGGCACAATGAGCTCAGAATAAACTCAGAAATCAGCTGTCAACAGCCGTTTAGTCGGCATCAAACGGGGATTTGTGCCACCCAACTTGAATAAAATATGTAGGAACATGACTAAAATGCCAACTTTGTCTTGTTGTTTCATCAAAAGCTGCGTTTTGTTTTGACCACTGCAATATTCCTGCACATTTCGAGGACTCAAAATGCTCACCACCAACTAGAAACTCTGCAAATTAGAACGTCGTATTCCATGAAACTTTAAATCCAAAACATCCTAGGGGATTTATCCAGATACACATTTTTAACCGAAAGTACAGGGAAAACGAGCCGAGGAGGTTGCAATTAGGCTTTTGAAACCTTTGCTGTTGACGTCTTCTCCGGTCTCCTCTTCTTCCACCTCTTCCACGTCTTCCATGTCTGCAGGATCCATCTCCGCCTGCTCTTTACTGCACAAAAACAAGGAAAATCCGGATTAGGAAAGACGAAAAATGGACACAGGTAAAGCACACTCAGAGCTAGCTTCCTAAAATATTCTTAACATTCTACAAAACAGCAACACATTTTACAGCATTTAAAACATCTTTGTTGAACCACGAATATGAAATACACCCATTCAAACTGTGTGTCAAATGTTTTACACCAATTCATTTAGCTAAAAAAGCAAATTTGTAGCACCGTCAAACTAACATAAGCCATTACAAAAACACTGCATCATGATGGATATTTCTGTATCTTAGCACAGCCCTGTCGCAGTATTTTTCCTGCACAAATAAAGAATCGAATCCATTTAAGAAAAGCGTATTATACTACCATTGTTTTTGTCCGTCTAATATAATGGGCTAAAGGTTCAAGTACAAGGCAAACAGGAGAGACCAAGCACAACCCTGACTCACTCCTCTTTCTAAAGTCAGAAACAAAATAAAAAATAAAAAAAGAGACAAGCAGATAAACCAGACTCTGGGGCCAACATAACCTGCTGTTTAACGGGAAACTGAACTCAAAAAAGGTACATTTCAGACTGCGTCGTTTGTCCCCCCCCCCCCCCCCCCCCCCGCCGTACCAGCCGCTTGTGCTTCAACCCTCCAGAGATCACAGTCTGTTCCGAGGCTTGTGCTGATCCTCTTGAAACTGGACTCCGCTCTCCTGCAGCTCGGATCAATGCGTCACGGCAACAACAATGAGCCCCGAGTCGCAGCCTGGCCAAGAGACTACGGGCTTTTCTCATACAAAAGAGGCCGGACTCCCTCTCTCTCTCTCCTGGAGCGCCGATGACTGGCAAACTAACTAATGCGAGACATGGAAGGCGCGTCCGTGTTAAAAAAAAAAAGTTTTTTTTAATGCAATTGGACTGAGAAAGTATGCGGACGCCACAGGAAAAACACTAAACGCTGTTAAAATGAAGAATGGCAAGTTATTCGATTTCAATCTGAATTATACAATGACATTCGAGAGCAAATCTGATCCACCGTTACCGCTCGTGCCAATCTCTTACTCAACGAATAATAAAAGCAGCTTTTGTGTTCCATGTCCAGTTAAACAGTCTGATTTTTAAGTTGGCATTAATTATATTTGACCCTTTTTGTAATTGTTCCACTCCTGTACTCTGATATTTAACTGTAGACTTTAAGGCATTTTCTGATTTCACTGCAAGAGAATCACGTTGGCTCTTCCCTGGTTTAAATCAGTGTTTTAGACTGACAATTTGAAGCGAAAACTGATTTTTTGGCCCCGTTCTGGTACATGTTCAGTGACGTACACGTCATAGTTCAGAGCGAAGCCTCGACCAAAGACGAGTCGCGCTGTTCGATTTGTCGCTAAAATCAGTATTTATTCATCAAAAAAGAGGCCGCGCGTTTATGTAAAAAGGCAGTATTAAAAAGGCGAGGCGCTGCAGGGGAATGGGGGGGAATCTTACATTTAAAAAGCTTTTTGAAACATCTTTAGCTGTAGTTTAGTTTTAAGCCATTTTGTGTGCAAAAGCAGCCAGAATCTCACATTTAAATCTGAAAAATGAGAGCCTGGTTTAATTTCTTTAGTATTTTTAGACACATTTTTCAGTCTGCTTTTGTTTACCCAAACTAATCAAATCTATTCTAATTTCCCCCAGTTTTTATTTTTTTTAAGACCAAAATCAGTTTTAGAATCAGATGAACAAATCCTCCAGTACGTGCTGTCAAACGCTTGTCCCGAACAGGTTTGGTGTTTGTAGGAGCTGCTTTTTAAAAAAAAAAGGGCTGATCTTGGTGTACGTTGGAGAAAAATGCATTAAAAACAATAACTTTCCCCGTTCTGCTGTGGTCACATGAGTCGTTAGTCCAAGTCGACTCAAACACACGAAACAGTCCAATCTTAGTCCGGACTGATTCACAGCCTCAGGTTCTTCTGACTGCATCTTGTCCCTGCGAGCTAAACACATGTGCCACAAAGCCAGAAATAACTCCTTTAAAGTAGCTCCTTTAAAGTAGCTCCTTGGCATGTGTGTGCGCCATTGTTGCCATCGTTACCACTGTAGAATATTCAGATGTAAACGGAGACACGCGTCCTGGTTTCTCTGCGCGCACGTAAAGATCATATCCAGAACACCGTAAGAACCGGGAAACTCGTGCGCCATCGTTTTATCCAAATACTAGCCAACTCTTGCACCTTTACGCACTGAAACGCCATCGACCGTTCAAATCGACTGAACTACCAAAAGGCGGCCCCCGGTTCTACTCCTCAGGTTGGTCTTGCCATTTGACGTTTTTAAATGCCCCGTATCTGCTCGAGCCTCTTCCACGCCGTTCTGACCAATTCAAACTCGACGCAGCAGTGACGTTCACACAAACGAGTCTGGACCAAATCAAGTCTGATGCTCGACAGTTGCTTAAAAAGAGTCCAAACTTGGCTTGGCAGTGTTGGTTTTAGCGCGTAGCCGTCGCACAACGCTCTGCCGCGACACGACCGCCGGCCCGAAATACAGCTCAGTCCGAAAAAAAAGAATGATTTGTGCACGTTTGTTACTCACTTGTCCATGTCTGCCATCTTTGCCGAGTCCAAAAGTGAAGCTGGAGAGAAAAAAAATGCTGGAGAGAGAAAAAAAAAAAAAGCAATGAGTAAAACCAGAGCAAGTCAAAAGAACAAACGCCGTTTTTTTGGAGACGAACTTGACGCCTCCGACAGAGCGTTTTCTTCTCCCATTCCCCCGATTCCTCCCCCATCATGCAATGGCTGGAGCGCCCTCTACTGCACATCCCGCACACTACAAACGCATCATAAACATCGACTGAACTGAGACGGCAAAACAGTCTTGTGTACAGACATCATCCCCGTTCAACGCCATGGAAACAAACGCTTTTAAAAAAAAACTCTGCATTACTTTGTTCCACACTAAACTGTACAAATGATATAAAGGACAACTGTGGCCAAGCATTGTGACTAAAAGTGTGTGTAATGGAAGGATTGGGTTCAGACAGCTCATTTTAACTGGAAAATTAACTGCTAAAACAATGAGTTTTTCCATTATTGTAGAAAATGTGTTAAAAACTACACACTACAGTTCAGCAGTGGTCTTTTTAAGTCTACTATTCAAATTGTTTAACTTGATCAGACTCACCTTGAACCATAGAGTAGAACATTACAAAAATAATCTTATACTCTGCTTGTACAATTTTAAAAACACGATTTATTTTAGCCAAAATAAAAACTCATCTTAAAACACACCGTTTTAACGGTTCCGTGCTTGGTGCATTTGCAGGTGACCTTTAATTTAGGCTGACCTCACCATGTACACTAAGAGACCCCCTTTTGGCTTAACATTTGACTATTTGAATCACACGCAGCCGGGCAGTTATGAAGAGTTTTGATAAGGACTATTTAACTTTTTTCCTGATCGATCACAATCTGCAATTTCATTTGTCAAAAAAATAAAAATCTTTCAGTATTTACTTTCGGAACAGTCTTTTAAATCAGTTCTATTTAAAACAAACCACAGACCCCGAGCTGATCTTCAAAAGGCAATGTCTTAAACCGATTCATTCTAAATAATTCATTCCACAAAACATTTAAAAACGATTTTACTTTGTCTTATTTTGATGAGTCATGAAAGACGACACTTTCTGCAGAACACTGGGATCGTCACGTCCCAAAGATCAATATCAGAGCCGCCCGTCTCCAAAAGGAATAAATCACTCGTCACTTCTTACAAACGCAGCATTTTAAAGTGTTTTTATATTGCGTTAGAGCGACAGTGCTGCCCCCTACTGTCCTGGCATAATCGACCCATTTTGGCCCAATGTAGTCAAGAGGAATTCTTCAGTCGAGCTCATTTTAAAAGTGTATTTAGGCATTGAACCTTTCCCCAGCATCAAAACACAACTGACTTCTAAATTCAACAGTAAATATAACTTTAGACGATTAAATGAACAGATTTGCTCATTTAATCATGTTTTATGTTGTCCAACGCTCATGATTGACTACAATAAGCACGAGTGCATTAGTATGAGGGGCTCGTGTGTGATCCAAACCCACACTTTGCACTGTCAAGTGAAACGCTCTGGTGTCATGAGGTCTGGAACAGTAAACACACAGTAAACAGTCGCCTACAGAACAAATGGAGCCACACATCCATCTGCAAACGGAGCAGCAGCAGTTACAAACACTCGTATGTTGTGTTCTTTATAAACCTGTTCAGATCCACATTCACCAAGGCAACAGGGTTTACTCTTATTCACAGATTGAACCGTTTGGAGGCTAAATATTAAACACATGTACGCTTCGTTTTTGCATATATAAACGTGTAAAAAAAGAAAGAAAAAGGTCAAACCACTTCAAAGTCGCACGCAAACTACAAAACACGCCTTATGGCATTTTTAGTTTTAATGTCTAGCGTTGTGATCCAATGGGTGTGATTAAATATAAAAACATTTAATCCATGTTGTGAGAAAGTCCCTATTTGTGCTGAGAGCTGATTGGCTGTGCTCGTGGCCAGTTAAAGTCATGCATGTGAATACTCGTGATGTTAAGAGTGAAGGTGAAGCGTGTCCGGTCCCCTCGACTCTTTATGCTGCATTTTGAACGTAACGCACATTTCGAGTTTCGCTTATGACTCATTCTCCTGCAAGTAGTTCCAAATGTTGTAGTCCATGGCATTTTCTGCGGCAACCGTATATCGCACTTAAATTACAAGGGTGTCATCTTTATTTTTGTAAACACGTCAAATCAGAAGAGCGGTTTCCTCACAGCAAAACTACACTTTTACCAAGTTGGAGACTCAAACATTGGTCAAAAAGAGTGACGCAACTGTCCCAGAGCGCCCCCTGTCTGCAGACCCCCATACACGAAAACTAAAAACCTGGAGGAGAACCACCACAAAAGGTCAAGACTAGACTAAACCAAGACTTGACAAGGCCTTTTTCAAATATGTCAATTATAACAGGACTTGTATCAAAGTGACATGTAAATCCAAGTTTTAGAGCTCTGGGTTTAGTTTTCAGCCTAACATTAAATGAATCGAGATTTTAAAAAATATGCTAATTACTAAACTGCGTTCATTAAAACTACTCCAACGGCATAAACATTTACCGGAGGCGGGAAATACCCGGTTGTTTCTTTGCTTTTACAATGTTTTGTCCTACTTAAAGTGTCTCTGTACGTTTAGCACAGCAGCAACAGCCAGCAGATTTCCATGGTAACGGACGTGGACGCAGTCCTTTCCCATGGAAATCCGCCATCTTTGTAGTTTGTGTGCAAAACGGACAACAACAAAAGCATGTTAAAAGTAAAACAAAGCCACGGAAAAACGTAACTACTAAATACATTGATCTACTGCAGTAGAGTACTTTTTAAATGAACGCCAAGTGTATAAATAATTAGCATTATAACATTAGTTTAACATTAAGCAAACTGAAAAGCTCTACACGCATTAAAAACAGTCCCAAACAAAGGGCGACATCCTACTCCTCCTCTGGAACGTCTCACTGGAAAACCAAACAAATATTACAAGTTTGAGGTCGTTAGCTGCTGATGAAACCCTTCAGAAGCAGAATACCGAACTCGAAGGGACTGTCCCGGGTCGATCTACGGTTTGCCCCCCCCCCCTGTCTGCGCCCGCGACCACGTGTTGCATTTCCCACCCGAGGGAGACACACGAAACGTCTCCGAACCGGGACCCCTCCCCGCGCCGCATCTCCACGTTACACGCGCAATGTAGACACACACAAAACACACAAACACACCACGTTAAATGCACAAACTGAACGGTCCCGGTGTTCACGGAGCTTTCCCCACGCGAGGAACACGGCAAAACTAGCACCGAAAAGGCCAACTTTAGCTCGGCCTTTAGCCTCCTGTCACTGGAGGCTGCGCACGGATGCTAAGTGCTAACGCTAGCTTTAGCTCCTGCGTGTTTTCAAATGGGAGGAACTCGTCACGGACAGCGCCAACACGGGGCTTTTTAACCCCGGTAACGAGTGCTCCAAAGCGTGGGCATCCTTTGAGGGCTCATGCCGGTCACGTGCGGTCGAGTACCGGGAGCTAATACCCCTGTGAAAAGTGCTACATTAGCCGCTGGAAAATAACGGAACGTCCGCGGGTTTTCATCATCAACATCCCCCCCAAAAAACGAGGTCGAGAACTTGGAAAACACGTGTCAACATTAAACTAAAATAGTCTAAAGTCTGCAAAAACGTGTCATTTCTGTGAATATTAAAAACAATTATAATTGCAAGTGAAATGTGCAATTTTCTTGATTATTTTCACACCTTTTAGACAAGGCCGTGGGTTAAATTTGCTTAAATATACTCCAATTAAGCGTGTATAACAAAACTGATCTTGATCCAAACATGGTCAAGTCCTGGTTTAGTTCTAGTTAAGACCTTTAATCCGTGTGAAGTCCTGGTTTAGAGCTAGTTTACAGTCGGTTTACCCGTGGCGTGGTCGTACGTGTTTGTTTGGTTCGGGGCCCACGTTTAGTCCTTGTCCAAAAAAACTACTAAAGTCTCGGTTCAATCCCGGGTTTTGTCACCGCGTTTACAGCGCCCCCCAAAAAAAACGTGCTCGGAAAAAGAACCGTGATGCGAGCGGCGTCAATGGCCGCGACGTGCCGTGACTAGCATTAGTCGAGCTCGTCTGTGGACCAGCCTCCGCGCCGTCGCCTGTAAACGCCGGAGAAAACACGCCAGAATCCCGACACTTTTCCGCGCACGGAGACGACCGCGTTCGGGCCGTGTTCCGTGCGCGTCCCGGCGGGGGCTCGTTTACCTGCGCGGTTTCGGGCCTGGAGGATGAGGGGGGGAGAGAGAGCACAGGAGAGGCGACGCTGCGGCGGCGATGTGTCGGTCCCGGTGCGAAGAGAAGCCAGTCCGCTCTGATGGCGGTAAAAGGGGAGCCAGAGCCCGCCGCCCGCGCTCATATACCGCCCACCTCCGCGCGCGTAAAAGGCACAGGCGCACGAGGCAACGCGCGGGGGGCGGGGCTGGGCCGCGAGCGACACTAAAACGGACGCAAACTTATTAATTTTGTGTTATTTACTTGTATTTTGAGTGCAGAAGCATTCGAAAAGGTGTTTAGTGCTTAGTTACATTTAACTTTTGAATACTTTATGCGGCGGAGGAAGACGTACGCGATTTGGTTTCTTAAAGGCACAGTACGTCACTTTGTCGCCAAAAGAGAGACGACAACAAAAGCATGTTTTTTGTTTTGTTTTTCATTTTGTGTGCTTTTACTGCACTCAAAATGTAGAAAAACATGTTCTCGCTGTGGGCGAGCTTGCATCTCCACAAACCTGACTCCAAACTGCTCGTTTCCATGGAAATAGCAAAACGCATATTTTTCATTTTTTTTTCTCTCTCCTTTCTCTCTCTCCTCTTATCTTTCACTCCCTTTCTCTTTTTTCTCCCTTTCTCTCTCTCTCTATATTTGTCTTTGTTTTATTTCATTCTTTTTGACGGTGTTGTTGATTTTAATGGCGGTTGGCAGCCAATTGAAAAGGTGCATTTACCGCCACCTACTGTAGTTGTACGTCTTCAAAGTATGTGTTTTACGCTATACTGTTAAAAAAGCAGAGCGAGAAAGAGGGAGAGCGGTTTGTGAATGTGAGGTGTTCGTGGAGCACGTGCTTTGAAGATGAACGGAAAAGTCGAAAGAATAAAGTCCAAAGAATAGTCTAAAGAATAAAGTCTAAGAATGAAGTCTAAAGAATGAAGTCTAAAGAATGAAGTCTAAGGACTGAAGTCTAAAGACTGGCAGTAACGTAACACTATGGATACCAACCGCCATAAGACACCACCACCAAAGAAGAAGTTTCCATGGAAATGTTGTTCCTTTGGCTATATATATATATTCTTAATTTTATGCATGCCTTTTTTGATTTGATATACTTTGCTATTATTATTATTCATTGCAGTTTGTTTTATGTTGCACTTTAACGCCGAAACAAGTTCTTATGTTTGGGAATTTTGTTCACTGACAATGGCAATGAACCTTTTTCTGATTCTGATTCTGATAGTATTCCACTGTATGGCACAATTCCTAGCTATACCATGGTGAATGTTCAGAAGTATGACTTTAACTTCCTATTTCCATGGAATCATGCATGTGAGGGCCAGTGCCACATGCAGAAAGTTACACACTGTTACTTTAATGTGTTATAGTCTTATACTGGAAATCATGTTATGTCCAGACAGTTAATCTTACAGTTATTGAGTAGTAGTTTCCTCAAATAAATGTTTGTCATTGTTCCTCACACAGATCTTCAGCGTGTCATTGTTCCTCACACAGATCTTCAGCGTGTCATTGTTCCTCACACAGATCTTCAGCGTGTCATTGTTCCTCACACAGATCTTCAGCTTCCGTTGTCGTTGGTTCCTCAACAGATTCTTCTAGCGTGTCGTTGTTCCTTCACACCGATCTTCAGCGTGTCATGTTCCTCACAACGATCTTCAGCGTTGTCATTGTTCCTCACACAGATCTTCAGCGTGTCAGTTCCTCACACAGATCTTAGCGTGTCATTGTTCCTCACACAGATCTTCAGACGTGTCATTGTTCCTCACACAGATCTTCAGCGTGTCGTTATTCCTCACACAGATCTTCAGCGTGTGTCATTGTTCCTCACACAGATCTTCAGCGTGTCGTTGTTCCTCACACAGATCTTCAGCGTGTCGTTATTCCTCACACAGATCTTCCTCGTGTCATTGTTCCTCACACAGATCGCCTTCTCCAGCTCGTTCCCAAACAACTCCCACTGAGGTTCAGAGCTGTAGCACATTAGTTTCTGCTTCTCCTTAGATGTTTTCTCTGCTCAATGCCAATGATCTGACCCTTCTCAAACACACTGACATCTCCTCATGACCACGGATTCGTCTTTCCACACGGTTGTTTCAGAAACGCACTGTCGGTGTTCAAATACTGAAAGATCATCACCTGCGGCAGTTCTCCACGCAGGAGACGACCTGCTATGTACCGTGTATGTTCAGTTCAATCCGAGTGGTGGATTTTTATTTATTTATTTTTAAAATAAAGTTACTCTTTACTGGAGTACAATTTTTTCTTTTCTACTAACTTCTGACCATCGCAGCTGAATTGTGTTGAGGACTGCAATAACACCACATGATTTTATTTTTTATCAGCACATAACGAGATTGGAATGGCAAATTTAGCTGCCACATAATTTTATATTATATATTCACTTTTTTAATTCAATGATCACATGGGGAATTTGTCTTAATGAGCGGAACGTGTGTGATGTTCCTTGAATGTAAAGAAGTAGAAAAGAGCTGTATAAATGTGACCATTACGCACACTAAAGTCCACTTCTTACATGTTTCTTCTAGAGTTACAATCACAATCAGACAAAAGCGTTTCGTTGACAAAATGAAATGCTTTGTGTTTCCTGCAGATATGACTTAGTTTGTCTCACGTTTGTGTGTCCATCCTTCGAAAAATACTTTGAAAAAATAAAATAAATCTGGACGTTCAGCCCAGAAAGTTCCTACAAAAGGGTCCAACTTTCAGGTTCTTGCAGTTGCCGTCAGCCACACGCATAAAAATAGACGGCACAAAATAAACGAATGACTCAACGCTACTATTTCATTTATACTTTCCGGCGGTGACTCATCATCGCAGCGAGAGTGAAATGAGCAGCTTCAGTCCACAGCGTTCTATCGCTCACCGACATCGTGCCTGGAGGGGCCCCGGGGGGGGGGGTCGCACACGCACAGGCGTTACCCACACACGAGGCCTTCTACGTGGGCCCGGAGCCGCCGCCGCCGCCGCCGCCGTCTCCCTGACTCACCGTGGAAACAGACAGAGGATGCCGAGAGCTGAAAGATGCAGCCGTGTGGGAGACAGGAACCGTGAATCAGAGGCCCGACAAACGGTCTAGAATAAGTGCTTTGGTGTTTTATTTTTAACCGAGTGAAAATAGCAAGCGCAAATTCCAGAAATACAAAATTTCAAAGAGAAATAATGACACAAATTTAAATAAAAGCTCAAACTGTCAGATTAAAACCGCATAATAAAAACACTGACAGGCTGTACAGGGGCCCCCGAGTGACAAAAGTCTGGATACACCTCTTGCATTAGACGGGCTCTTCTCACACCGACTTCCTGTTCACCCGTTCACATGTGGCGCGGTCTAAGTTCTGGGGTCAAACCTCTCTCTCTTCCCCACACTGACCCTGTTTTGTTGCAGGTGTGATCTGTGATGTGTTGATGATTTAGCTTGAGTTCTCTGACTGAGTTTAAATTGCAAGCCTTTGAATCCGAGGGGCGTGGACGAGGGGCGTGGACGATCGGCGTGCACGAGCGTCACTGGAGCTGCATTCGGGGGCCCTTCAGAACCGCCTCACAGAGAAATGTTGGTGCTGTGCTACATTTGAGGGCCTCGATCTGCTCGTAAAATGAGTTGTCCCTCCGGTTTCTCCTGAAGACGTACAATAGGCTCAAGATTATCCGCCAAAGAATACATGATGGGCAAATGAGACTTTCAGATGAATGATCAGACCCTAAGCCGGGCCGGCGCCGCTGCTGTGCGCACGCAGGAAAATGGAGCGCAAGTTAGTCATTAAAGTATCGTTGTTTAAAATCAACGTTTTGGGCGCCATCTTCTCTAACTCGCTGAAGAACCTCTTCATGCACGTGTTTCCCATGCCCCAGAACATTTCACCAAATTCCTCTGCAGCCGACCGGTGCGGGGCGAACAGGGCGGAGTTGTTGAATTTGAAGTGGACGGGCAGACCCTCCCCTGTTTTAGGGCACGGGACTCCCGCGGCTGTGATGGTCCGGAGAACTGGAGGCTGCTGAACGTCGGCAAACGTCACCAGAATCCTCAAGTTCTCAGACACGTCTTTGCCACAGATGGAGAGGACGGAGTCTAACGCGTAGAGCTGAGCCGAACTGAGTCGAGCCGAAGACTGAACCACAAAGCAGACCGCGTGGATGTGTGTGAACCCCCAGTCTTTGAGGAGGCCATAGATCTGCTTATTGGTCTCTCTATCTCCCAACCCTGGAGTATCGATGATGGTGAGCGAGAAGTCAATCTGGAATCCCTCCTGGTGGTTTATTTGGTACACCACTGTCTCCAGAGTCTCATTTTTCTCGTTTAGTTTAAACCTAAATGTGTCTGTCCACTTGACCCCCAGGACGTAGTTGATCATGGCATTGATGAGCGTCGTCTTCCCAGATCCCACGGGGCCAAACAGCATCAGAACACACATTTCTTTTTGGCTTTCCTTTCCAAATACGCGCTTCTTTAAACCAGCAGTGCTCACTTCTTCTGTTCTGAGTTTGTAGATTTCAGGTATTCCAGAATCTATCTTGACCATGTCTTTTACAAGGTGGTCTGCGAGAGTGACTGTTTTGGTGGTAATTGTTACAGTGGAGCTTAGTGAACTTGTGCCATCCTCTCCACAGTCACAGAGGACCCTGAGAGTGTATTCTGACTGAGGCTGAAGTCCAGATATCACCCTTTCCTCAGAATCGGACTCCTCTCTCCTCCACTGAACCCCGTCTTCCGTCTTTGCATACTCCACAATGTATCTAAGAATCTTAATACCTGGTCCCACCACCGCAGGTCTTCTCCAGTGGATGCAGATCTCTGTGGAGCTGGAGGTTGCAGTGGGTTCTTCAGGTGGGCTGCATGGTAAGGTTTTCATGGAGGTGTCAGGTGCAGCCGGCCCCACGCCCACCTCAGTGACGGCTCTGATTCTGACTCTGTGCTCTGTGTTTGGCCTTAAGCCTCTCACTGTGGCTTCCCCAGCTTCATCCTGAAGCTGCTGGTTCCACTGCTCCTGTCCTTTCTCGCAGAACTCCACTCTGTATCCACAAACGTTCTCCGCTCCCACTGAAGGAGCGGAGAACAGCAGACTCACACTGTTCGCTGTCGCTCTGCCTGGAGTCACTTTGCAAGGTTTAGAAGGGAGCTCAAAGTTCTCACTGGATTTGAACCCATCTTCGTAAAGGTAAATGGTTGCATCTTTGTGGTTCTGATTGGACAAGCTCACTGTCAGGAACCGAAGAGCCTTTCTGTCCTGGTTTTTGTTGGCATCTGCAAAGTCGCCAAAAATCTTTGCTTTGCATCTCATTTGGTCGACGACGTCTTTAGTCTTGTACCAGCGCTTGGGCTCTGCTCTGGACTCGTTGGATTTACTTCCTTCTAAATGGTTCACCAGTTCTTTAAGGTAAGGCTCTGCACTTTCCAGAGATGTGAACACGAACACCAGGACCTTCTCTGGGCCACATACCTTCTCTATGAGGGCATTTTCAGAGGAGATGATTTCAGTGTTTTTCATCAGATTTGTGAGAGTTTTAATGGTATTGGCCTCCAGAACGACTCCGTCCATCCACTGGTTCAAATGAAGAGAGTTGAACGGACTCTCTGCTGACTCCTTCAGGGCGGTTGCCAGTGCGGTCTCCTCCTCTCCTCCTCCGCGGATCAATGGGAGCTTCGAGGCTAAGATTACCTGAAGTCCCAGCCTGAACTCGGAGCAGAAGGAGTTAAAGTCTTTTACTTTTTTGGAAATGTGTGAGAAGTTCTGGCCTTCAGGTCTTTTTAAGACATCATTACACCTCATGTTCAGCTCACTGAAGTCCTCCAGGATGCTCTCTGCCTTAGAGACTAACCTAAGACTGATGTGACGTACGAGTTTAGATGCTTGAGAGTCTAAGATGCTGAGCGGCAGCAGATGCACCGTCACAGGGACTGCGTTCTCACCTTTGCGGCTCAGATGTTTGGGCAGGTCTTGATAAACTTTTACTGCTTCTTCAAAAGTTGTTGGACTTTTGTCAAGACAGAAATCTCCGTAAAAGGTGCAAGAGAACTTATTCACCTTTTCTCTGTCTCTGTCCTCCATTTTCAGAGCCCCTTTTCCATCAATGGAAATCATTGGGATTTTAGTAATCATTAGCTTCAGGTTTCCTTGAATGTCCTGTACGTTTTCATCTTCAGATGTTTCTTGATCAAACACGAAGAAGGCCTGGGCACCGTAGAGGATGGCTGTAACAACATGAGTGGCCAGACCTTTGTCAATGACTTCGCGGTGCTTTATGTTGTCTCTGCCGAGCTGGTTCATGGTCAGTGCTTTAAACACAGTTGTAGTTTTGTACTGCAGAGCCACGCGAGCCTGTTTTCTGGAACTTTTACTATCGGTCAGATATTTCGCTGATCCTTGAACATTCACAAGTCCACTTAAAAAACTGGCTTTGAGGGCAGCGTCCACTCCCAGTGAAGACGCCTTCTCAGAGACCGAGTCAGATGCCACGATCTCAAACTGAGTGTTGGGTTTAGGGGTCACTCTCATATCACTGTCCAGCTTCTCTCTGTCCCAGAAGGTAAGGCCTGGATAAACAGAAGATTTGGATAGCAATAAATACAATTACAATTAAAAAACAAGTGTTTTGTTTGAAGAGCTGCTCATACTTTTCTCAGAGTTCTTTTCTTCCTCCTGCATAACTGAGTTGGGAAAATACAGTATTTTCTCTCTCTCTCTGTCCGCCAGAGTGTGCCCCTTTTCAGCTGTCTAAAGGTTTCATGAACCCTGCCTTATTACTGCAATAAAACATGTGTCTAATCAGATTTTATGGGTTACTTACAGAATGTCTGCTCCACCAACTATGGCGCACTGCAGTATGTATTTGACCCACAAACGCTGTGGTATAAGTATGCCCTGCAGCCGCAGTGCTCTAAGGTTAAAGCAAGGATTTGCTTGCTGTTTCACTTTGGACCTGCAGATCATTTGGACTGTATGAGTCTGAGGTGAGTGCAGTCAAAATAAACCACGATCAATTATTTACTACATGAACTGTCTTATATTATTCTTAGAACTATTGGGAGCTCGGCGTGTGTTAATCTTATGGTTAATAAGAACTGGAAGATAAATCAAAGATAGCGCTCTCACTGGATGTAATTGCTCAGGTCCAACTGTGCAAGAGGAGAACAAAAGTATAGATTCCCCATCCACTGCCCGGAGCAGAAATCACAGGCTAAAGCGGAGCAGAGCTAGCATGGGCTAGGCTAAATCTTACTAAGCTTTAGATGATTTTGAACAGAGAAAAGGTTGGGAAAGTACAGAAGAATTGAAGAACACTGAACAGACAGCTCCATATCCAGATACCCTCATACACGGTACGTCTGTGTGCTGTGGTCAGTGACTGCGACCCCTCTGTTTCAAACTGACCTGGGATCAGTTTGTCAGACCTGCAGTCGTACAACATGCCCAGGTGAAAGGTCCGACCCAGCGCCGCCATCTCCACCGGTTTATCCCAGTCTGAATCCATCTGAGCACAAGCAGAAGCAGTTTGATTCCCACAGAAACAGCTGCTTCTGTTGGGCCTTGGATTCACATCTCAAACCTCACATTACTCCACAATGAAACGTATGTACATTTGTCAACATTTATAAATCACCAACGAGTCATACACTGAATAAACATGTTTTTGAGCGTGCGTACTCACGGCTGAGCTGCAGTGGAGCTGTACGTTCTATCTCCCGAAAGAGAAATGCCCTTTGAACGACAGCAATAAATACATGAAGGCAAATCATCAACACCGGAATTATCAACAGTTTGTGTACGCGCCTGACCGCACTCACTGCGTGCGAAAAACCAAACCAAAGAAATCATCCGTCTCGTACCAACAACCCACGCGTTCTTCACTGACTCCACAACTTTGAGAAAGGAACCGTTAGAATGCAAAGCTGGAATAGAACATGAGTGTTTGGGCTTCTGAGATTGACTGTACTCTGACAGAAACGACCAGTAGTTCCAGTCCCAGTGCGCACACCGTTTTCTGTCATAAGCCCTGAGGTTTTACGCTCATTCCTGAACAAAAGACACAAGAAAAGTTTGCAAATGCGTCGACTCGTTTCACTTTCGCACGCGACTGTTTTACATCCAATATCCACTCAATTAGGCCAAGTAAAGGAGCTTTTATGGACCCTCGTGAGGCTCGGGCAGCTCTGCAAACTAACAACAACAGCCATGGATATATATATATATATATATATATATATATATATTGGTAGACACGTCTGGTGACACGCCGAATACACGCCTGGTGACACGCCGGATGACACGCCGGACGATCACAAATCAGATAAAGTGGAAACACCCTGGCGCCGCGCTCCGTTCAGACTGCGCCGGAGCGAGCGCACGTCTCCGGCGTGAACGCGGCGCTCGAGCCGAAGACCCGGGGGCCTGGAGCGATGTGGGGCCGAAGACCCGGGGGCCTGGAGCGATGTGGGGCCGAAGACCCGGGGGCCTGGAGCGATGTGGGGCCGAAGACCCGGGGACCTGGAGCGATGTGGGGCCCCAGCTCCTGACACTGTTCCCTCAGCGGCACTGAAGGACGGGTCAAATGCCTTTTAAAATGATCCGTCATCAGAATGTTGAAAAGTCCAGGCCCCCGCTGGGGGCCGGATGAAACAGAACAGGAAACATTAGAAACCGACATCAGATCTAAATACTAATGATGATAAGAAAGAATAAGCAGTAATTCAGAATGACCGTGGTATAAATGTCACTTCGTTTGTTTTTCTATTTTCTTTGTGTCTGAATATTGTATTTGAGCTTCACAAAAGGTATAATTTATGTTTAAATTGTTGTGTGTGTGTTTAATGCCACTTTAAATCTTTAAATGTTTTCATTTGATTTGATTTTGTTTATTATTATTATTATTATTATTATTATTATTTTTATTTTTTTTTAATTTAAAAAGTATAACAAAAACAAACAAGACATGACCACAAAAAGGTGAAGGTTAGATATCCGAAGGAATTAAATAAATAAATACATTAGAAATAAAAGTCCCATTTAGTCCAGTTTCTGTAAAATGTGCCCGTCCTTAATCGCCAGCGCCGTTTATGTTCAATCTTGTTCTTCTCCATGGTTCTTTTTGATGTTTGAGGGAAATTGCAGCGTGATCTGTTGCTCACATTCACACATCACGCTGCAATTTCCCCCGGGATCTATCTATACATGTGTGTGTGTGTGTGTGTGTGTGTGTGTTTAAAAGGAAAAACGACTCTGGGGTCAACGTTTATTGGTCCAGAAAAACCTAAAAATCTGGATTTTCCCTTTGATCAAAACTGTTAAGTGTCTAATATAATCTCCTGTTAAATAAAAATACAATAGTAAATATGCAAACCGGGCTTTTATATCACTCACATGCGTCTTTCATATGTTGTGATTATTTATTGGTTGAGTCAAGTTTCTCCGGCTCAGATAAATACACTAAGCACATTTTAGGGCGCCAGCTGTTTTGGGAGCCTGGGCCGTTTAACGACACCATCGGATGCAAAGGGGGCTTTAGTTTGGAGTCCAGGCACAAACCATGTCCTCTGGAGAGTGTGGGCATGAATATTCCACTGCTGCAGATTCCCAGTCAAATCTCTGGCATTCAAAACCTGCATTTAGGACAAAGAACGTCTACGAGGTGTTAGTGGCGTCGTCATAACGTTTGACTCGATTTCGATACTCTTTCAGCTACAACAATGACTATAAACATGTTCTTTTTACTACAGTTAAACAGTATCTTCTTCAATATTGTGCTGATGAAGACCTCCACACTTAGCTCACGAGATCAGACGCGATCGAGCAGTCTCACGGTGGTATGGTCGTAATAAAGCCCTCTCGGTCTAAACGGGCGCACAACAATGTTAAAAGAGCCACGCACAAAACAAAAACCGGACAGAGGGGAAACAGAGCCCAGAAAGAATGGAGTCTCGATCCTTTATGTGTCCGGTCTGTCTGACAGCACGAAATCCCTGTTTATTGGAAACCGGGCGACACTGGGTCAAGAACAGGTTCATGCGACTCAAAAACAGAGCAGTGTAGTGTATGATTATTATTCGTGTCAGAAACTGAAAGTGTACAACAACTTCCAGTTACATTCTGATTTTCTAGAAGATAATGTGTATGTTTGTATTTACATGTATTTTGTAGGTAGTTAGTGGGTAGCAGTAATGTAAAAAATAGCATGTGCCCCACTTATAAGCTAAGGACAGCTTCACGGGGGTCCTTCTGTAATAAACCTGATGATGATGATGAGAATAATAATAATAAAAAGTATAGACAATGCTAAAATAGGGGCGTGCTAAATGAAATATGTTTAGAGTAAAAGTAATTTATACACAATATATGTATATACAGCAGGATCAGAGCGAACGTGTAAAACCAAAACAACCACTGCACAAAAAAACCTGTATCAACACAGAAGACACTCAAATCCAGGTCTACAATCGGCGGTGCGTCTTCATCTCAAAGTCACAGATCACAAGTTTGAAGGCAGCGGGCTAAAGACTCGAGCAGGAGACAGAAAAGAGACAGAAAACCCTTGAATTATCGTGGGATGTTGGTCTGGCAGAGACACACAACCTCCCCTCAGTCCACAACAGCCTCACAGGAACGTGGCAGAAATCAAAACAGTCACATTTTAAATTCATCTTCAAAAGAAAAGACGAGGTGAATACGGCACATTTTATTACAATTACGTCTTTTTATCAGCATTATCTCAGTAAAATACACCATTTCAAAAGCATTAGATGATTTCATGATATTACAAAATGAAAAAATAGATGATGTTGGCACCGTCGATTATCAGGATGTGCTTTTTCAAGTTTAGAGTGAAATTATGAATATCTACAGACAACGCTCGGAGTGTTTGGAGTGTTCGGAGTGTTCGGAGCGCTCGGAGTGTTCGGAGTGTTCGGAGCGCTCGGAGCGCTCGGAGTGTTTGGAGCGCTTGGAGTGTTCGGAGCGCTTGGAGTGTTCGGAGTGCTCGGAGTGTTCGGAGCGCTCGGAGTGTTCGGAGTGTTCGGAGCGTTCGGAGTGCTCGGAGTGTTCGGAGTGCTCGGAGTGTTCGGAGTGGACGGAGTGCTCGGAGTGGACGGAGTGCTCGGAGTGTTCGGGGTGCTCGGAGTGTTCGGAGTGTTCGGAGTGGACGGAGTGCTCGGAGTGCTCGGAGTGTTCGGAGTGCCTCGGAGTGTTCGGAAGTGTCGTTCGGGGTGGCTCGAGTGTTCGGAGTGGACGGAGTGCTCGGAGTGGATCGGAGTGTTCGGGTGTTCGGAGTGCTTCGGAGTGTTCGGAGCGTTCGGAGTGTTCGGAGTGCTCGAGTGCTCGGAGTGCTCGGAGTGTTCGGAGTGCTCGGAGTGCTCGGAGTGTTCGGGGTGCTCGGATGCTCGGAGTGCTCGGAGTGTTCGGAGGCGGCCTCTTGAGTCGAGCCTGACTCCGCATCCTCGCAGCAGTAAGTGGAGCTCGGGCAGACGCAGCCAAATTTAAATATTCATGACCCGCTCTGCTTCCTGTAACCTTCAGTGTACGAGAAGAGGAGGAAGAGGAAGAGGAAGACACAACCCTCTGCTCCGTCTGCTCCACTCTTCACCAGGGAAACGCACAACACAAACACGACATGAGCGGATGTGTCGTCGCGTGTCGTGTTGGCAGTGTTCGGCTTTAGCGCTCTGGTGCGGGGGCCTAATCCACGGGTTTGAATGGAAAACTCCCCTTCAGCGTTTTGTGCGCTTCAGCCGCTCGAGCCGCCGGAGCCGCTCGGAGCCGCTGAGCCGCTCGGAGCCGCAGACCAGGCTCGCGCACAAGTGTGAAGATTAGCACGTACTATTCCTGACTGCATTGTCCCGGCCAAATAAAGACACGGTAAATAAAAGTAGACTTTGGGCAGTGTCCCGGGTGTGGAAATGAAGACAAACTGTAGTCTGAACCCCTCAAAGGTCCTGCGCCTGTTCAGACCTGGATGATATTTGATCCACCATCTGATAAAAAGAACGACATCAAAAGAAAGCTATTGCCCTATTTTTACTTTATTACAAGTCCAAAAACCTCTGTTTTGTTGAATTAGTTTCTGTTTTGAAAAAAGAAACAAACGCTCAGTTCCTGTTTGTCAGTCTAAACCTCCAACAGCAGCTTCACTCGTTCATGTATCTTCACTCATTCATATAGCGTCACTCATTCATGTATCTTCACTCATTCATGTATCTTCACTCGTTCATGTATCTTCACTCGTTCATGTATCTTCACTCATTCATATAGCGTCACTCATTCATGTATCTTCATCTCATTCATGTATCTTCACTCATTTATGTATCTTCACTCATTCATCATGTCTCTTCACTCATTCATGTATCTCACTCATTCATATAGCGTCACTCATTCATTATCTTCACTCGTTCATGTATCTTCACTCATTCATGTACCTTAACTCATAATGTATCTTCACTTGTTCATGTATCTTCACTCATTCATGTATCTTCACTCATTCATATAGCGTTTCACTCATTCATGTATCTTCACTCATTCATATCTTCACTCGTTCATATATCTTCAATCATTCATGTATCATCACTCATTTATGTATCATCACTCATTCATTCATGTATCTTCACTCGTTCATGTATCTTCACTCGTTCATGTATCTTCACTCTTTCATGTATCTTCACTCATTCATATATCTTCACTCATTCATGTATCTTCACTCATTCATTCATATATCTTCACTCGTTCATGTATCTTCACTCGTTCATGTATCGTCACTTATTCATTCATATATCTTCACTCATTCATGTAGCTTCACTCATTCATGAATCTTCACTCGTCATGTATCTTCACTCGTTCATGTATCGTCACTTATTCATTCATATATCTTCACTCATTCATGTATCTTCACGTTCGTTCATAGCGTCACTCATTCATGTACGTCACTCATTCATTCATATATCTTCACTCGTTCATGTATCTTCACTCGTTCATGTATCCTCACTCGTTCATGTATCTTCACTCGTTCATGTATCGTCACTTATTCATTCATGTCTCTTCACCATTCATGTATCTCCACTTATTCATTCATGTCTCTTCCACTTATTCATTCATGTATCCTCACTCGTTCATGTATCCTCATCGTTCATGATCCTCACTCGTTCATGTATCTTCACTCGTTCATGTATCGTACTTATTCATTCATGTCTCTTCACTCGTTCTGTCTCTTCACCGTTCAGTATCCTCACTCGTTTATGTATCTTCACTCGTTCATGTATATTCACTCGTCATGTATCGTCTTATTCATTCATGTTCTTCACTCGTTCATGTATCCTCACTCGTTCATGTATCCTCATCGTTCATGTATCCTCACTCGTTCATGTATCTTCACTCTCCATGTATCGTCACTTATTCATTCATGTCTCTTCACTCGTTCATGTCTCTTCACTCGTTCATGTATCCTCACTCGTTCATGTATCTTCACTCGTTCATGTATCTTCACTCGTTCATTACAGTCTCTTCACAAGAGTCAGACAAATGTTTGTTCTCCAAAGGTTCAGTTTAGTTTGGTGTTTTAGGGAAAATCATCTGGAGTTATTAAAATCCTTCACTGTGAGTCTTTGCATTAAAAAACTCGGTGGCTGAGTGAAAACACTTATGCATCGACATGAGTTCGATTTGCTGAAAGTCCTTCCTCGGGACAGGGCCAGTTTCAGTTACAACTCCTCCCTTTGGGCTCAGGACCAATCAGAGCTCAGGAGAGTACACATGCTGCAGCTCAAACCATTTCCGTACCTCAGATTGAAAATGACGCCAGATGAAACCTTTGAAACCTCTCCTGGCCCTCTCGGACAAACGAGGATTGCATCGACTTAGGGCCAAGTTTTTGGGCCGTTTGTCAATGTGAGCTTTCTTGCTGATGAAAACTGGCCAAACCAAAACACAACAAAATGAAAGTAATGAATGAGAACTGAAACTATAACTAAATGCACAGAAAATAAAGTCAAAGAAATGGAAAAACCGTTTCGACGACAGCCTCATTTTGTGCGCGTGAGAGAAGCAGAAATAACAAAGATAGCTGGTGAAACTTCTCCCGGTGATGTTAGTTTCCCGAGGACTTTTCTGCTGCCGAAGGTGAAACTGTATCCGGACTGTCGCTGCTTTATTTAACAGCGATCAAACGTTTTTAGGACGAGGCTAAGCTAAATCAAAGCCGCACGAGTCCTTTATGCGAAGTGTAAAGTCAGCGGAACATATCTGGACGAGAAGGTGCCAGACCTGACAACACCTCGCTTTGTGCCAGACGTCCTCGGGGAGAAGGTGCTTTTTCAAATGTGAAGATCGTGTCATGGGCGAGGTGTCCTCAAACTCACTCATCAATAATGTTACTCTGTTTGGAGGAACTACTACTCAAGTAAAGGAAACGGTCTGGACGTAACAGTTGATTTTGGAATTTGAAGTGAACGTCTTTTGAAGGACAAAACAATTTCATGCTCAAAATCTGATATTTGACACAAAAAACGAGAAAAAACGAAATCATATCTGAAGGAGCAAGAACACAAACGTCCCTCCCGCCGTGGAAATAAGGATGGATATCTCTGGAGCATACTTTTGTGTCGCCGGGAAGAAGGCAAATCACATGACGATGAAGGACTGAACGGAGCATCGTAACTGACACAACAGCGCCCTCAACCTGAAAAATACACAATTCAACACAGAACGGACAAAATGGGACTCGCACTTTTTGCCGTGACATGCGTTTCCTCTTTCCTTTGGCGCCTCATTACCTGCTCATTTGCTTTTTTTGCCCTTTTGGTTTGTTGTTTTTAAAATCATTATCACTATTATTATTATCATTATTATTATCATTATTATATCATTATCATTATTTATTATATCACCACTATTATTATCATTATTATATCATTATTATTCTTATTGTTATCATTACATTATATACTAATTATCATTATTATCATTATTATTATCATTATTATTATCATTATTAATTATCATTATTATTATCATTATTATTATTATTATTATATTATTTATCATTATTATCATATTATTATTATTATTATATCATTATATTATTATTATAATTATTATTATCATTATTATTATTATATTATTATTATCATTATTATCATATTATTATTATCATTATAATCATTATATTATATTATAATTATTACTATCATTATTATTACATATTATTATTATATTTATTATCATTATTATTATATTATTATTATAATCCTTATATACATTATATTCTTCATTCATTTTCTACCGCTTGTTCCCGTTAGGGGTCGCGGGTGACTGGAGCCTATCCCAGTGCCTTTGGGCCTTAGGCGGGGTACACCCTGGACAGTGGCCAACTCGTCGCAGGGCTCATTAATCATTATTATTATTATCATTATTATAAGAATGATGATAATAATAATGAATTATAATTATTCTATATTTTTCTTTACATAGGTCCGTTTGTTTCATGTACATTTTTGTTGCTGTATGTTTAAGAAAATAAGTGGGAAAAAACCCACAAATGTCCAAATCATTTCATATCATGGACATAAAGCGTTTGTCACGTGCACATTTACACACGGCGAGAAGAAAAACACTTTTACTCCAATAAAATTACGTCAATAAAAATATTACTCAAGGGCGAGTAAAAGCAGAACGTGAGTAAATGTGTAAACTTAATCGTATTACGAAGGAGGAGGAGTCTAATATCACAATTGTTTCAGAAGATTGCGTCTGGAATGAAAACCATAAAAAGGACCTTAAAGTGAAACGTCCGGTGGAATCTCCTGCACAAGGGAAGAAAGTGAGATTTCTGCGTTCACTTTTTGCTCCGCTCATGTTTTGTGACACTCGAACCTCAAACAAGACATTTCCAGACACGTTTGAGCACTTTCCTGAAGCTTTGTCGAAACATCTTCTCTTCAGTCGTCTGGACGCTGTGTTCGTGTGTCCAGACGGCAACTTTTGGAACCGGTTCTTGTCCAGGTTTATGAGATCGTGGCAGTTGGCGGCGAAGACCATTTGAGCGCTGGAAACGATGAGCCTGGTTAACGTGAGTGGACTTTAGGAACAACAAAAGCACTTCCTGGAGGACATCAGAACATCGTTCAACTGGAAGAGTTCTGAACATGAACCATCTGCAACACAAAAGGGCCAATTGAAGCCAAGGAGCTTATTGAAGGTACCTGCCCCGCCCCTTCATTATGAGCCCGGGCTAGCTGTCATTCACACCTGTTGCTAACGCTAACGAGCAGACCTTGAGGAAAGAAGGCGCCTGATTGGCCCTTTCTCGACGGGCCCTTTCGCGACGGGCCCTTTCGCGACGGGCCCTCTCACGACGGGCAGGAAGTGCGGTTCTTCACTTCCTGTTCCAGCCGTATAACTATCTAAGGTACGGTTTACCCAGGACAGGCCCAGTTTTGAGCCCTGTGTCCCATGTTTCCAAAACCACGGATTTGTCCCAGTTTTTGTACGAGACATGTCCCAGTTGTCCCACTTTGAGACCCTTTGAGACTTTTTTCAAATCTATAACAAAAGAAAAAAAAGAAAACACAACAAAACAAGACCCCATTTTGGGAACCGGCGGACACGACACCAGAAAGTAAACGCAGTGCGCCTTTAACCTGGGCCCACTTTACCTCACGGGTGGTTCATATGATCCTGTTTCCTTTGGTCTTTGGGGGGTTTACGTCATGTTGCCCTGAGCGTGACCCCTGCTCGGCCTATGGTCTGTATACGGCTAATTCCTGCGTGAATGGAGCGGCTAATGCAGCGTTTTCTATTGTGCTAAAGCGCTGAGCTAGCTCCAGTCGCTAACCTCGCTAACCTCGCTACGCTCGCTGCACAGAGCACACGCGCAGGACTGTACAATGGCACTGGAGAGCGTTTGAAGTCTATAGAAGGGCAAAAGAGTGACGCAACGACTCCCCTGCTGGTCAGTGAGGGTATGAGCAGATGAAAAGTACATAAAAAGTCATGAGTTGAAGTATTTTGTGAGTACTTTTCCCCATTCAGCGATACATTCTTGTCTGCTTTAGCTTGAATTGTAAACACAAAAACAATTAGCTTTAACGTAATAATTAATGTGAGATAAAATTATTCATTAGTAAAACATTGACACAAATCCTGAAAAAATGTCCTTTAGTTTAAAAACAGAGAAATCCTAGTCTCCAGTTCCAGTTCGAGCCACGTTCCAGTCATGAAACGACATGAGGTTGAAAGTGGGCCGGGCCGAAAGAGGACCGGGCCGAAAGTGGACCGGGCTGAAAGGGAACCGGGCCGAAAGGGAACCGGGCCGAAAGTGGACCGGGCGTAAAGTGGACCGGGCTGAAAGTGGACCGGGCGTAAAGTGGACCGGGCGTAAAGTGGACCGGGCCTTGGGGACGTTTGTCTGTGAGGATCCAGCGTCTCCGAGGTGTGGTCCACTCTGGGTCTGTTCACACACTTTACCCGGTGAATTGGTGAATGGGTGAATTTACCCATTGAATCATAAATAAAACTCGAGATGATGGACACGGCGTCCATCTTGTGACAGACTGACAGATCTGCACCATCGACTCTCCGGCCATAAACACTCACACACAAGATTCATACATTGTCACATACAGGGGGCGCTCTCTTCATGGGCCCCCCGTGCTGCTGATCTTGTGTGTGTTTCTCATAGTTGGCATTTTCTTCTGTGTTTATTTGTTTGATCTGAGTTGTGTTTTGAACATGAAAAAGAGCTTTTCTCTGTTTAAATAAATGAATGAAATCATACAAAACATCAATAAGAGCTTTGTAAACAAACTAAAGTCAGAGCTGTTCCCTTCACCTCTGACCTTAGAGCTGAACCTCAGAGTTTGAACCTTAGAGTTGAACCTTAGAGCTGAACCTTAGAGTTTGGAACCTTAGAGCTGAACCTTAGAGTTGAACCTTAGAGTTGAACCTTAGAGTTGAACCTTAGAGTTGAACCTTAGAGTTGAACCTTAGAGTTGAACCTTAGAGCTGAACCTTAGAGCTGAACCTTAGAGCTGAGCCTTAGACCCAGACCCGGGTATTTAAAATAGGGTCTTTTTTCAATCACATGACCATCGAGCGTGAGCAGACATAAATGTGTCGTCTCTTTAGAGTTCCTTTGAGAGAACAGCACTTTGTTTGACTTTGTTTTTTGATACTTTGAAGACGTACAACAACAGTAGGTGGCAGTAACGTAACACTTTATGGATACCAACCGCCGTAAAACACCGAAGAAGAAGAAGAAGAAGAAGAAGAAGAAGCAGAAAAGGTGCCAATAAAGAGGATTCACAAACGTAGGAACTTGTTTTGTGAAGGTGCGACACAAAACACTGAACAACGATAAAACAACACAAACTCAAAAGGGCGTTAAAAAACAATTTAAATCTACTAAAGGATCAAAATACAAATAGTCTTACTATGTACACAGTTTTTACAGTTAATTTAAAGTTGTAGTGCAGGAAGTGACTGTGAGTGATGAAGAGCTGCAGTTAAAGTGGGAGGAGTTTAGAAGTGTTCATGAGTCCAACGGCAGAGGGAAAGAAACTGTTCATGTGGCGGGAGGTTCTGGTCCGGATGGACCGTAGCCTCCTGCCTGAGGGGAGTGGCCTCCTGCCTGAAGGGAGTGGCCTCCTGCCTGAAGGGAGTGGCCTCCTGCCTGAGGGGAGTGGCCTCCTGCCTGAAGGGAGTGGCCTCCTCCCAGAGGGGAGTGGCCTCCTGCCTGAAGGGAGTGGCCTCCTGCCTGAGGGGAGTGGCCTCCTGCCTGAAGGGAGTGGCCTCCTGCCTGAGGGGAGTGGCCTCCTCCCAGAGGGGAGTGGCCTCCTGCCTGAGGGGAGTGGCCTCCTGCCTGAGGGGAGTGGCCTCCTGCTTGAGGGGCGTGGCCTCCTGCCTGAGGGGAGTGGCTTCCTGCCTGAGGGGAGTGGCTTCCTGCCTGAGAGACATTAACATTAGCCCGTAGCCTTAGCATTAGCCCGTAGCCTTAGCATTAGCCCTTAGCATTAGCTTGCATAATGTTTCTCATAGTTTTACTTCGGTTAAATTGCAGTTTGTGAAGAAAGTTTGAAAAATAACAGTTTCAAAAAGCTACTCAACTTTGTTTTCCCGAGGGCCAGATTTTTTGGAGGGTCCAGACCTCCGGACCACTGTAACAAAATATCCCCAACACGGTTTCAAGAAATGAAGTGCAATACAATAGAAAAACCACTGATAGATTTGACCAACATCGCTTGACCCATCCAGAACTGAACCAGAATTAAGTTCGGACTAGACTAGAACCAACCAGGTCTGAACCAGGACTAACCCAGAATCAAACTAGTAAACAAGATTTATTATTATGATTTGAATATTTGGAATATCCGGCTGGTGGGCCGGATCAATCACTTGGAGGGCTGGATTCAAAATGACAGGAAGTGGAGCTGAATCCCTGAACCACGATGATGAATGTTACACAAAGACAAAGTTTGTGAGAAGGCGGGACGTTAAGAGTTAAACTCCGGTCCAGAGGAGGAGCCGAGCTTCATTTCCCCGAAAACGAAACCTTTTCCCTCTCGGCTCTGAAGAAGTCCGGTTTGGACTAAAGAGTGTCGAGGGTGAGTTTGTCTTTTCTTTCTATTGTCGTGTGTTAGGTTGTGTTCAATGTAACAGATGGATTAGACCTGGATTAGGCCTGAATGTAGACCTGGATTAGACCTGAATGTAGACCTGGATTAGGCCTGAATGTAGACCTGAATGTAGACCTGGATTAGACCTGAATGTAGACATGGATTAGACCTGGATTAGACCTGAATGTAGACCTGGATTAGACCTGGATTAGACCTGGATTAGACCTGGATTAGACCTGAATGTAGACCTGGATTAGACCTGAATGTAGACCTGAATGTAGACCTGAATGTAGACCTGAATGTAGACCTGAATGTAGACCTGGATTAGACCTGAATGTAGACCTGGATTAGACCTGAATGTAGACCTGGGTTAGGCCTGAATGTAGACCTGAACGTAGACCTGGATTAGACAGGAATTAGACCTGGATTAGACCGGAATTAGATTTGAACGTAGACCTGGATGAGACCTGGTCCACATCTGGTTTGGATAAAGTTTAGTCCTGGTTTAGTTCTTGGCTAGTCAAGAATTGGTCTGTCACTAGAAACTGGTCCCTAATCCAAATGTGATCATTTTGTCAAATACATTTAGATTTGTATGATTGTGTAAACGAGCGTAAACGAGCGTTTCAATCGTCAGATTAAAGAGATTAAATCTCTGATTGTTTTCCACGAGAACTCTTCAGGTTTTGGGATTATGAGAGGAAAATAAAGGAGAGAAAGAGAAAATGAGGAAAATGGACCAAACATTTCACCATGACGACCGCACCAGCAGCAGCTTTTATCTGTCGCCATGACGACCGCACCAGCAGCAGCTTGTATCTGTCGCCATGACGACCGCACCAGCAGCAGCTTGTATCAGTCGCCATGACGACCGCACCAGCAGCAGCTTGTATCCGTCGCCATGACAACTGCACCAGCAGCAGTTTGTATCTGTCGCCATGACGACTGCACCAGCAGCTTGTATCTGTCGCCATGACGACCGCACCAGCAGCAGCTTGTATCTGTCGCCATGACGACCGCACCAGCAGCAGCTTGTATCTGTCGCCATGACGACTGCACCAGCAGCACTTGTATCTGTCGCCATGACGACTGCACCCAGCAGCTCAGCTTGTATAAATAATGCTTCATATTGTCCTTTAAAAAAAGTATAAATAATGTTCCATTTGATGTTTGTTTTGAATATTGACATTAAAACTCATAATTCAGAAGTGTGATTTTTGGACATTTAATTTGCAGATTTTTGCATGTTGGCATGATTTTTGTGCCATGTGATTGTTTGTGCATGTGACTGTTTGGCATGTGACTGTTTGTGCATGGACTGTTTGTGCATGTGACTGTTTTTGTGCATGGTGACTGTTTGGCATGTGATTGTTTTGCATGTGATTTCATGTGACTGTTTGTGCATGTGACTGTTTGTGCATGTGATGTTTGTGCATGTGATTGTTGCATGTGAGTTGTGCTATGTGACTGTTTGTGCATGTGGATTGTTTGTGCATGTGATTGTTTTGGTGCATGTGACTGTTTGTGCATGTGATTGTTTTGTGCATGTGATGTGTTTGTGCATGTGATGTTTGTGCATGTGATTGTTTGTTGCATGTGATGTTTGGTGCATGTGATGTGTTTGTGCATGTGAGTTGTTTGTTGTGACATTTGATTGTTTGTGCTGTGATTGTTTGTGCATGTGATGTTGTGCATGTGATGTTTGTGCATGTGATTGTTTGTGTGATGTGACTGTTTGTGCCATGTGATTGTTTGTGCAATGTGATTGTTTTGTGCATGTGATTGTTGTTGTGCATGTGACTGTTTGTGCATGTGATTGTTTGTGCATGTTGATCGTTTGTGGTATTGATGACTGTTTGTGCATGTGAATGTTTTGTGCATGTGATTGTTTTGTGCATGTGATTGTTTGTGCATGTGATGTTTGTGCATGTGACTGTTTGTGCATGTGATGTTTGTGGCATGTGACTGTTTGTGCATGTGATTGTTGTGCATGTGACTGTTTGTGCATGTGACTGTTTGTGCATGTGACTGTTTGTGCTGTGACTGTAGCGCACACTTCACTCACACTAATGTTTGTGCCTGTGAAACTGACGGACAAAGCGTCTGTGAAGGATTCAGTAATACAGTCTGCTCACCACCAGAGGGCAGACATGTCTCCCACCTCGCCTTGACCCGCCTCGTTTGGGTTTCATATTTTCTGTCGTTCCAGATCACGTTTTTCAACATGGCGTGCGGCGGAATCCCGTACGAGGAGAACTTCTGCTTGTATCTGCCTGGACGTCTTCCACCAGGCCGGTCACTTTACCGGTGGACACAACTTCTGCCAAAGCTGCATCGCTCAACACTGAAAACGTCAGCCAGACCACCAATGTGCCCTGTGCAAGAGCGATTCCCCCAAACACGGAGCTGAGGGTCAAACCGTGCTCGCAGAAATGTCCCTGCAGATGAAGACCTCCACCAGAGAGCAGACGAGGGGAGAGAGGGCAGAGGGGGGAGAGGGGGAGAGGGGGAGAGGGGGCAGAGGGCAGAGAGGAGGAGAGGTTTGGTGTGATGTTTGTGAGCGAAGAGCAGAGAAATCCTGTTTGATCTGCTTGACCTCGTTTTGTGGGCTCCATTTGGCCCCTCATTACAAAAGCCCAGGTTTGAGGAGACATCTTCTGATGGAGCCAGTGAAGGACCTGGAGCAGAGGATGTGTCAGAGGCACAACCGGCCCCTGAGGTGAGAGCGGTTTGGGCTCCTGGAGTGGAGATGCATGTTCTCTCTGTGTCGAAAACGTCTGTGATGAAGGTCGAAGGTCGAAGGTCGAAAGTCTCACAGAGATTAAATTTAGAACCAAAGACGAGCCGTCATTTATATCGAACCTGTTTGATGTTTGGGAGAAAGAATGAGCTCACAATCTGTCAAACATGTGACCGTGTACACAAACATGTGACCGAATACACAAACATGTGACCGAATACACAAACATGTGACCGAATACACAAGCATGTGACCAAGGTAAAAACAAACATGTGAGCATAAATAAACACAAACATGTGATCATGACTAAAAACAAACATGTGACCATAATAAACACAAACATTTGACCATAAATACACACAAATATGTGACCAATCGTAAACGCAAACATGTGACCGGCAGTAAACATACGTTACATTTATATAGAGGAGCAGTGACGCCACTCTGAGCTCCTTTTCTCGATGCTCAGAGGAAACTAGGAAACTCACCAGAGAGAACATGCAAACCCCTCGCTCCTCGGGATCAGAACCTGCAGCTGTTTCGAGTGCAAAGGTCAGAAGTCGTACTGACCCTGAACACACTTCCCTCAGGTTCTTCTGCCAGTCGGACCAAACGTGCATTTGCCAGTTCTGCTCCGAGTCCGAGCACAGCCGACACGCCGTGGTCTCTATGGAGACGGAGGCAGCGGACAAGCGGCGCGAGCTCTCCAAACTGCAGGACCAACTCTGCCAGATGACGGCGGAAAGACGAAGAGCGATGGAGCGACTCAGGCGAGCGGCGCGCGACGGCGAAGACGAGACGGCGAAACACACGCGAGATTGCGTGCAAGCCGTGTTCAGAGTCGCCCGAAGTCTAGAGGAAGGTCTTTCCCAACTTGTGGACACGATCGAGCGAAAACAAGCGGCGGTGGAAAGACAAACGGAGTTTTACGTTTCGCAGCTCGAGGACGAGGTTTGCGAGCTTGTGAGCGCCAAGGCCGAGCTGGAGCAAAACAAGAACGCCAACGACAACTTTCAGCTCGTTCAAAACTTCCAATCGCTCCGAATTCTCCCGAGGACGCTGGACTTGAGCCAAGTGGAGGTCCGCGCGTTCCAGGGGGGCGTGGTCGCCGACGTCGTGAGGAAAATGGACGAGGCGTTCGCGGACTTGGGCGCGTTTTGGACGGTAATCGAGTTAAGGCGCGCGCGACAATTCACGGTCGACGCCGCTTTAGACGCGAAAACGCTTTATCCGCTTTTCAATTTGTCCGACGACGGCCAACGGTTTGAATACGGCGGGATGGAAGTCCCACTCGCCAACAACCAAGACGTGTTCTCCAAAAACACTGAGGTCTTAGGCCAGAAAAGCATGTATTTTGGGAGCTTTTATTTTGAAGTGACGGTGGGCGACGCTGCGCGATGGACTGTGGGAGGAGTTCGTGAAAAGGTCCACCAAAAATACGGACAGATCTTGAGACCGGAAAGCGGCTACTGGGTGATGGCGTTTAGCGATGGGGCGTCGGCGCGTTATCGTGCGCTGACGGCGTCTGGGGCGGCGGAGCTGAGTCCGAACACCGAGCCGCGGAAGATGGGCGTTTTCGTCGATTACGAGGCGGGTTCGGTGGCGTTCTACAACTCGGAGACGGCGGAAAGGATTCACACGTTCGAGAAGTGTAAGTTCGAAGGGCGAGTGCTGCCTTTTTCAGAACTACGGCCGGCGCAGGAAACGGGGAAAAAAGAGAGCGAGCACACAAAGGTAGAACGACGACTTTGAGGGGCGGAGTCAACGAAGGCGTGAAGAAGATGGACGAGACGTTTGTGGATTTGGACGTTTTTGGATGGAAATGAGACCGAAAACGTTTGACAATTCACACACACAACGGTTTGAACGTGGTCCTACGGGGGTCCCGACAACAACGGCAGAATGCTCCTGTATCCATGGCGACCGCCGCTCGCTTGGTGTCGTCAGCGCTCGAGTTCATGTGTTGAATGTGTGTATGTTCTGTGGTCGTCCTTGGCAACTCTCTTATAAAACACGAGATAAATGTTGTTATTGTGATCTGGGTTTTGGACCATTAAAGCCACTCGTGACTGTAATTTGGGCCGTTTCACCACAAATAAAGGGACATATCGTTGACTCCGCCTCCTGTTTGAAGTAGCACATTAAAGGCGCCGTATGCGACTCTTCTGGGCCGGTCCAAACGTGGCTCCGCCTGTGCGAAGCCACGTTTCGACCGGCCCTCGTGCCCAGACCCGTTCGCCCAGGAGCGCTTCGGCCCGGTTCTTTTACCGGCCCGGTTCTTTTACCGGCTCGGTTCTTTTACCGGCCCGGTTCTTTTACCGGCTCGGTTCTTTTACCGGCCCGGTTCTTTTACCGGCCCGGTTCTTTTTCCGGCCCGAGTGCGTTCCCTCTCTGGACCTGATACACAAGCGCCTGACGTCACCCAAACAAACAAGCCGCTTCCTGTTTCCTGTGGGTAAACAGGAAGCAGCTGTTGTGTTAGCATGAAGCTCTGATTAGCAAAGACCGGCTTGATCCCGGCAGGTCTGGCAGCGCCCGGTCACTACTAGGACGGGAGACCGCTGGAACACCAGGAGCCACAGGGGGCGCTAGAGGAAAACGGCTCCTCCTTAGGCAATACACTTCACCCACATCACAGAATAAGTAAGGTGGTGCGTGAATAGTGTCGAAGAGGCGGATGACGTGGATTGACAGCCTCGCCTCAGTCTGTCTGCCCCGGGGCAGCTGTGGCTGCAATAGTAGTTCACCTCTGAGGAGTGAATAATGCATAATTATTATTATTATCTGTGTCTGTGTTCTCTCTGACCAATCATCTGGCTGTGGTGTGAAGCTCCTCCCCCTGAGCTAAAGTCCACCTGGAGCCCAAGAGCCAGACCGCTTTGGGAGCCAGAACCTCTCCGTTTATGCTTTAGATCACTGAAACGGCCCAGACAGTTTAGGACTGACGTGCTCTAAAGTGAACCAGTGGAAACATGGCTTCACATCAGTATGTTCTCATGACCTCGTGATGTTCCTCCTTCACTTCTCCAGAGGAACAACAGTACGTTCTCATGACCTCGTGATGTTCCTCCTTCACTTCTCCAGAGGAACGACAGTACGTTCTCATGACTCGTGATGTTCTCCTTCACTTCTCCAGAGGAACGACACGTATACGTTTCTCATGGCCTCGTGATGTTCCTCCTTCACTTCTCCAGAGGAACGACAGTACGTTCTCATGACTTGTGATGTTCCTTCACTTCTCCAGAGGAACGACAGTACGTTCTCATGACCTCGTGATGTTCCTCCTTCACTTCTCCAGAGGAACGCTGTACGTTCTCATGACGTTCCTCTTCACTTCTCCAGAGGAACAACAGTACGTTCTCATGACCTCGTGATGTTCTCTTCACTTCTCCAGAGGAACGACAGTACGTTCTCATGACCTCGTGATGTTCCTCCTTCACTTCTCAGAAGGAACGACGTACGTTCTCATGACGTTCCTCCTTCACTTTCCAGAGGAACGACAGTACGTTTCTCATGACCTCGTGATGTTCCTCCTTCACTTCTCCAGAGGAACAACAGTACGTTCTCATGACCTCGTGATGTTCCTTCACTTCTCCAGAGGAAACGACAGTACGTTCTCAATGACCTGGATGTTCCTTCCCTTCTCCAGTTAGGACGACAGTACGTTCTCATGACCTCGTGATGTTCCTTCACTTCTCCAGAGGAACGACAGTACGTTCTCATGACCTCGTGATGTTCCTTCACTTCTCCAGAGGAACGACCTTCGCACTTTTGGTTTGCAGCGCCGCAGAGCCAGAGGTGTCGGTGTCTGGTGCAGAGGACGTTATGGAGAAGCACAACGTCCTTCACTTCACAATAACACGTTCTCCTGAGCGCGGCCAAGCTGTGTGCAATACTGACCTCTAGTGGCGGTTTTGGAAAAGTAACGTCACCAAAGAAGCACATGAAAAATCAACTCGAGTCAACATATTTTGAGAATGACGTGTCAAATTGTGATCTTATTAAAGAATTTCCCTTTTTCGTTTGCTCAGACGTAAAACCATAAAAAATACTTTCTACTTTTCAGTCCAGTTGAAACATGTAGTGAAGTAAAAGTATCCACTGTAAAACTCATTCAAGTACAAATACCAAAATATAACGCGTACAAAGAAACTAAATACATGAATAAGAAAAGAGTTACTTCAGTAAAAGTAAAAAAGGGTGAAAGTATCGCTTAACAAATCTACTTGAGTAAAAGTAATACTTTGTTACTTTCCACCAATGGTACGTTTCAGCTTCAACACTTTGAGATTCCGAGTGGACAAATGGACAAAAGTGACCGACTTTTTGTTTTTGTGTTTTAAAATTTAGAAAAAGAAGTTTTACTCTTATCAGTTTGGGGAAGTGTGTAAGTACAAAATATTTTAAAATCTATATTAAAAACGTGTTTTTAATATTGCTTATGATGAACTTATAGCAATAATAATGATAATAACAATAACAATAATAATGATAATAACAATAACAATGATGATAATAATAATCATGATAATAATAACAATAACAATAATAATAATGATGATGATAACAATAACAATGATAATAATAATAATGATAATAATAATGATAATGATAATAATAACAATAATAATGCTGATAATGATAATAATAACAATAACAACGATGATAATAATAATAATGATGATAATAATGATAATAATGATGATAATAATGATAATAATAATAACAATAATAATGCTGATAATAATGATAATAATAATGATAACAATAACAACGATAATAATAATAATAATGATGATAATAATAATGTTAATAATGATGATAATAATAATAATAATAATAATGATGATAATAATGATGGCAATAATGATGATAATAATAATAATAATAATGATGATAATAATGATGGCAATAATGATAATAATAATAATAATAATACTACATTCAACAAAACAAAACATGAGGATAAAAACAATAGTTAAGTAATAATATTTTTCTAAAGTAGATTCTAAAAAGTACCACGAACACAAAGGATTTGGTTATGTTTTATTGTTAAGTTACATGTGCCCAAAATCTTCACTGAGATTTACATCGAGTTATTGGTCTCAACATTGTGAATAAAACCATTTAAAATCCAAAAAAAACCACAGTGGCTCTAGCGCTACAACAAAACCGAAACATGAAGAAAACATAGAAAAGACAAAATAAATTACATAACACAAAAATATCGACATAAATGACTGACAATTTCACTGTGGAATTTGTGAAAAGTTGAACGTTTTTTTTTGTTTTGATGGTGACGATTCGAGTTCGGAGGCGACGAGCGATCGACGGAGGAACTATTGAATTCGACTTTTGTTTTTATGGCACGTCCGATTTAAAAACAAGCACACGTCGGCCTAAAGCGAGAGCGAGAGGTTAGTTTTAGGTTAAAAAAAACAACTAAATATCACAAGCAAATATTAACCAATTAGAGATAAAAAAAAGAATAATAAAAAATTTAAATAAAGAACATTTTCTAGTGCAAGTTACAAGCGATGTTTTCACTTTTTGATGAAAAATCATAAAAACGTTATGTAACTACAGCCAATCACGTAATCATTTTCACCAGTTTTCGTCCTCGTTTTGGATCAATTGTGCTAACGCTGCTAACGGCTACACGGAGCTAACGTTGCCTTACAACTCTCAGATGCAACGACTCTGTCCGGGCTGAGAAAGTCACTGAATTGGCTCCAGATTTTGGCTGATTTGAGCTCCTTCTTGGGTCTTTATTGTTTGATTTGAGTCGTTCACAGTTCGAACACCGTTTTGTTTTTGCGCAGAGTTTTTCCCGACTTGACGAAACTCTGAGAAAACGTCTGAGTTCTGACCTCTGAGGACGACTGGACACAGCATAACAACATGATAAAAGTTGTTAGGCTACATTATTGGCCATTATTGGTTGCTATAGGTGTGTTGTGAAGATTTAAAGTTATAAAAGTATAGCCATTAGCATTAGCCATTAGCATTAGCCTGAAGTTATGAATAATCAAATTTAGGACAAAGCCTTGTTAAAAGTGTGTAAACCTTGTTGTGTTTTATTTTAAACGAATTCTCAAACAAGACCATAAATTAAATCTACATGATTTAAAGTCCATCTGAAGGTTTCTCCTGTTTTTTCTAATTCTGACTCATTTAGCACAGGTTCTACACCACCAAACTCTTCATCACGGTTTTACTTCTGTTCAGTCGCAGTTTGTGAAGACAGTTTGAAAATAGTTTAACAATGACAGGAAGTCGAGCTGAATCCCTCTGTGATGTCATCAGCGTGCGACACAGAGACAGTTTAAACCATTGTTGGACTAAATAAAGGTGTTCTATGGTATTATTGTGTGTTTATGATTTTGGCTTTTGTTTACAGTCTTGGTTGCTAGGTTATTACATTATCGGGTGCGTTGTAAAAAATGTAAATAACACAAAGTTACTCAATGTCAGTCAACTTTAAATGTAACATGAATTTCAGAATAAAAACCCGTGACTCTCGCTCTTTTTAGCTCTTTTTAGCAGTTTTGTTCCGCGTTTGTTCGCGTCGTCGCCTCCGAACGGCGCCGTCGAAACTGTAGAAGGCACTGAAATGTATTCGCACGACATTCACGCATTTCTCACGCTCGGAATGGTTCGCTTTTCCCAAATCGACCGGCGGAGGACAAACGCGTTCGGAGCTTTTGACGGTCCAGCCGCGACGAAAGAACAAGCAAGTCCGAAAATGCTACCAGCGAGATCCTCTTTCCGTTCAAACGTTTGGACAGAAGAACACGAGCGTTTCCGAACAAATGACGACAACGGAACCGATGTACAAAGTGGTGACAAAGGGCTGAACGGGAGAAGACAAGTCAGAATTTAAGCAGTTTTAAGCCAGCTTCATGGGAAACGACTTTCGAAATATGTTTAGGAGGGATTTGTTTGGACAACGTTTTAGTTAGCAAAACGTTAGCGCAAAAAACCAGCCTGTAAGATCCCATATTATGCATTTTTCTCACATTTTTTATTTCAATTTGATGTTTTTTATGTTGTATGAGCTAAAATAATCTATATGTATGAGGACAACAACAACAAAGTCATAGAAAAAAAGATGCTAACTAAAGATGCTAAAGACGCTAACTCTCTAAAAGCTCAAATTTGTCTGTTTAGCATAATGTAGGACCTTTAAAGCGAAACAAACCCAACATAAGACAGAAAGTGACGATGTTTGATCATCTTTGCAGTGTCGTTTCACGTTTTGCAGCTTAAAATACTGTACGTTTGTGAAAAATACGTTTCCCCCCCCCACCCTGCTGCGGTAGTCGCTTCGTGAAGGCAGTTTGAGGTTTTGAAACCATCTTTTTGGGGCATTTAACGCTTTAAAAGAATAACGTAATCATTGTTATTGCGTTCTGTTGCTGTGGCCTCAAGTGTCGCTCAGTTTAAATGTAGTTATATTTATCTTGACGTGAGGATTTTTGACTGTAACGCCAAAGCAACAAGCGTAAAAAGACAGCAATTTAATCAACAACATGACAAAAGCATATTATTCAATCTTTAAAGTCGCACTGTGTAACTTTTCTGCCACCTGCGAATGAGACGAGCCGGGCGCAGGTTTTCCACGGTATTTTAGCACCGAAAGCGACAGATACACAGGGTTTCCCGCGGACACAATTAGCGACGCGGCGTTTGATGCTAACGCTATCGAGCGCTTAGCAACGCCGCTAGTCCGGTGAGATCTGGACCCGATTTGTTGCTGGTTTTTCTGCGCGTGCCCGGATACTGAAGTTGCTACTTGTCAAAATATCGGAACAAACGCAATTTTGGAAATTCGTTTGAGATTAAATTTACTCTCGGAATGTAAAAGTCCGTAAAAATAACGATAGAAAACTTGAGCCGAGTAAACGCTGACTTCAGATGTAAAACGGCTCAGTTTGATGACAATGAGCTAAAACCATCACTTGTGCCTCGCGTTCTAAGATTAAACTCCGTGAAATAGTCAAATTGTCATAACGACATTTAAACCGCCGCAGCGAAAACAAAGAATAAACACTTTTTAAGGATTTTAACGTCTTTTTTTTAAGGATGTGCCAAATCGGGTAATGCCAAGTCCCCTGCGTTTTGCCTTATCGCCGTTAGCATTAGCCGTTAGCATTAGCCGTTAGCATTAGCCGTTAGCATTAGCCGTTAGCATTAGCCGTTAGCATTAGTCCGCAAATAACAACAACAAAAAGGGCACAAAATAATGACTAGTCCAGAATTAGCGTAAAAGCGAGATCCGCGCTAAAGGCTAATCTAGTGACACCAAACATCCTCTTTTTCCCGTTGCTGATGAGGAGAGCAGATAAACGGCATCAAAATCACGACATCATTTGATTTTCTTTCGTACTGGATCTGCTTCAAGGAACGTTTCACGCCAATCGATGACAAAATAAGTGAGTTTCACAATAAAAGCGCATGTGAAGACTGAAATACAGTTAATGAACGTTTGAATGCAGTTACTATTACGTCAAGTATGATACAAAAACACGCGCGGCTCGTTAGCGCTCGTTTAGCATCACCGCGTCTGATTTCAAATGTCTTTTCGGCTAGTTTTGGACTTTAAAAAAACAAAAAGAAACAGGGAATGTTACACAGTGCATCTTTTTCCCATAAAGTGGCATCTGACAAAATAAAAACTTTATTGAAAAAAAACGCCGCCCACATTTGTGTTGATATTTCTGCAACGTTTCACACAGACAAAGACACGAGTGGTTCGTAAAAACAGTGGTAGAGTTTGTGTTTCAATAAATATTTGTTTCTATTTTACACAGTGAAGTCACAGGGAACTATCCTACCTCAGTATGGCTGTTTCGGACCCCAATACTTTACTACCAAAGTCTATGCTCCTCCCTGATCTACACACTAAAGTGACTAAAGGTGCGTATCCTTTGTTTATAGCGGCACAAACGCACCGGACGCGACGTTTGGGCAACGAAATGTCGGGCCTTTTTCTTCCCGAAACGCGGCTCGTCCTGAAGTTCAGTCGTCGACGAGCGCGTTCTGAAATGCACTTTCGAAGCCTTAAATTCGCTTTGCAGCTCCTCATTCCTTCATCTTTAAAATGGACAGAAATCTAAATCACAAAGAGATTTTCCCGCGCGAATTGTTCACATTTTTTACAGTCTTTTGACGAATTATCTGTGGTTTTCGTCACGGTTCAGTCAAATATTTGTCTAGATATGACGGAAATGTGACAGTTTTAGTCCTAAATATGTTTAATTTAAAATATAAATTCATACAAACTGCAGCGTGGATTTTACGTGACAAACTCCAATCAACAGTTTTAGTTGAATTGAATGATGAGAAATTGTATAAACTCTACTTTTAGTCACGGCGACCGCGTTTTCATTCCGTTTTTAATTGAGTTCAGAGAAAATATCGCCGCACGTTTTCCCCGTTCTTCTGAAACGGCGTGTGGAACCGCGCTCGCAGATCTGAACGTGTTGAGAACATTCCCAACGGACCGAGACGTTTGACTGTTTGGCCACGACGGATCCAAGAGTTCCGTTTGAGCGAGATGAAACGCGACGCAGTAAAAGTCGGCTGAGCGACCGACTTTGGTGAATGAATGAATGAATGAATGAATGAGTGAATGTGTGGCGTTTCTCCTTCTCATTACATCCACAGATTCATCGTTTGGCTTGATTTAGTTTCACTCGACGACGATGACGTTTTTAAAAGTTGAAAAATGGCGCCACTTTTACGTTTTTGTTGATTTATTCTCGCGCTGCAGCGGCGGCTTATTTCAACAGTCAAACCGTCATTTATATCGACTTTATATTGACTTTTTGAGGTCGCTTTGCCGCAGATCTCGTTTGCAGAAGCCCATCGTTGGCCACAGACGTCGCCCCCGGTGCGGTCGCGCCTTTGGTCAGAATACTGTACGTTATGCTAATGCTAATATAGTGCTAGCTCGGTCTGTACATGCTACCTGTACAAGTGTCTAATTTACATCCAAAATTATAGCTTTGTTCCTTTTGAAATCCTTGTTTAAACCGTTTGAATGTCACTGTAAAAAAAGAAAACATTGGCCCATGTTTTCTTCGTCGTCGTCGTCGTCAGGTCCTTCGTCGTCGTCAGGTCCTTCGTCGATTTAAAAGAGAAATGTTTATTTTTTTTGTCTTTTTTTAAACGTTTTTCCTTTTTTCCCCGAGAGCGGTTTCCCACGTTCCGCTCGCAGTGAAATGTGACTCGACTTCTGTAAAAAATAAAATCTAAAATAAAAACATTTTCGCCTTAAAACGTCAAAAGGCAAAAATGTAAAGTTTTTTCAGTTTCTGTGGCAGTTCTTCGCTCTCCGGAAAATCCTCCAGGAATTGTTTTTTTTTTTGGAATGAACCGTAGTTTGAATAAATAAAAAATGTCTTGACTTTGAACTCGCTGAAAAATAAAGATCTAAATGAGCTAAAATGACTTGAATTTAAAAATAAATATATTTATTTAATTAATTAAAACAAACAACATTAATATAAAGTTTTATTTACTAAATGTTTCCTAATAATTTAAACTTAAAATATTTATTTAGATTTAAGTATTTGGATTGGTTCAGTTTTCTTAACTTAACTTTTCAAATATACATTTTTTGTAAATTGGATTAGTTATTTATTAAAATGTTAATAATAATTTACTTTAAATATGAACGTTAATTTAGGGAGTTTGGATTATTTCCATTTTATTTTATTATATTTATGTTCTAAAGCAAATCAAAATCAATTATTTATATTATAAATTGAGACATTTTAAAATGTATTTAAAATCAGAAAGGTTTCAGGGTAAAGAATATTCATGAATAAAATGTTTTATGAATTTGGAAAAGTTGTGGATAAAATTCACAATTGATTTTATATTTTTTACATTTTGATTGAACAGTATTGCTGCCTTTGTGTTTTAGAGTGTAAAATCCAGATTATAATGAATGAGGATTAAATCCAGCACTAAATCCTGATTGTTCTGATTTACAGCTCTGTGAAGATAAATAATAAATAATCCAAAAACATCTTGAAACTAGTAAAACCATCTAAATCCAACCGGGATTAGCTCTAAACTAGTTCAGATTTAAATTAAGATTAAAAACACAAGTCATTTTAGGTCATGTAGATGTTTTGGGGCTGTTCCAGGAGGTCGCTGTTACTTGAAGATGTAGTTGATGAAGAGCTGGAGGAAGATGAGCAGCGCGATCACGACGTAATCCCTCGAGTGAAGAAACGAGCCGGACTCAGGACGAGGCGCTGTCCGAGTCCGCAGTGCACTGATGCTCCTGCAGGGGGCCACAGGGAGGGCAGGGGTTAGAAAGGCCCAGGTAGAAGAAGAAGGGTGAGAGGGACGCCGGGAAGGTACCTCTAAACCGGGTCTAAACCGGGTCTAAACCGGGTCTGAACCGGGTCTGAACCGGGTCTGAACCGGGTCTGAACCGGGTCTAAACCGGGTCTAAACCGAGTCTAAACCGGGTCTAAACAGGGTCTAAACCGGGTCTAAACCGGGTCTAAACCGGGTCTGAACAGGGTCTGAACCGGGTCTAACAGGGTCTAAAACCGGGTCTAAACAGAACGGTCTAAACAGGGTCTAACGGGTTCTAACGGGTCTGAACAGCGTCTGAAACAGGGTCTGAACCGGGTTCTGACCGGGTCTGAACAGGGTCTGAAACCGGTTACTAAACAGGGTCTGAAAACCGGGTCTAAACCGGTCTGAACCGGGTCTGAACCGGGTCTTGAACCGGGTCTAAACCGGGTCTAAACAGGGTCAAACAGGGTCTAACAGGGTCTGAACCGGGTCTGAACCGGGTCTGAACCGGGTCTAAAACCGGGTCGAACCGGGTCTGAACGGGTCTGAACGGTCTAAGCAGGGTCTAAAACCGGTCTAAACCGGGTCTGAACCGGGGTCTAAACAGGGTTGAACAGGGTCTAAACCGGGTCTAAACGTGGTCTGAACAGGGTCTGAACAGGGTCTGAACAGGGTCTGAACCGGGTCTAAACAGGGTCTAAACCGGTCTGAACCGGGTCTGAACCGGGTCTGAAACCGGGTCTGAACGCTGCGGTCTGACAGGCGACAGGGTCTGAACAGGGTCTAAACCGCGGTCTGAACAGATCAGGGTCTAAACGGTCTAAAACGGGTCTGAACGGGTCTAACCGGGTCTGAACGCTGACAGGGTCTATAAACGGGTTAAACCGGGTCTAACCGGGTCTGAACCGGGTCTAACGGTCTAAACCGTAGGTCTAAACCGGGTCTGAAACGGTCTAAACCGGGTCTGGAACAGGGTCTTAAACGGGTTCTAACAGGTCTGAACAGGGTCTGAAACCGGGTTTAACGTCTAAACAGGGTCTAAACCGGGTCTAAACCGGGTCTAAACCGGGTCTGAACCGGGTCTGAACCGGTCTGAACCGGGTCTGAACAGGGTCTGAACAGGGGTCCCAAACCCGGTCTGAACAGGTCTGAACAGGGTCTAAACCGGGTCTGAACAGGTCTAAACCGAGTCTAAACCGAGTCTAAAACGGGTCTAAACCGGGTCTTAACGGTCTGAACCGGTCTAAACCGGGTCTAAACCGGGTCTGAACGGGTCTGGACCGGGTCTGAACCGGGTCTAAGCAGGGTCTAAACCGGGTCTGAACCGGGTCTAAACCGGGTCTGAACCGGGTCTGAACCGGTCCGAACCGGGTCTAAACCGGTCCGAACCGGGTCTGAACCGGGGTTCTGAACGGGTCTGAACAGGGTCTAACCGGGTCTAAACCGAGTCTAAACCGGGTCTAAACCGGGGACCGTTCTAACCGGGTCTAAACCGGGTCTGAACCGGGTCTGTAAAGCAGTGGTCTGAAACCGGGTCTAACCCGGGTCTAAAAGGACCGGGTCTAAACCGGGTCTGAAACGGTCTAACCGAACGGGTCTGAACGGGTCTGACCGTGAGGTCTAGAACCGGTCTTAAACCGAGTCCAACCGGGAACGGGTCTGAACCGTCTAACGGTCTGAAGGGCTCGGGTTCTGAACAGTGTTATAACCGGGTCTAAACTGAGTCTAAACCGAGTCTAAACCGGTAAACGGGTCTTAAACCGGGTACCTGAACAGGGTCTAACGGGTCTAAACCGGGTCTTGAACAGGGTCTGAACAGGGTCTGAACAGGGTCAACCGGGTCCTGACAGGGTCTGAACAGGTCTAAACGGGTCTGAACAGGGTCTAACGAGTCTAAACCGGGTTTAAACCGGGGTCTAAACCGGTCTAAACCGGGTCTAACAGGGTCTGAACAGGGTCTGAAACGGTCTTAAACCGCGGGTTAACCGGTCTGAACAGGGTCTAAACCGGGTCTAAACCGGGTCTGAACAAGGGTCTGAACAAGGTCTGAACAGGGTCTAAACAAGGTCTAAACCGGGTCTAACCGGGTCTAAACAGGGTCTAAACAGGGTCTAAACAGTGTCTAAACCGGGTGATGAACAGGGTCTGACAAGGTCTGAACAGGGTCTGAACAGGGTCTAAATCGGTCTAAACCGGGTCTGAACAAGGGTCTGAACAGGGTCTGAACAGGTCTGAACAGGGTCTAAACCGGGTCTAAACCGGGTCTGAACCGGGTTCTAAACAGCGGTCTAAACCGGGTCTGAACCGGGTCTGAACCGGTCTGAACCGGGTCTGAACAGGGTCTAAAGCGGTCTGAACAGGGTCTGAACAGGGTCTAAACCGGTCTAAACTAAACCGGGTCTAAACTAAACCGGGTCTAAACCGGGTCTGAACCGGGTCTGAACAGGGTCTGAACAGGGTCTGAACAGGGTCTAAACCGGGTCTAAACAGGGGTCTAAACAGGGTCTGAACAGGGTCTAAACCGGGTCTGAACAGGGTCTTGAACAGGGTCTGAACAGGGTCTAAACAGGGTCTAAACTAAACCGGGTCTAAACCGGGTCTAAACCGGGTCTAACCCAGGTCTAAACGTGGTCTAAACGTGGTCTGAAAGTCTTCTCACTTGTTGATGTCCTCCTGGGTCTTCTTGATGGAGTGCGATGGCGCTCTGCAGCTCGCTCAGGTCCGCCCCCTTCTTCTCAGGCGGTTGTTGTGTTTGCTCTTGTGTCCTGCATATATATATATATTCATACATATTTATATATATATATATTTCAGGACAATATATATCATATATTATTATAATTACACTCTTATATATAATTATACAATTACCACAGATATTTAAGACTGTTGAGGTTAATCGTTCAAAGACCAGCTGGAAAAATGTGTTTGAAGAGCAGGAGATAAGGCTAAGGCAGGTCTAACCCCGGACTAAAGCAGGACTAAAGCAGGACTAAAGCAGGACTAAAGCAGGACTAAGAGGACTAAGCAGGTCTAAAGCAGGTTCTAAGGCAGGAATAAAGCAGGACTAAAGCAGGTCTAAAGCAGGACTAAAGCAGACTAAAGCAGGTCTAAGGCAGGAATAAAGCAGGACTAAAGCAGGTCTAAAGCAGGACTAAAGCAGGACTAAAGCAGGACTAAAGCAGGTCTAAGGCAGGAATTAAAGCCAGGACTAAAGCAGGACTAAAGCAGACTAAAGCAGGTTAAAGCACGGTCTAAAGCAGGTCTAAAGCAGGACTAAAGCAGGTCTAAGGCAGGTCTAAGGCAGGGACTTAAAGCAGGACTAAAGCAGGACTAAAGCAGGACTAAAGCAGGGACTAAAGCAGGACTAAAGCAGGATAACCCAGGACTACAAGCTAGGTCTAAAGCAGGACTAAAGCAGGTTAAGCAGGACTAAAGCAGGGACTAAGCAGGACTTAAAGCAGGACTACTAAAGGCAAGCAGGTCTAAAGCAGGACTAAACCAAGCAGGACTAAAGCAGGTCTAAAGCAAGGACTAAAGCAGATTCTAAAGCAGGACTAAAGCCAGGACTAAAGCAGGACTAAAGCAGGACTAAAGCAGGTCTAAAGCAGGTCTTTAAAGCAGGTCTAAAGCACGGGCTAAAGCAGGTCTAAAGCAGGTCTAAAGCAGGTCTAAAGCAGCGTTCGACTAAAGCAGGACTAAAGCAGGTCTAAAGCAGGTCTAAAGCAGGACTAAAGCAGGACTAAAGCAGGACTAAAGCTGGTCCCTGCTCAGATAAAACTGGAGCTTTCTAAGGCTCTTACGTTCGCTGCCTGACGAGTCGTGGTGGTCCGGTTCAGGGGAAGAACAGCCGCTCTCTGGACTCTGGGGTTTGTCACTTTTGTGCTTCCTCTTTGGCACCGTCACCTTCACAAACACACGAGGGAAAAGGTGAACGCGACAGTCCGAGCACACGTGTGAGAATAGTACGACGAGCAGAGCTGATGGAACATGCTCCTGACCAATACAAACACATGCTGGAGGAGGAGCTACACACGCTGAAGGAGGAGCTACACATGCAAACACATGTCACAGCAAACAACAGTCATCAACTACGACGTCTGAACAGTTAAATGTAGTGCAGTTTATGACTCAATAGTTCAGTTGATAAAAATAACATTGTGTGGACTTTAAAGCAGCACTGCACTACCATTTTCTGCCACTAGATGGAGCCCTGAACAAAAAATCTTCTGAAAAGTATCTACACAGATGTTCTAGGTGGTCCACACAGATGTTCTAGGTGGTCCACACAGATGTTCTAGGTGGTCTACACATGTTCTAGGTGGTCTACACAGGTGTTCTAAGTGGTCTACACAGATGTTCTAGGTGGTCCACACAGATGTTCTAGGTGGTCTACACATGTTCTAGGTGGTCTACACAGGTGTTCTAAGTGGTCTACACAGATGTTCTAGGTGGTCTACACATGTTCTAGGTGGTCCACACAGATGTTCTAGGTGGTCTACACATGTTCTAGGTGGTCTACACAGGTGTTCTAAGTGGTCTACACAGATGTTCTAGGTGGTCTACACAGGTGTTCTAAGTGGTCTGCAAAGATGTTCTAAGTGGTCTACACAGATGTTCTAGGTGGTCTTCACAGGTGTTCTAAGTGGTCTACACAGGTGTTCTAGGTGGTCTACACAGATGTTCTAGGTGGTCTGCAAAAATTTTCTAAGTGGTTGTCCTCCTGAGTGGGTCTAGCTCCACCGTGTATCTGCAAATTGAGGTGCGTCCTTCTGTCCGTCCGAGGGAGTGGGATCTCTCCTTCACTGTGGAACTCCTACAGGTTCTACTTTTTCCCAAAGAGGTTTGGTAGTTTTTCCTGGCCGAGAAGGAGGGTCTAAGGACAGGGGGGCCAGGGGGGCATTGGGACATCTCGCTAAGGACACAGACGCTGGGACATTTCAAGTCCCTATGAACATTGTTTATTTTGTTTTCTACTGTAACCCTCGAGACCACTACTGTTGTGATTTGGGAGTTACAAAATAAATGAATTGAAGTGGTCTACACCAGATGTTCTAGGTGTCTCAGTCATTTTGCAGATGTTCTTGGTGTCTACACAGATGTTCTACATAGTCTACACAGAATGCTTCTAGGTGCCTCTACACATGTTTCTCACATGGTCTTACACAGATGTTCTAGGTGGATCTACACAGATGTTCTACATGGTTACACAGACGCGAGGCACAGATGGAGACGAGTTGCAAACCCACAGCAAGCGCACAGACAGATGCGACAGATGCGACAGATGCGACAGATGCGACAGATGCGACAGATGCGACAGATGCGACAGATGCGACAGATGGAGGAGGCGGCAGTCGGCCGACACACGCTGAGATGACGCAGAGGTAAAGAAAGTCTGGGGGATTTACCTGGCACTTGCAATTTGTCCCTGCGCGTCGCGGGTTACTCAGACTAATAAGACTGCCTGAACGTACATGGGCGTCCGGTGGCGCACTTTGGTTTGAACGCATCCGTCTTTCTCAAACTGGATCAGATCGTTCAGAGGGTCCCACGGACGAGTTCGATAGTGCTGGGACGGGGGAGAAGGGAGGAGGGGGAGGAAAGGGTTAAGTTATTGTTCCTGTTTCTGCATTTGACCCGTTCTGAGGCGAGTCCGTTCAGATCCGGAGCCAGGATCTACAGTATCTAGCGTAGAGACAAACGAGGTCAGAGACAAACGGTCAGAGACAAACGGGTCAGAGACAAACAAAAACCAAACATGTTGAAAGGAATTGAGTGTGGACATCATCAGATTGTTTGGGTCACGAGCGTTTAAAGTTCAAGAGACGAAATACTGAAGTTTGCCCACTGAAGGGACTCACGCCTACAGTCGCCCTCACACCTTCAGTCCCCTCACAGTCGCCTCACACCTTCAGTCACCTCACAGTCGCCCTCAACACTTCAGTCACCTTCACAGTCGGCCCTCCCTCACACCTTCAGTCACCTTCACAGTCGCCCTCACACCTTCAGTCACCTTCACAGTCGCCTCACACCTTCAGTCACCTTCACAGTCGCCCTCCACACCTTCAGTCACCCTCAGTCGCCCTCACAGTCGCCCTCACAGTGCCTCACAGTCGCCCTCACAGTCGCCCCTCACAGTCGCCCTCACAGGTCGCCCCTCACGTCGCCTCATAGTCGCCCTCACAGCTCAGAGTCGCCCTCAAGTCGCCCTCACAGTCGCCCTCACAGTCGCCTCACAGTCGCCCTCACAGCATCAGAGTCGCCCTCACAGTCGCCCTCCAAGCCTCACAGTCGCTCCCACAGCATCACAGTCACCCTCACAGTCACCCTCACAGCTCACAGTCGCCCTCACAGTCTCCCTCACAGTCTCCCTCACAGTCTCCCTCACAGTCGCCCTCACAGCATCACAGTCGCCCTCCAGTCGCCCTCACAGCTGCCTCACAGCATCACAGTCACCCTCACAGTCGCCTCCACAGCATCACAGTCGCCCTCACAGCATCACAGTTCGCCCTCACAGTCACCCTCACAATCCCCTTACAGTCGCTCTCACAGCATCACAGTCGCCCTCACAGCATCACAGTCGCCTCACAGTCGCCCTCACAATCGCCCTTACAGTCGCTCTCACAGCATCACAGTCGCTCTCACAGCCTCACAGTCGCCCTCACAGATCACAGTCGCCTTCACAGCCTCACAATCGCCCTCACACCTCACAGTCGCCCTCACAGCCTCAGAGTCGCCCTCACAGCTGCCCTCACAGCATCACAGTCACCCTCACAGTCGCCCTCACAGCATCACAGTCGCCCCTCACAGTCACCCTCACAATCGCCCTTACAGTCGCTCTCACAGCATCACAGTCGCCCTCACAGCATCACAGTCGCCCTCACAGTCACCCTTCACAGTCGCCCTTACAGTCGCTCTCACAGCATCACAGTCGCTCTCACAGCATCACAGTCGCCCTGACATCACCCTCACAATCGCCCTTACAGTCGCTCTCACATCCTCACAGTCGCTCTCACATCCTCACAGTCGCCCTCACAGCATCACAGTCGCCCTCACAGTCGCCCTCACAGTGGCCCTCACAGTCGCCCTCACAGCATCACAGTCGCCCTCACAGTCGCCCTGACAGTCACCCTCACAATCGCCCTTACAGTCGCTCCTCACATCCTCACAAGTCGCCTCCTCACAGCCTCACAGTCGCCCTCACAGTCGCCCTCACAGCATCACAGTCGCCCTCACAGTCGCCCTCACAGCTCACAGTCGCCCTCACAGTCGCCCTCACAGTCGCCCTTACAGACGCTCTCACATCCTCACAGTGGCCCTCACAGCCTCACAGTCGCCCTCACAGTGGCCCTCACAGTGGCCCTCACAGTGGCCCTCACAGTCGCCCTCACAGTCGCCCTCACAGCAGGACTCACTCTGCGTATCTGTAGTGCCACTCTCCTGTCACTGGGTCCTGCTCAAACAGCGCTGGGTTCCAGTCCTCACACTTGGCCTTTCGCTCTCGAGCAGACTTCCTCTGAGCCTCCTCCAACAGAAACTTCTCGTTGGTCGCCTCCGTTTGGTCTTTGTTGTTGATGGCTCGGGTCACGTGCTGCCAAAGTCTGTGCAGGAAATAAAACCTTCATGAACTGCATTTTCACCCTGTTCATTATATACCAGTCTAATATACGACTTCAGGACAAAGACACGGTTTATTTGTTGAATAAAATTAATAATTGAGGAACATAGATGCACTTTTCCCCCCCTTTCCACTGAATAATTTACTTGAGTTAAATTTCTAAATTAAATACTTTTGTTGAAAGATGTTTTGGATTTATAATTGACAATATTTACATTTTTATAGCGTTTTATATGTTGAAAAATATGGCAGCCCAATCACGACGATTTTAAACTGGAATGGTCAGTAATTATTTTTTCAATTATTTTATTTTACATTTAGAATTTTAAAGTACATTTTAATAGTGCTGCAACGATTAATCGACTATAAACAATAATCGTAGTGGTATTTTTGCATCATTTTAATCGTTATTTGGTTAAATTTGGGTTATCAGAGTACAATAGAAATAACCATTTGTCAATCGCTAAAATAGATGTTTGTTTCAGTCCTAATGTTTTTTATTTACTGTTTAAAAGGTCTTTTAGTGTGTTTGAGAGTCTGTGTAGTCCAGACAACGATTACAATGATCAAAACACGATTACAATTAGTCGGTTCATCGTCGCAGCCCAACAAGACTTCGCTTCGAGTTAAATTGTCGGCCGTGAAACGCACCGCTCGGACTCGAACTCGCCCTGCTCCTCCGGTGGAACGGTGCAGCGCGTCAGCCGGTTCTGCCTCAGGTCCGGGGTCGGGTTGAAGAACGTCTCCATGGTCCCGGTTTTCTTATCGTTTATGAAGATCTCGCTGTCCTGGAGGAGAAACACTGTTTTCACATGTTTTGAGATATACACACTTTTGTCTATCATTTGACATTATATATTAAACGTTTTTGAAGATTATTTTAAACCAGGTGCATATTTAAAGGTGTACTGTGTAACTTTTGTGGTGGACGGGCGGACAACATGGTTTTCTGCATTTATTCTGGTTTGATGAAGCTCTTGAGCAGGTAAAACAGGTTAAAAACGTTATCAAAAGTTCAAAAAAAGTGATATTTTAGTGATCCACTTTGTAAGTCCATTCTCCAACAGCAGCTTCACTCCCCCTTTTATTTACAAAGAATAAATCAGACGGGATTTGACATTTGATTGTCCTTTGAGCAGAGCTTGTTTCCACTTTAAAATCAATCAAACATCAGAGGGCAAAACTACAGAGTCTCAGCTGCACACAGAGTCCAGACGTTTGTTTGTTCTCCAAAAGGTTCAGGAGCAGTGAAAGTTTGAGATGTTGGAAGTTTTAGCCGTTTAATGGAAAAATGCGCCTTAAGCGTTAAAAACACCTGTGATACAATATAGATGCGTTTAATGTCATGCTGTGGAACATTCCAGGCTAAGCGATACCATGTCCAAGTTTGGGAACCATGAAAAACGCTGACTTTTACAATATTTAAATGTAAAAAAGTTTTTTAAAAAAGTTTGTTTTATTTGCTTTACATTTTTGGTAATTTTCCTTCTCATTCAAATTATTATTATTATTATTATTATTATTATTATTATTATTATTATTATTATTTTTCTTTTAAAAATAAGTATAAATAATAAAAAAGTATTATCAGATGTAATTTAAAAGTCACATATTCTACATTATTTGTGGTGTCCTGTTGTGAACAAGAGCATGTTTTAGAACTTAAAATAATGTCACCAGAACTGACATGTGGAAAATTCAAAAACTCACTTATGGACTCAAACTGGAAATGGACAAATTTAACAGGAACTGGACTGAATGGGACACCTATCTTTGGACTTTATGTGCCTTAACCTATTTTTTTGGATGTGTTGTTTTATTTATTTTTTCCCCCTCTGGTATTGTCTTTTGTATTTTATTCATTTATTTATAATCTTATTTTATTTGTCTGGTTTTTTGTGTGCGTTGCTTTTTACTTTAATTTGAAAAATATAGAAACAAAATTATAAAACAAAATTAAAAAAGAAAATCACACATGACTTTCTCTCAGTCAGGATTTTGTGTTAGCACTCCATGTACTGGCAGCTGAGGGAATTACCATGGGGATAAAAAAAAAAAAAGCTAGCTTTCCCGACATGTAAGCACACATTTGTAATGAAGGCTATTTGAGTCTGTTGACTTAAAAACGGCACAGGAGACCACCAAATCTTTCATTTAAACCTCCCAAATCTGGGAGGTTTGTTTTTGAGGCTCAGCGGATGAGGACCTTGTAAACGGGATTGACGAAAAGAGCGTGAACAAAGCTAAAGACAACTCCAGGTGTGTTTTTGATGCACACAATGTAATAAAGCTTAAACAGGTCCAGTTGGTGCTCTAACGGGTCCAGTTGGTGCTCTAACGGGTCCAGTTGGTGCTCTAACGGGTCCAGTTGGTGCTCTAACGGGTCCAGTTGGTGCTCACCCAGTTGCCCCTCCAGAGTGGCAGCACTTCTTTGCCCAGCTTGATCTTGCGGAGAACTGGTTCACACAGTCGTGCTGCCCAAGAACTGCTGAGGAGAAAGAAGAAGAGCAGAGGGAGAGGCATGAGGAGAAGGAGACGAGACGAGAGGGAGAGAAGAAAACATGGTGGAGTCGAGGGAAGGAGACGAGGTTTACTCTCTACTGAACGTGTGCGCAGCCGGAAACAGCTGTGGAGTTGTTAAGCGTCACAACCTCTCGGCCAATCAAGTCCAGCGTCTAAAGGGTTTTCATGAGTCTCGTCGAATGAGTTCTTCCTGTTTTGAAGGACGCTTGAAGACTTTGCGCTTTCAAAAGAGTAAGTTTGATCTAAAGTCTTCACTCTAACTCTTCTGCTGAACGTTTCCATCTGCTGGTTGTGAAGACTGTTGCACTGCACACGTCACACACAGTGTTTTTACAGTATTTTACCCATTGTGTTGGCTGGATTATGTACAGCGACTCTCACGAATGTCTGCACTTACTCTCTTCAGTATTGTATGGTTTTTATGGTGTTTATGCACCGCTCTCACAGTTCAAATACTGATAGTCCTTGTGCTATTTCGGGTTTAGTCCAGTTTTGTCCTGGTTTAGTCCTGGTTTAGTCCTGGTTTAGTCCTGGTTTAGTCCAGTTTAGCCCTGGTTAGTCTGGATAAGTCCTGGTTTAGTCCTGATAGGTCTGATAAATCCTGATAAGTCCTAGTTTAGTCCAGTTTTAGCCCAGTTTGGTCCAGTTTAGTCCTGGTTTAGTTTGGAGCCGTCACACTTAACAACCCAGCACTAAACTACTGTTTCTGGCCGCTGGTTGACAAAACCTGTCTCTGGAGAGGAATTGAGTTGACCGTGAGTTTTTTGTTTGAGGCGGGACAAAACGATGAAGTCAGAAGTGTGAACGGTCCACAGAAATGTACAAACGGTGCTATTTGTGTCGTATTTAACGTTTACCTTGAGTTTGAACTCGAGCTGGCGTGTAGCCCGTTTTCTCACACATGATGGTGATCGACCGCCGAGCTCCAAGAGGTCGAGGTTGCGTCTTACGAGACGGATTCCCTGCGCGGAAGAGAGGAACCGTCCAGGAAGCACGTCCTACGCTTCGTCACGGAACCACGTCCTACCGCTTCTCGAGGATCAATGTCCTACGCCTTGTACGTTCCTAGCTTATCAGACAGAACGCTCGTCCAGACACTGTCTCAATACACGACTGGCTTCCGTATTAACACGTCCTAGCGCCGCTTCGGATGATCCGAAACCTACGTCCGTCGACTATCTTCGTGCAGCGCAAACGTCCTTACGGAGAGCTACTCTCAGGACAATCGTTGCATACTAAGCATCGCCTGTGCCTCGAACAGTCCTACGCTTCGTCAGAACATGTTCCGTATCTGTTCGTCAGAAATACGTCTACGCTTAATCAGGATCATGTCGCATACGCCTTGGTCCGACACGGTCCTCACGCTTCGTCAGAACATGTCCTAAACGCTTCCGTCAGGAACACGTCCTACGCTTCTTCAGAAACACGTCCTAGCGCTTCGCCGAACACGTCGCGATAAGCCGTCAGACATAAGCAGTTACGCTTCGTCAGGAACGCACGTCCTAGCCGCCTTGTCCCGAACACGTTCTAGCTCTTGCGCAGCAAACATGTCCTCACGCTCGTCAGAAGTACGTCCTACTTACGGCTTTAGTCAGGATACGTCCTACGCTTCGTCAGGACACGTCCTAACCGCTTCGGCCGAGCACACCACCGTCAACCTCTACCTTCGTCAGAATCAATAGGTCTACGCTTCGTCAGGATCAGTCCTAGTTCGCACCGTCTACGCTCGTCAGAACACGGTCCTACGCTCGTCAGAATACGTCCTGTACGCGCTTAGTCAGGATCATGTTCCTGACGTTCGTCAGGAACAACGTCCTACGCTTCGTGCAGGAACACGTCCTACGCTTTGTCACGTCCAGTCGAATACGTCCTAGTACGAATCGAGGAAGCTAGGTGCCTATTCGACACATCCTCGCTCAGGGAAATCTATGTCAGAAATCTACCTCGAACACGTCCTCTCGTCAGAAACACAATTCTGCATTATCATAGTATGGCGTCTACGCTTTGTCGACACTCCAGCTTCGTGACACTCTACGCTTCGTCAGGAACACGCTACCGTCCACATACGTCTCGCTTACAGAACATGTTCCTACGCTTTCGTCAGAACACGTCCTACGCCTTGTCCGAACACGTCCTACGCTTCGTCAGAACATGTCCTACGCTTCGTCAGAATACGTCCTACGCTTCGTCAGGATCATGTCCTACGCCTTGTCCGAACACGGCCTACGTTTCGTCAGAACACAAACTACGCTTCGTCAGGAACACGTCCTACGCTTCGTCAGGAACACGTCCTACGCTTCGTCAGAATACATCCTACGCTTCGTCAGAATACATCCTACGCTTAGTCAGGATCATGTCCTACGCTTCGTCAGGAACACGTCCTACGCTTCGTCAGGAACACGTCCTACGCTTTGTCAGAATACGTCCTACGCTTCGTCGGAATATATTTTACAAGAAAGTTATACATATTTGAATGATTAAAAGAAGTCGTGGAAACAGTACATTTCTGCAGTGATGGAAGCAATGTTCAGCTTTATATAAAAGCTCTCATTTCAATAATAGAGACATTTGTAAACATCATGCAAACACTAACATTTAAAGCGTAATTATTTCATATTTTTCTTGATTTTCCGATGATTTTTGATACTCAAAATCTGTGTTGATACCAGGACTGAAAGAGCTGGATTGGTGCAACAAAATGAAAACAAAAAACAACATAAATGGTGTTGTTAAAGTTTTAAGTGTTAAAGAATTTTTTTTCACACGGCAAAACCAGAGCCGTCACAAAACCTTTGGCGCATCGTTCTTATCTATATTCAAACTTAACAACGAAAGACATCATGCAGCACAAGGACGAGATGACCAGCTCTGTGTTCTGTTAAGTAACCACTAGAGGGCGCTCAATGTCATCAAAACGGAAAAAGAGTGCAAGTAGAAAAACAAAGATGGACGTTTTTTTTAAACTTTTGTTTTAAAAAATTTGCCAAGAAAACTAGGCCTACGTCCGAATGTCCACACTGTTCCTACAGAGGGCGCCATATTTATTGCTGTCCGAATGTCCGGCAGCTGAAAAACTGGTGCACTCAAAATGTCCCACAATGCACCCTGAAAAGGAGTGTCGGGCGATGGTCACTACTTCCACCTGTAAATGTCTAAAAGTGATTTCTGTGTTTTACATGAAGCTAGTCACGCACAGCAGTTGAGCGTGTGTTTACCCGTTGCTAGGGTGACGTCCACAGAGGTATTCTCACCGAGCGCACGTCTGATGTGCTTTTTCCTCAGTGAACAGGTGCATGATGGGAGTCTGACCTTTGCAGTGGGCGTAGGGCATGTTCATCACGTAATCCTCTCCGCGGTTCAGAAACGACAGCCGCGCCTCTCCGTCCAAAATGGCCGACAGAGAGTTCCCTGAAATAGACAACGACACGGGACGGGAAACGGAGAGAAGCTGGGTCAGCGTTTACACCGGAGAGACGAAGAGGGAATAACAGAAACAAACGGACTGTGTCGTCTGTTTACACTGGGAGAACTCATATCATGTGGTTTCTGAAGCTCAGAACTATTCAGGAAGTAGGACTAACCCAGGACTGAACCAGGACTGAACCAGGACTGAACCAGGACTGAACCAGGACTGAACCAAGGCTAGACCAGAACTAAACCAGGGCTAAACCAGAGCTCAACCAGAGCTATAACCAGGACAACCAGGACTGAACCAGGACTGAACCAGGACTGAACCAAGGCTAGACCAGAACTAAACCAGGGCTAAACCAGAGCTCAACCAGAGCTAAACCAGGACTAAACCAGGACTAAACCAGGACTAAACCAGAGCTAAACAATCCTGAACAGAACGTTTTCACACTCATTCATGAGACATGATACAAATGAATCCGTACCATGTCTGTAGTAGAGTTTAAAGAACACTCTTAAGAACTGTTTGACCGTTGAACTTTGACCTCGTCCTTACCGTAAAACTTGGACTTGGCGAGGATGCTGCCGCTGACACAGAATCCGTCTTTCCTGTTGCTGACGTAGAAGGCCGAGACCGGAGGGTGGTGCGACACCTGAGGAGCAGAAGAAGAAGAAGAGACATTTCACATGATACGCGCTTTTACTGCAGAGAGACGGGGGCTAAAGCGACACGACAGACATTCAAACAAACAACCAGAGAAGAGTTTTATACAGAGCAATGCCTCAAGAGAAATGCACTTTTTCAGAACGAGGAAAGAAGAATAAGAACACTATCAACTAAACATCAAAATAAACAAAATCACGCCGCATTTAAATGAAAATAAAAGTCCCATTTAGTTAAATTTGTCCATTTCCAAATGAAGTCTGAATGACATTTTTCCCATTTGCCTGATGTCTGTCCCTATGTCCGTCCAGTCCTTGATCGACGGTGATGTTTGTGTCGTTCATTTCTTTGTGATGTGCCTTTTTTTCCCTGCTGCCAAATGTACTTTTCCACAGGTATCCATGTGTTGTGTCCGTGGCAGGAGTGTTGAGGCCCAGATACATACAGCAGTTCTAAAATCGAGTGGAATGGCAACGTCAACAACAGTCTGCAGTGCATTGTGAACTTCAGTCCAACATTTCTGAGCGACACGAGACAGTGGTTTGCCCCCTGGTGGCCACATTTCCCCCAACATTCGGCATTTCCTTGTGAGTAATGAGCACTTTGACACCGTGTTATGAAGAAAACGTGACCCTTTCTTCCAACAGAAGTCTTTGTGCTTCTCGTGCGGCGTTTGCGTACCTGCTCGGCGATGTAGAAGGTTTTGCTGTTGGTTTTCTGATGGAGCCACATGCAGCGATACGTCTCTCCGATGATGGGGTTGTACGGCTTCTTCAGACCCTTTAAAACAACGTAACGTAACATTATTGTACATTCCACGATCCGTCCAGCGCCGAGCGTCACGTGTCTGACCTTGGGCTTCTTGTAGAACCCGGAGATGTACCACTTCACCACCTTCTTCATCCGGTTGTAGGCGTTTTCTTCCACCGCGGCTCTGGAAAACAAGGCCGTATTTTTCATAAATGACTAAATAAATACTTTAACTTTGAGCAAAAAAATTGAAAAACAAAAATGGAACAGAACAGTAATCATAATACCCAAAAAATAAAACAAACACACAAATAAACTGTGGAAAAGCATTCATGGAAATAATTGTAAATATTGCTGATTTCTACTTCTACACACATTTTCCGACACATTGAAGAGATAAATGTAAAGAAAAAGCAGGATAAACACCAAAAATGTCTTCCTTATGTGTGTTAAAAAATAAATACATATTATATTATATGTTTTTCTTTGCTTTTCACTAACACTGGGGCAGAAATGAACCAAAATCAGTGTATTATAAAAGTATCAATCAGAAAAACAATACAATCAGTCTGTTGAAACAGGTCAACCGATTAATCGCATCTAATCGATTATTGAGTTAATCGTCAACTCATTTAGTAATGGGATAATCGTTATCTGGACTCATAAACATGCCGAGAGGTTTTGTGACTCAGACAAAGCACGAATCATGTCAAAATGAGACAGAAAACATCAACATTTAATGTTTTTGTTGAAAACGTGAGCTTTATCTGGGTCAAACTGGGTCAAAAATCATATATTCACAGGCCTTTCCCAAACAAGCATTCATAAGCATTCATCCTGAATTCAAGTGGTTTTTACTCCAAATGAAATCTAATATTTAAAGTCAGAGAGATTATTTGTTTATTCGTCAATTGTAACAACTAAAATATATAATAGGCCCTTTTCACGATAGCGAGTGGCTAGTTCTGCTTGCTTTAAAAATGCAGAGCTCCACTTCCTGCTCCATTCGTTCTTATGGGGGATTAGTTGAATCTCACTAAACTAAATCAATAATGAATGAAGACAAAGCGTGAGTTCCAGAGGGATAATCTCATGCGTTTATGTGTGTTTATAAAAGTATTGCATGTGCTTTTGTCGCTAAGCTAATGCTAACATACAATAAATGTAATCAATACTGTTCAAATAACAGCACAAACTGAACTAACCTGTTTACAACAACATTCTATGAACTTTTATCAAGTTTGTGTATTTTATATTTTAGCTAATGTGTGTTAGCCTTTAGCCTTTAGCTCTGAGACAAAAACACTTTTATAAACACAGAGGGCCTATCGCAAAAAGGGCCCATCGCAAAAAGAGCCCATCGTGTAAACGGCCCATCGCGAAAAGGGCCCATCGTGAAAAGGGCCCATCGCAAAAAGAGCCCATCGCGAAAACGGCCCATCGTGTAAAGTGCCCATTGTGTAAGGGGCCCATCGCGAAAACGGCCCATCGTGTAAAGGGCTCATCGTGTAAGGGGCCCATCGCAAAAAGGGCCCGTCGCGTAAAGGGCCCATCGTGTAAAGGGCCCGTCGTGTAAAGGGCCCATCGTGAAAAGGGCCCATCGTGTTAAACGCCCATTGTGTAAAGGGCTCATCGCTGAAAAGGGCCCATCGTGTAAAGGGCCATCGTGAAGAAAATAATAAAAAAAGGCGCCATCGTGAAAAGGCCCGTGTGTAAAGGGCCCTCGTGTGTAAAGGGCCATTGTGAAAGATCGCTGAAAAAGGGCCATCGTGTAAAGGGCCATCAGTGGAAAAGGGGCTCATCGTGAAAAGGGCCCATGTTGTTAAAGGGCCATTGTGAAAAATACGTGTAAAGGTGCCATCGTGTAAGGGCCCTTCGTGTAAGAGGGCTCATCGTGGCAAAAGGGGCCATCGGTAAAGGGCACATTGTAAAAATCTTGAAAGGCTTCATTCTGAAAAGGGCCCATTGTGTAAAGGGCCATTGTGAAAAATTGTGTAAAGGGCCCATCGTGAAAGGGCCCATCGTGTAAAGGGCCATCGTGTAAAGGGCTCATCGTGAAAGGGCCCATCGTGTAAAGGGCCCTCGTGTAAAGGGTCATCGTGAAAAGGGCCCATCGTGTAAAGGGCCCATCGTGTAAAGGGCCATCGTGTAAAGGCTGCATCGTGAAAGGCCCATCGTGTAAAAGGGCCATCGTGTAAAGGGCCATCGTGTAAAGGGCCCATCGTTGAAAAGGGCTCATGTGAAAAGGGCCCATCGTGTAAAGGGCCATTGTGAAAAATCGTGTAAAGGGCCATCGTGTAAAGGGCCCATCGTGTAAGCTCATCGTGATAAAGGGCCATGTGTAAAGGGCCCATTGTAAAAATCTTTGAAAAGGCTATCGTAAAAGGCCCATTGTGTAAAGGGCCATTGTGAAAAAATGTGTAAAGGGCCCATCGTGTAAAGGGCCCATCGTGTAAAGGGCCCCTCGTGTAAAGGGCTCATCGTGAAAAGGGCCCATCGTGTAAAGGGCCCCTCGTGTAAAGGGTTCATCGTGAAAAGGGCCCATCGTGTAAAGGGCCCATCGTGTAAAGGGCCCATCGTGTAAAGGGCTCATCGTGAAAAGGGCCCATCGTGTAAAGGGCCCATCGTGTAAAGGGCCCATCGTGTAAAGGGCCCATTGTGAAAAAATCGTGTAAAGGGCTCATCGTGTAAAGGGCCCATCGTGTAAAGGGCCCATCGTGTAAAGGGCCCATCGTGTAAAAGGCCCATTGCTTTTTTTCCATTCTTAAAGTGGTGACAATGGGAATAAAAGGGAATTGACTTTCACAGTGGCGAAAATGGTAAAAGAGAGGTTTCTTCTCACAAATATCATGGTTCTAAAGCCGTGTAAAAGCTGCGTACTCTGAGAGGAAGTCGGCGTGGTAGTAATAGTCGGAGAGTTTGTCGAGGAACGACCGAGGCTCCAGGATGAACGTGGGCAGCACCACTTTGGACAGATCCATCCCAGGACGGACCTGCTTCAACAGGGTCCAGATCAGGGACTTGTTCTCCTCGGACACGGTCTCCGTTTGCGACGCTTCTCCGGCCTGTGAACACACCAAGGGGAACGGGGGAGAAAAAGTCCCGTCATTTGCAATTTTCAGGGTTTTGAAACTACTCGGACTCATTAACATTCGCTAATCATGCTGTTTGTCTGAAAATAACAAATTAATTTATCTGAGGGCTAATGTTTGGACCGACGGAGCAGTTTAAATGAATAGTGGAGCCAAATAAATGGAAAAGCCAAAATGGAGTTAAGATACATAAATAAATAAATAAATAAATAAATAACAAAACAAATTAAACAAATTAAACAAATTTAAAAATAAAATTAAATAAAAATAAATAAATAAATAAAACTTTTGTCAGGGTTTTACAAGCTGCTCAGGCCCAGATACTTTGGCGCAAGCACTGAAGTTGCTATAGTAACCAGACTTGGGACAAACCTAATTAAAAAAAGAAAAAAAAAAAGAAAACAAGAACGGTCACTATTGTTTCTCTTTCTCAGATTAAACATGAACATAAAATGAAAACATTTGATTAAAATGTACTAAATGGGACTCTTTTGGACCTTGTGTGCCTTATTACATGCCTAACCTTCCAAAATGTGTATTCTTTTGGATCCTGTCTTGCTTTTTTTGGATTTAGAAACATGAAAAAATAATAAATAAATAAATAAACAAAAATAAAATAAAATAAAATGAAAAAGATAAATATATTTCAAATTTAGCTAAAAATTATACACATTTTATCCCAGAAAAGCACATTTGTTAAGCCAGCAGCGCCTGACCTCCAGTAAACTGCACTTTTGTTTGTTCCTTTTATCCACATTTCAAACGGTTTTCCATGGTATTGTCAGGATAGTAAAAACATATATATAATAACAACAACCTAAAAGCTGTCGGGACAAACAGATCCCCCTTTGCACAGCTGGAGACTTCTGCCTTCATGGTCAGAATGAGTTTGGTCAAAGTAAATTCTTCTTTAAAAACACTTCTGGATGAAATGATCCGTTTATGAAATGCATCAGCTTTCTAAAACTTGAACACATTTGTAGCTCTTTGATTCACCTCTTTGTTCCATCACTTGTAGCCGAGATGTTTGTCACGTTATTGTACATAAAGCTGTATTCTGGGCTTTTGTAGGAGGCTAATTAGAATATCTCTGTTGTGTTGGAAAAGTCGCACTCTCCCTGTTCCCGGCGCGGCCCACACACTCGAGCCACTGCTGCCATTAAAGTCTGTCCCCACCACAACGACTCAGACGCACAACAAAACGTACTAATGAATACAGCTATTCTTTGGCTAATTGTTATTAAAACATATTCATTGTGAGATTTTTACAAGCAAAAAAGTACTCCAAAAAAGTCAATCTAAACAGTCAGATTTCTCATCTGACTGTTTATGTCACCCTAACTAATACTAATCAATCCTAAAACTAGTGACAGAACTAGATACAAATGACATTCTCATACATTCTGAATAGTTTTAGCACGTTCTTGATCCAGTACAAGACCATGTTGAAATATTAAAGAAAATATTATTATTATTTCAAACAGAACATTATAAAAATAGAATTCTACCGCGTTTCTCTGACGCCCTGTTCAGCTCGCGTTAGCAACGGGTTTGATTGATAGCTAGCACGCGTCGTTGCCAAGCGCGTCTACCTCCTACAACCTCGCTCCTGATTGGCTCTGTGGTTGCCGTGGAACGCGCGCTCGGCTCCACATTAGCCGCGGTAACTGCTAGCTGCGATCGGAGCTAAACAATACAGCGTCGTGACCCGATTTGTCAGGGTGTTTCAAACTGCTCAGAGCTGATGTTGCTATAGTAACCAGACTTGGGACAAACCTAATTTTTGAGGATTGGCCCGGCTGAATTTACTCTTTGAATATAACGGTTTCCCTGGTAAATACTTGCTCAAAACCCATTAAAAAAGTGGCTCAGTTTGATGCTAACGAGCTAAAACGATCACGCGTGTTTCTCCTTCTCAGAGCTGAAGTTGCTATAGTAACCAGATTTGGGACAAACCTAATTTTTGAGAATTGGTCCAGCTGAATTTTCTCTTTGAAAATAACGGTTTCCCTGGTAAATACTTGCCCAAAATCCATGAAAAAAGCGGCTAAGTTTGATGCTAACGAGCTAAAACGATCGTGTGCGTTTCTCCTCAGATTAAACATTTCCATATATCTACATCCAAACGGAGAACAGACTCGGGCGCGCACCTCCCCCAGCTCCTCGTGCGACTGCTCCATGTACGGGGTCTCCCTCAGGTGCTCGTTGGGGTCCAGGTCGATGTACGAGTCGTCCTGTCGCTCGGACGTGTCGCTGTCGCTCTCCTCGCTCTTCTCCAGGCCCTCGGCGTCGGACTCCTCGTGGTCCTGCTCGCGGTCTGACTTGTCCGAGTACAGGTCCGGGTCTTTCAGCTGGTCGCCGTCGTTGAACCTTGGGGGAAAAAAATCTTTAAAAATTAAAGGCAAAAAAACGACAAGTCTAACGATTAATTCTGACTTTTTATTAACATAATCGACAAAATAAAGGTTGAAATATGGGGACTGACGGCTTCTAAATAGAGAATATCTACAAATAAAGTGTTTTATTGATTAAAATTTGAAATGAATTATAATTTTTTTACATTTATATTCAATCATGCCACTGTTGTATGTGTTTTAGAGTCCGTTTATTCCAGACAATGATTATTTTTGTACTCAACAAGTCGCGATTTGTTGATTAATGGTTGAACAACATGCATTCTGACACCAAGATGACAAAAGTTTGGGTCTGGGTCAAGTTCAGACAACACGAACAGATTCAGGCTTTATCTTTTCACAAACTACTTCAAACTCAATACAGTCTAAGTTGAATTCAGTTCGTTGTTTGATGTGTGTCACTGACTGCATGTTGTGGGCCCTGAGGAGGCTGTAGAAGTTGATGGAGTGCTCTCCCCCGGTGGCCACGGCCGGATCTTCTTTCCCCTCTCGGATCATGGTCCTCTTCAGCAGACTGGAGCACTTTAGAGCCAGCTCCAGAGCGTCCATCCAACACCGACCTGTGGGGGAAAAGAAACCGACAAACGGGCATCAATCTAAAAGCGACGTGCCCATCGCGGAGACATCTGTTACGCTGGCAATGTCAAATAAATATGGGAAGGAGTGTCTGGAGTGTCTGCCAGTGTGGGCCAATAGATTTAGATTTCCATCTGACGGATCACTAAGCACGGACAAAGTGTATGATCCATGTCAGCAAATTTGTTAAATTGAATGAATAGAAAAGTAGGTTTTGTTATTTATGTCTTGTCTTTGTGATTTTAATGCATTTTTTCCCTGTCGTGTGAAGCACTTTGAATTGCCTTGTGTACGAATTGCGCTCTACAAATAAACTTCCCTTGCCATCTTAACTACGTCTTTCAATCGTTTTAAATTTCAGTAACGGACTCTTTCCCAACAGCCGAGATACAGTGTACGGGTTTTGGATTTAGTTTTCCCAGAATAATAAAAACCTTCATTTAAAAACTGCCTTTTGTGTTTCCTTGTGCTGTCTGAAACTGATGATCTGAAACTTTTAAGTGTGACAAACATGCAAAAGAAATCAGAAATCGGCAAACACTTTTTCACGCCACTGTAACACACTGTTTTTGATGTTTTGTTTTGTGTCGTCGATTGTTCTGGGTTTATTAAGAGAGAAACAAAAAACGGCTGTGCTTATATGAGCCTTAAAAGTATGAGATAACATCCGTTTTGGCTCAGTGGTTGCTGGGGAATTTCCTAGTGTGATGTCATCAGTTACAAACAGGAAGTGAAATGATAAACTAACAAAAAAATGTGCCATTCTGTTTATATTTATCTTAGCTGCATTTTAGTTCGAGTTGTCCGACCTGTAGGGGGCACTTTAACAACTCGGCCCCGGATTGCACAGAGGAAGGATAGTCTCACTACGTAAACCGCCTCTGAGGGTTTTAAAGGCTCTGTTACGATATGTTTGACTGAGTTTACTTTTAGTCCTGTTGTCTGTTTGGATATGTTTATGCGGCCCCACTTCTGATCTGCATACGCTCTGTTCCACCTTGTGATGTCATACGGTGGTAATGCAGAAAGCTTTCTTATTGTGAAAGTCCAAACACGTTCACCGTAAAAGTTAGTCCAAACGCCAGTCCAAACGCCAGTCCAAACGTCAGTCCAAACGTCAGTCCAAACGTCAGTCCAAACGTCAGTCCAAACGTCAGTCCAAACGTCAGTCCAAACGTCAGACCAAAAATCAGTCCAAACGTCAGTCCAAACGTCAGTCCAAACGTCAGACCAAACGTCAGACCAAAAATCAGTCCAAACGTCGTCCAAACGTCAGCCAGTCCAGTCCAAACGTCAGACCAAACGCCAGTCCAAACGTCAGTCCAAACGTCAAGTCAAACGTCAGACCAAACGTCAGACCAAAAATCAGTCCCAAACGTCAGTCCCAAACGTCAGTCCAAACGTCAGACCAAAAATCAGGCCAAACGTCAGTCCAAACGTCAGTCCAAACGTCAGACCAAACCCAGCCAAACGTCAGTCCAAACGTCAGTCAAACGTCAGACCAAACATCAGACCACAGTTCAGTCCAAACGTCAGTCCAAACGTCAGACCAAACGTCAGACCAAACGTCCAGTCCAAACGTCAGTCCAAACGTCAGTCCAAACGTCAGACCAAAACCATCAGTCCAAACGTCAGTCCAAACGTCAGACCAAACGTCAGTCCAAACGTCAGTCCAAAAATCAGTCCAAACGTCAGACCAAACGTCAGTCCAAACGTCAGGTCCAAAGTCAGTCCAAACGTCAGACCAAAAATAGTCCAACACGTCAGAACAAACGTCAGTCCAAACGTCAGTCCAACGTCAGTCCAAACGTCAGACCAAAAATCAGTCCAAACGCAGACCAAACGTCAGTCCAAACGTCAGACCAACATCAGACCAAACGTCAGTCCAAACGTCAGACCAAACGTCAGACCAAACGTCAGACCAAACGTCAGTCCAAACGTCAGTCCAAACGTCAGTCCAAACGTCAGACCAAACGTCAGACCAAACGTCAGACCAAACGTCAGACCAAACGTCAGACCAAACGTCAGACCAAACGTCAGACCAAACGTCAGACAAACGTCAGTCCAAACGTCAGTCAAACGTCAGTCCAAACGTCAGTCCAAACGTCAGTCCAAACGTCAGACCAAACGTCAGTCCAAACGTCAGTCCAAACGTCAGTCCAAACGTCAGACCAAACTCAGACCAAACGTCAGACCAAACGTCAGACCAAACGTCAGTCCAAACGTCAGACCCAAACGTCAGCACCAAACGTCAACAGTCCAAACGTCAGTCCAAACGTCAGTCCAAACGTCAGACCAAACGTCAGACCAAACGTCAGTCCAAACGTCAGACCAAACGTCAGACCGGACCCCAAAAACGTTCCCAGACCAAACGTCAGACCAAACGTCAGTCCAAACGTCAGAACCAAACGTCAGACCAAACGTCAGAGACCAAACGTCAGTACCAAACTCAGACAAACGTCAGTTCCAAACGTCAGAATTATACTTCTCCATGTCAGGTGAGGGACACAAAAGGTCTCAGCTGAAACACAGATCAATCTAAATCATGACTTGCAGAAGTGACATCGTCCTGACATGTTTATAACCTCTGCAACTCCGAAATACATAGAATTGAGCTTGGGAGAGATTCTGGTGGATCTCTCTCTCTCTCGACTGAAATGAAATCAGTTTGTTTCTTACCGTCGGACTCCGAAGCGGCTCTGAATATGAGGTGGCTGCTGGGTAACGGCTGAGTGATGGAGCCCACCGCTTCTCCTTTAGGGCCCTGAAAAACACAATATTTACATGATTTTTACAGGTCTAAGCCAGTAATTAACCATGGGAAAATCAGAATCAGAATCAACTTAACAGATGCTATAATAGGACGAAACGAACCAGGAAATGAAGGGCGTCAAGGTGATAACAAACAAATAATAAGCATGACAATTTTAGAAGTAAAATTAAGCATTTTTTATTAAATCTATTGCCAAACAGAACTTTTTCCAGATTATTATTTCATTCAGAAAGTTGGATTTTGTGTTAGACAATGGGAATAAAAGAAAGTCATTAAATCATTTTTTAATTCAATTTTCACACAATAATCGTAACATTAAAATGTGATATTGTGACATCCCTACTAGAACTATACTATAAAGGAGGAGTTAGCTTGGACTAAACCAGCATTAGACTGGAACTAAGCCTGGACTAAAGCAAGACTAAACCAGGGTGGAAATCAGGGCTCTTCAACATAAGGCCTGGGGGCAAAATCAGGCCCGCTAATGGATTTATTCTGGCCCACAACCCATCTTTTAATTGTGAAAAGAAGAAAGAACCCACTAGTTAAGGTTTAGGTTTGGTCTGGTTTAGTCCTGGTCTACTCCTGGTTCAGACCTGGTTCAGACCTGGTTCAGACCTGGTTCAGACCTTGTTGGTACTAGTCTCTAGTCCTAGTTTAATGCTGGTTCAGTCCTGGATGGGCAATTTTGTAAAGGAATGTTGCTAAATAATTTTAAGTTGAATATCCCTGGTGTAAATAAACAATAAAACAACTGGACTGAAAAAATACTTAAACCGGGAGCAAACTTGGAATCAACCAAGTCTAAACCAGCTTAAAACTATGGCTACATCAGGAGTCAAGATTAAATAAAAAGTAGACCAAGACTAAACCAGGACGAACACTAAACACAAAGTCCAAATTTAATGACGAGCGTTTGTTTTTCACACTTTTACGCCCAGTGAACGTGTCAAAGTCTGAGTGGTCTGACATCTTAATTAAAGTTTCTGGTAAATGAAGGGGGCCGTTACAAAAGCGGAGCGAGGCCGTGATTTGGTTTTCGGGTCACGATTGTCAGTCGGGAAAGCTCTTAAAACTCGGGGTCAGAGCAGGATTTGAAGGACAAATTGCAGCTGGAGCGGAAGAGCAAAACAAAAACATGGAAAATGGAGTGTGCAGAGACCAAAGGATCAGATGCTTTTAAAGGTTTTATAATGTCCATTAGTCTGACTGAGATAATTATGAGGGACAAGTGGATCATAATGTGTAAGAGTCCATTTGTGTTATTGTATTATTTATGGGTTTAAAAAAAAAAAGAGTGGAACAGAATCTAATGTCAGTCTGACTCAAAAGTAAGTTACCTACAAACATAAAGGGCGGGGTATCATACGTTTTGGGTTGTTCAAAAACAAAACTGTAGCTCAGACGAGTAGCGTTGCTGTGGGTTTTAAAGGGCAGAACGACGGCCAGTAAAATTATGAACAGACGTTGATTTTTTTTCTTTTCAATTACACAATATCAGCTTCAAATCCGGCACTCTGCACTGACTTTATTTTCATTCAAATAACATTGAATCAATGGTTGTCAGTAGGATGTTAACCTTCACTTTATGACACAAACAAACCAACAAATTACACAGAAAAAAACTTGTAAACACGGGGTGTGAAAACGCGTAAACTAGGGGTGTGAAAACGCGTAAACTAGGGGTGTGAAAACGCGTAAACTAGGGGTGTGAAAACGCGTAAACAAGGGGTGTGAAAACGCATAAACTAGGGGTGTGAAAACGTGCAATCTACGGGTGTGAAAACGCGTAAACTGGGGTGTGAAAACGCGTAAAGTAGGGGTGTGAAAATGTGTAAACTAGGAGTGTGAAAACATGTAAACTACGGGTGTATGAAAATATCGATATATCGTGATACTAAATTTGGTGATACAGTATCGATATCGTGTGCTGCTGTATCGATATATCGCCACGAGTAAGAAACTTGTTTACGCCAAAACTATGTGACATTTTGACTGTTTTGATTATCAAAATGGGCGCATTTCATTTTGAGTCTGTGCAGGTCAAGGTTTAACACGGAAACATTTTGTTAACACATGTATTGCAAAGTCGTGATATTATTGGATCGTGTATCGCATCGGATTGTGAGGGACCTTGTGATTCCCAGCCCTAGTGGGAGTTTCCTGCAATTCTGCTTTTGATTTCACAAATTCCTGGTCTTGCGCGTGCTCTTCTCGAGTCCAAAACACTCGCACTGTGATGGGAGACTTGACGTTTCGGATGACAAAGGTCCATAATCGAACCCTCGTCCTTGTGCGTGTGTGCGAGTGTGCGTCGGATTGTCCCACCTTGACGGCCCAGATGCTCTGCTCCAGCGGGTGGAACAGCTTGAAGCAGAAGCCGTCCTTCTTCGACGGGCGCTCGATGAGTTCGCAGGCGTTGAGCAGCACCGTCCCCACCCACTGGCCGTTCTTGTGGGTCTTGTAGATGAGCAGCACGCCCGGCTTCAGCACGCACCACAGCTTCGTCCAGCTCTTCAACGTGCCGCGGATCTGCACACGACACGACACGACACGACACGTCAATTTCCCGAACAAACCGTTTTGGCCCACTATGTTTATGGTGCATTTTATGTCCTGCAAAACGTTTATAATATAATATCACATAATTGATGTTCACCTAACCCCTATCCCCGCCCACATTTCTGTACTCGGTTGTGATATTTGTGATATTTGAAAAAGTAATAATAAAAACAGGACTCTGAGTGACACATGTTGAGTTCTAAAATGTTTACACAGCTGCTTGTTACAGTGAAATGCACACTGTGAAGAGGCGGGGCTTAGCAGCTCAGGCAACAGGAAGTCAATGGATCCCTTTCTATTATGAAGCCGTTTTCAATCAATATTTCAGTTTAAAACGAACAAAATATAAGGTGACGATTTACTTAAGTTACAAATCATGACTAAGTTCTTTAAAAAAAAAAAGAGCAAAAAAAGTCTCTTTTAAATTGAGAAAAACAACGAAACTGTGTCCTGCCAAATTCAGCGCCTGAAAAGGAGAAATTGGGCATCTGATGACACAAACTGCTGTATGTCCCATACTCGTCCCCCCCATGGTAACACATGAATCGAATCTACACGAACGCTACTACGACGAGCGCAGTCCAGACCTTGAGCCAGTCGGCCATGACGATCACAGACGGGTCGGTGATCGTGCTGAGCAGCTCTTTGGTCGCCCGCTTCTTCTCCTCGCGGTAGTTTTTCTTCTGCACCTGGAAACGACAGCAACAAACCGTTAAAACACCCGGAGCGTAATGGGCTTCTGAGGTTATTATTTTAGGGGTGCACCAATATAAATAAATATAAATAAATATAATAAATATAATAAATATAATAAATATAATAAATATAATAAATATAATAAATATAATAAATATAATAAATATAATAAATATAATATTTTATTTATTTATTTCAGGGACAGTCCATATCAATAAACATTTCTGTAAATATGCCAGATATATATATCGGCACAGTATCGGTATCGGCCGAAATTCCCGTCATTGGGTAACATCGGTTCCAGTCCAGAAAACACCGATACAAGTCCAGTCCTCGGTAATGAAAGAGTTAACTCTGCCGTCCCTCCAGAAACAGGAAGTTCACAGAATGGAAACACTAATATTACTCTAATAAAGAATATTCATTCTAAAGCCTAAAGCCTGCACACATATAAACATAAAGCTAAACATACTATAGCGCTATTAAACTATGAAGGTATTATTGCTATTATTTGTAGTTATATTTCTTTGTTAAAAAAAAAAATAATAATATATATATATATATATATAAATTGTCTAAATAAACAATTTATAGAAAATATTGGCCTAATATCGGTTATCGGCAAACACGTCTCCCACATAATTAATGTAGCTTATTTTGCCTGTATAGAGAACATTGTAAAAGAAAAAATAATTGTAAAATTATTATTAAAATAATAATAATTGTTGATTTTCACCATTATCTAAAAATCACACGTTCTTTCATTATTTTTTGTCTTTTTTCGACAAAGACAAAAAAGAATGAAAGAACGTGTGATTTTTAGGAATAATAAATTTTTTGTGTGTAAATATTCGCTATAGTCTCAGTGTGCAAGAGAAATGATCGTTTGACCGGTCGAATAGTAAAATAATTTAGTGACGGCAAACCAACTGCAATCGTATTTTGAACACACATGAAAAGACCTTTTTATCACAAAGACAGCAGCTTTATCGAATCAAAATGTCCAAAAAAGAATAGAACATTTGTGAATTTCATTAATAACACACTTTATTTGTAATTAACGTACCATATTTCAACCTTTATTTGGTTAAAAATGTCTTTAAAACAGCCTCAATGTACAATAGAAATAATCGAAGCATGAATTGCAGACGAGTCAAACGCTAACATAATCATCTGCTCGTATTTATGAAGAACGAGAACTCTGGAAGAACGAGTGCAAATTCAATGATCAAACAGATTATTGATTGTTGTGGCGTTCTCGGTGACGGTGAAGTGTGATCTGCTGTTGCTAACGGTGACGGTGACGACCTTTTACGGGACGGTTCGATAAAAAAGCCAAACATTTGTCTGACACATCGACGATTCATGCGTAATGAGTGAAAACATGAGTGTGTTTCACGAACGCTGTCATGAACCATTGTTTTATATTAAAAAACTTTGACCGCACTCATTTTGAATTAAAAATAGATTTTTTCTCGGACCTTTTTGGAAATGGCACTTACAAAAAGCAAGGTACATATTTCCAAGTGATAAGAAATGCCTTAGAGCTCCCTCTGCTGACAGCAACAGGCGTGAACCACGACCATAATACGTCCATGTGATCACAGAGAGTGCCATTTGAGGGCAGAAACGGGCAGAACTGGTCCAATGACGGTGACAAACTGGGCAGGAGACATGTTTGAGGTTCAGAGAAAGAAGACCTCGTAAACAGGCTTGAACTGGCGCAAACGTAAAACTCCAGGCGACGGTCAAACGCTCAACACTGGGGTAAAGTTTGGCAGTCACGCGCACCGACCTTGAGGGACTCCTTCTTGGTGAGCTTTCCTCCAGAAGCCGACACATCCTTGTCCGAGCCGTTGTACAACTTCGTTTCGGACTGAAAAAGAAAAGAGGGACGTGTTGTTAAAGTCTCAATAAAGCAGCGGTAGCGGTCGGCATCGTGGTAGTACACGGAGCAGTACTTTAAGTAGTAGTTTGAGTTTTCGTAATCGACTAAAGATGTTCTGTTCTAATTTTGACTTTATTTGGTGTGTTTGTACCTGTTGTACATATAAATGATAGTTTCACACCGATCGAGCAGGTATTTGTGGAGAAAACGTTGAAAAATGTGTAGGAAATGACAGGAAGTGACATCACAGCAGGGAGACGCATTCAGGTCAAAGTTTATGCAGAATTTACACAAAAGAAACAACTTTTTTGACGCTTTAAACATGAATTCAACAAAATAAAGTCGCTCTCATATATTTTTATTTGACAAATTAAAAGAATTATGAAATTAGCTGAGTTTCTGGGTAATTTCCTACTGTGATGTCATCAATTATAAACAGGAAGTGAAATTATAAACCAAAAAAATTTGCTATTCTGTGATAACATTTATATATTTTTTAGCAAAATTCAAAATATATTTATCTTTACTGCATTTTAGTTCAATGAGTCGTCGAACCTGTAGGGGGCGCTTTAAGCCTCTTTACATCGTATTTATTCAGACACTTTGTTTTGTACAGTTTGTTTAAAGCTTTTGTATCGCCTTCGTTTTTTACTGTGAAGCACTTTGGTCTCGAGTTTTGTAATGTAACTCTATAAATAAAGATTGATCGATTGTAGGGCTGCAGCTATCGATTATTTTAGTAATCTATCTATTCTTTTCTTCAAGTAATTGGTTAATTTTTTTGTAGATTCAGTAAACCATTCAAACGCATATTAAATCATTTTTTAGATAAACGTTATAGCTCATAGTAATAAACAAATACAAAATAAGGAATTTCTGCTTAAAATAACACATTTTAACATAAATTTGAGTCCAAACTGTTCTGTTTTATATAAAGAATATATATAAAGCTAGATGCGGTGTTGAGAGTTGCAGCTCGGGATTATTATAACAGATCCATGGCTCTTTCACTCATCAAACTCTTCCCAGTCGCACTCGTGAGTTCAAACGCGCCGCTCACTTCCTGTCGCGCCTTCGTCCGAGCGGAACAAGCTCCGTGTGAAACTAAAGCGCCACAAGTCGTTCCGTGCGCTCTGAAGCAATATAATAACAATCGAAGCTTTTTTGTAATTGAATTATTCGATTTACTGGAGTAATCGTTGCAGCCCTAATCGATTGATTGACTAAAATGAATCCCTCAACACACGTTTTGTTGCATTTGCTCGACGACAACATCCAGACGACATCCGCACAACGCGTCGGGAATCCTAACGCTAAAGCCACAAAAGTGCAGGAATGCGGCTTTGGAAAGGTGTTCTCTGGCACTTCCTCCGTCTCTTTTGGAGCTCATCTGAATCGTTCATACTTTTCCACTTCATATTCAGCAGGAGATGATCGAACTCGAGAGCGATGAGTCACGTCTGAGTCCCGCAGTGAGAAGGAGGCGAGACGATCCACATTCCCCGGTCTCAAATTCAGATGAAAACACAACCACAGCACAAACAAACGTAAATAAATGGATGAATGCAGTTTGTTTACCTTGCTTTTGGAGATGGACTGAGCGTCTTCTTTCAAAGGCAGCGGCAGAAGGTCCTCTTTCACTCGCTCGAAGCCTGAAACGGAGGAAAAAGACGCAGTGTATTTATTTGCACGAACACGGAAAAGAAAAGGATTGCAATTTATCTTCCTTGTGTTGATCAAGCACACGTTTAGATTTGTTTTTATTCCATTAAGAACAAATAAAACCAGTCTTTCAACGTTAATGTCATGAAAAAATTTGAATTTCTTTAACCAAATCGGAGCTCCAGTCCACAAACTGATGATTGAATGTGAATTAAATATTTAAAAAAATGATGCATTGCACCACAACTTTACATTTGGACTCATTACATTTCATTTTTAAAAGATTAAGACATAAAACACGCAACAGACAAAGAACACGACCAGAGAGCAAAAATTAAGAATGAAAGATTAATTTAAATATGTCCCATTTTGGTCCAAAGTCGGTCAAATTTGTCCATTTCAAATTTAAGTCTGAATGTCATTTTTTCCCATTTGCCTGATGTCTGTTCCTATGTCAGTCCAGTCCTTGATCGTTGGTGATGTTTGCGTCATCCATTTCTCTGTGACGGACTTTATTCCTGCCGCCAAAAGTACGTTCCAAAGGTATCCATGTATTGTGTCCGTAGCAGGAGTTCTGAGGCCCAAGTACATACAGTAGTTCTAAAGTTCGGAGCGATGGAAACGTCAAAAACAGTCTGCAGTGCATCTGGCTGTGTTTTCAAGCTATTGACCCAGAGCCAAGGTTTTTTGCCCAGAAATTCTTAGAAACAAGTCGGTGTAATCCCTCATTCGTCCAGGAGCGTCCCATTGTAGAAAAAGATTCAGTTGCATCATCTGGAGACGTTTTGACTCTCATTTAAGAGTCCTTCTCACTGATACATTTCTGGGCATAAAAAAACACTTACTGATGCACGAAGAGAAGCAAAATCGAAGCCAAAAACAACAAAAATAGCCAAGAATTTTCCGTCATTTACAGATTTTTTCCTCGCTTCGATGGAACATTCTGAAGGACGTTTGTCCTTTTAATAAAACGAAAGAAATGTGATGTCAGAGTGATTTCAAGGATAGAAAAACATCTCCAGCTGAAAAGTGACACAACAAAAAAAAAAACTGTGCAGAACTACGCACTAATGAACATTTCTGTAGTAAAGGCTCAAAACACAGCTCAAATGTTAAAGAGTCTGAAAACAAACAAATCTCTGCTAAATATTTAGCCAGTACGTGACGTCTAAAGGAAGAAAACAAAGTGGACAGTTTTGTAAAACCAGATAAACAACAGGAACGCTCACAATTATCACCGACAGACTTTGTGATCACACACAGTAGAACTCGTGACCGTTCTCTCCCGAAACAAGACATTTTTGAGCACTTTTGTCGCGGGAAATAACTGTTGAGAGGAGTTGAAGTGTCCTTTATCACCCCATGCCGTCCGAGCAACAACAGATAACCTACTTTCAGCTTGAATTTCACAGCATAAAGTTAAATTTAGCGAAACGAAAGCCAGTTGTGCTGCTCATATTTCTGCCACTCAAGTCGGCGTTGAACCTGCGTTCGCACCATTTCGCTGAACTTCAATCTGCAACTCGTGAAAACATCTCACCCTCGAAGCTCGTCGTTGAAGGTCAGTCCGAACGGAGGGTTTCAGAACGCGCTCCCTTTACCGTAGGCGAGTGTATCATTACCGCAACACGGACCGATAAAAGTCCAACAAACGCCATTAAAACCAAGATGAAACTGTAGTAGTTCATTGCATGTGGATAGGCCAAGTAATTACAGAGATATTAACGATAAATAATCTGCAAACTGACCATCAGAAGGCAAATTAACGGTGGTCCAGCTCCGTTTTTTTACTCTATGAATACTAGAAAGCGTCCTTTTTGTGTGTCCTGCAAAGACAATCTCTTTAGTGCGCCAGGGAAACGGCTTGAGCGGACCAAAGGCAGATAAACAACTCCTCAATCACATTACGGCTGTGACCTTTGCGTGGCCTGGTTAAATCCGGTCGCCGTGGAGATCCCTGGTGGCTTTAATATTTGATGGATCTCGTTCTTTTCACGCACGGCGGGCGGGTGGGGTGGGGGGTGGGGCTAAGCAGCAGACCACATCAGCAGGTTCAGAGGGAGACTATTGGTGGAAAAGTCAGAAATGTTCACTCGCTCGTGAGAGGGTTTACGTTCGTGATGAGTCAGTGAGACGAGGTGTGGCCAAGGAAACTGACGCCGGGCGCAGACGGATGTCAACCATGGTCGAACCGGAGGGCGTGGCCTTGTGACGACTATGGGGGATTTTTGGAACGCTCCACAACTATGTCTTTCAGAAAGCCCAGCAGTGTTTAAAGGACACGTTGGGCTTCAGAACAGTGGTCCCTCATCAAAAACATACAGTTGGATTCATCTTCTTTACAAGGCGGTCTCGCTCCAACATAACTTTGTTTAAACTCTCCATGCAGCGTTATGTAACAGGGACAGATCTGACTGTGAGACTCGTTCTGAACGTCGTCACTACTGCACACCCGCACGAGCACTGAAAAGCCCCCGGGCTGTCGCAGTAACCGCTCAAGAGACCGCTAATAACCAGATTTGATATTTGGCGGCGGCTTCGCACTTTGCTGTGTTTAACCGGGCCGCCTCTGAGCTGAGCGGCCTGGGCTTATTTACAGACAGTGGTGAGAGGAAAAGCATGCCCAGGCTCGCCGCGGTAACTGCAGTGCCCGGGCACGCGGTGTTACGACGGGTGAAGTGACAGCTCGGGTCGACACCGTCACACCAGCTCCAAGTGACACAACAAAATCTATGTTTTCTACAAGGCAATGTTTAGTTGTCGAGTTGTAAAACATGAAATGCAAAAGCAGAGGCTATAAACGCATAAAACGTCCTTTACTTAAGACAGCGGTCAATAAATATACGGTGTAAAAAGACACTTGTATTTACAGACTGATACGAGCTGTACTGCCAGGTCAATATACTGCGAGTATTCAATGTTATTAAGTGCTGCTCTTCTTATCTTATAGCACAAATTTGATGCGGTGCAACTGTGTTTTTGATTAGATTAGATTAGATTAAATTACATTCAGATTTAATTTGAACATGGACGACATTAATGAGTTTTGGACCAATTGTGTGCCGGACTACAAAATAAGGACTGTTTCTGTGTTAACATGTTTCCTGTCTGTGTCTTGTGTGTGTTGTATTCTAAAACTGAAATAAATAAACACAATTAAATTTAAAAGTAAAATGAAAATGGCAATTGTTGTTTGTCAAATCCTCATTCAGTTCACATTGAGCACTTTCAAAATCAAAATGCGAGTCTCATTTGAGAGAAGACTAAAATATGAACTTGTAGAGCTAAATATTAATAATTCATAATATTTCAATACCTAAATAACTACAGCCTTTGAGATTTGATCATTACAACTATTCAAAATGTTTTAATTTGAATGTGAATGAATTTTACTGTTTTAGTTATATCATCATTATCATCATTATTATCATTATTATTATCATCATCATTATCATCATTATTATTATTATCATTATTATTATCATTATTATTATTATCATCATCATTATCATTATCATCATTATCATCATTATTATTATCATTATTATCATCATCATTATTATTATTATTATCATTATTATCATATCATTATTATTATTATCATCATCATCATTATTATCATTATTATTATCATCATTATCATCATCATCATCATCATCATCATTATTATTATATTTTTAACCCCAAATTAAATGTAAAAGAAAGCACAAAGACTATTTAAGGTCAAACTGCATGACTTATTTACACTTCCATAAACGTAAACAATATAGTGACAGCGTTGCACACAAACGCGCTCAGCCGTCGGCGCGGATGCTTCCCAACACAGTCATGAGTCAGATCAGTGTCCCGTGTTTCCTCCGGTCCCTGAAGGCAGCGCACGGCGGGCCATCTGCACACACTCCAATCATCTCCACGACAACGAGGCCGAAACACCCCAGAGCCCATCCGACCCGAGAGAGCCCCGTCGCCAGGGGCCAGAGCAGGCATTCCACAGACGCGGAGGGAAAGGCTTTTACGGCGCTGTTTTATGTCGTGTTTTAGAGGACCAATATGATGCGTTATTTGTGCCGTTATCAGCCTTTAAACATGTTCCAGAGTGACTTTAGTTTGGCAGCAACAAAAAAAACAAACATCTGTATCTCTGCGGTTTCCCACGGGACTAACTGAGTTTTGACTCCATCTACTGGCTGTAGAGGGAATTACACAGGTAAATAATACACAACTGGAATGTTTTCTCGGAGATGCTCGGTAGCCACGCAGAACAAGTCTGGAGATGATTCGCGGAGTTAAAAACAGCACAAGATGGAGAAAACGTCAGTTATGGAGGAGATTCAGAACGGAGGGTTTTTAGGCTCGGAGGGGAGAGGACTTTCTAACCAGGATTCATCAAACTGTGACTGAATCTGAATGTTCTCCAGCTGAGTTTGTGACGAGGAACAATGTGAGAACAGGGTTAAAAGAGAGAAAACGCTCCTCAACTGCCTGGAGGAACGCTCTCTACTGCAGATGAACGGCTCTTCATCTGCCTGGATGAACCGTCTCCAGATGAACCTCCTGATGGTCCGCCACAGTTTATCTGCAAACGGAAGCGCGTCTGTCCGTGCGTGGGAGTCGGATCGCTCGAGGCAAATGTAATTGCATTGAAATAGAAAAAAAGTCACTTGAATTGAATGAAGTCAAGAGAATTCGATGATGTCATAATATCAGATGGAGGCGGGGCCTGTGTAACTCTATGGGAGAAACTGAAATCCACAAAAGTTGAACATTATCTTTACTTATTTGGGAGTGGCTCCACAAACTTGACATATTAAACCCAAGTGACAACAATCACGTCTTTGGAGATTGGCAGTTGTCGTTTCATGACAGGCCCGGCGATTACAGAGACACGAACCAGAAACCAAGACAACAAATCTTGAATTCTACCACAGAACTCTGACCGGCTCCAGCTCAGTTTGAAACTATACAAGTTCTCAAACGTTGTGACGTCCCGAGAACACGACCTACTGCGAGATATCATAGTGTGGTGGGCCGTGCCCCTGTATGGTGCAGTGGAGCTACATTATGTCTACAGCTAGCAAGAGCTGTAGCGCATCTGCTTTACACTCTGAGCATGTTCTCAAGTCGTGTTCTGCAGGTGAACCTCTGTAACATTCATAGCTCCTTTTGCTGGTTTCTCCATCACACGTCTCACTTCGGTCGTCATTTATTTAGCGTTAGACCGACAGCACGGCTCAGTAAAAGGCCTGAGGTGGATCTGGACTCAATGTGCTAAGATCATGGACCTAATATTCACAAAACCTTTTCCTTAAAGAATGAGACGAAAAAATATAAAAGAAAAACACAAACTAAATAATTGACACGGTCTGTTTGTATCACAAAAGTATCGCTATTGCAATATTGGCCAGTAACTAAATATATCGCGATAACGCCGAGGTCCTCTAGCCGCGCCGTGGTCCTCTAGCCGCGCCGTGGTCCTCTAGCCGCGCCGTGGTCCTCTAGCCGCGCCGTGGTCCTCTAGCCGCGCCGTGGTCTTGAAATAAATGACAAAAATACCAGTGTACCAAGTGTTATTTTGTGACTTTCTGCACCGTGTTGGTCCAGGTCTCACGTGAGAAATATATCCAGAATCTCAATAGGTTTTCCAGGTTAAAGCAGAACTAAGTAACATTTTCACCTTGTTGAACGTCTTTGCAAGTCCATGTGATGGGTAAATATGTCTTTTCGGGGCGTTTAAATTGTCCGTCGTCGTCGTCGCCCCCTGCTGCCTCTGGGCGGGAAAGCAGCCTTGCAACATTTACATCGACCTGAAGACAACTCTCCTGAGAAACCCTGGCCCTTTGTAAAATATTTGTCAAGGTTAAATGTTTTTGTATGTGATTATACGGTCCTATTTCAATTACAAAAAAAACCCAACAACAACGGGGAAAACAAAAAGTCCAAAGTCTAAACCCTGCTCCAAATCATTTGCTTTTACCGACAAGATCGACTGTAGATTGTCGTTTCGATTAAAAAGCTGAGCAATGTCGATGAGCCATGACTGGATCTCAATCCCAATTCAAATCTGATTTATGGCACAGCTCTAAAACAGACACAAGGAAAACGTTCAAACTTCAAACAGAAAGGCAAAAAAGCAAATATTTTTAATTTAAAGTGCCCCCTACAGGTCGGACGACTCATTGAACTAAAACGCAATTAAGATAAGTATATTTGGAATTTTGCTAAAAAATATATATAGAAAAATTTTATCACAAAATAGCACATTTTTAGGTTTATAATTTCACTTCCTGTTTGTAATTGATGACATCACAGGAGGAAATTACCCAGCAAACACTGGGGCAAAACTCATCTAATGTCACCATTTTTTTTTGACGAATACAAATATATGAGAGCGACTTTATTTTGTTGAATTCATGTTTAGAGGGTCAAAAAAGTTGTTTCTTTTGTGTAAATTCTGTATAAACTTAAAGACTTAAAGACTTGAATGTGTGTCCCTGGTGTGATGTCACTTCCTGTCATGTTCTACAGGTTTTCCCACGTTTTCTCCACAAATACCTGCTCGATCGGTGTCAAACTATCATTTATATGTACGACAGGGATAAACACAAATAAAGTCCAAATTAGAACATCGTACAAACCTGTCAGAGGCACTTGAAATAAAGTAGCTAGTTACAAACAAACAAACAAACAAACAAACAGCTTTAAGTTAAAACCACGACAGCCATTCAACCTTTAAACCCCACTGAAGCAAACAAACACAAACGCATCCTCTTCTCTCCCGTGTCAAACCAACAGTATTTTCTTTGCGAGTGCTTTCCGTGGAGTCGCTGTGCCCGGGTGCGGCGCAGCGCGAGGTCCAATCACGCGCAGACTGTTCTATCGCTGCCACGCCCGAACACCACGCCCGCTTCATCACGGTCGAACCTCTGATACGCGCACAACGTCAGATAAAGCCACGCTCCGACACAGTAAACTGGACAACACCGACAAGTCACAATGAAAAACTAGAGAAAAGACATACATTTATCAAAACAAAACAATCAATCCAAAATGTGCAACAAAATACAGTTAAATGACCGTAATCTGCATTTTCGACAATTTAACAAGAGATATTTTCCGTGTGTCTTTCCATGTGGTCCCTGTTCTCTTTCATGGACCACCGGAAAGCACGTGCGCACGTCTCTCTGCGTAATTAGCACGTGAAACACCTCCCTACCTGACCACAAGAGGTCAGTAACAGACCACAAAATAACCCCGCCTGAATGCAAACCAAAAAAATAAACTCTGAACATCCAGCTCCATCCAGTGTCGCGTGAAGCAGGTGCAAATATCTCCAAACTAAAAATAAATGTTGCATGTCGACAAAGCAGACTTAGATCATCAGTTTTTATGTTCAATTACATACGTTTTGTGCGGTTTCTCGTTGTAATAACCCGTTTCAGACTAAATAACGCTGGACAAAGGTTGAAAATGAGCTCAAATCCGGCGTGTAACAGTAACAGTCGGACATTAATTCATAAAATGCACTTTTCCATCCGATAAAACTAATAAAATATATACTTAATTTGGCTAAAACAAATGAGTACAATTGCTTATGTCGTTTCCTTGAGCCCTTGTCTGCGGCAGTGGCACAGCGGTGAAGTATCCGCCCTCAAACCAGAAGGTACAGTCGACGCAACAGAAGACGGATCCTTCTTTCCAACTCGTTCCCATTTCCTGCACAAACAAACGCCGAGTCATGTGACAGACTGCGGCTTCCCCAGACACAACACGGGATTTGATTATGCATATATCTGAATGGAACGACCGCCTCAACAGGCCTGTGCGTGGGCGGTTTCAGATCAACAGACACGAGCTGCGGTCGGTAAACACATTTAACATTCAGGGCAAGAACGGAGTGGAAAATGAAGCACTTGGAGATGGACAGAAAGCCTTGGGCAGAAGCTAAATCAGATAGAGCTCAAACTGGCAACAGATACATCGTGCCTCATGTTCTTCCAGACTAATGTGAAAGGAATCTTGAAAAAGCATGTTTTTAATTTGAGGTAACACATTCTTTTACAGTAATGGTTGTAGTAGTAGTAAACAGAAGAATGATCAACGGTTGTGTCCAAAAGGTGTTAGTGACACACAAACAGTTTAATTCTGCATAAACTACAAACCAGTGCAGTGTTTTTCAGTGAATATTCATGTTCATAATTCAGATAAACAAAGTCGTGACAAACACACAGTTCTCTGCTTCATTAGGAACCAAATTTAAGCCCTTATTTCGTTTTCTTGTGCTCGCAAACCAGAATCACTTCCAGGCCGCAAAGATGTAGCTAACCGCTAAAGGCTAAACTGGCAACACGTGCTAATGAGCTCCGCCACTGACTTCAATGGACAGCCATGGGGGCTTTGCCCACAAAAAGTCTCAAAACAAAGGATTCTTTATCTTCTGTCACGTCCTCAAAGACCCCGCGTGTCCAGAACTGTGCTCCTGTGGTCAGGAGGGACCAGTGGACTTACAGAGGTCACTCCAGACTGAGGCAGAGCTGCTTGTGTCAGCTCGTTAGCAGCTAATGCTAGATTACACATTATTGCGTGGCTATTGCTTGTGTCTTCTTCAAGCGTCGACCCTTTCATTCTCAGTTTTAGGCTGTTTTTCGTGACTAACAGCAGAGATGGACAACAGCACGTGGTGATGTCTTCAAAAAGGCCATGGCAACAGATAAGTCTCCATGCATAGTCAAACAATTTAAGTTTCACATTCAACTCCACATCCGAGAGCAGCCCTGCCCTTGAGCACAGCACGTCCCTCGCGTTCAAACAGTGGAGTAGAGCCTGCAGGTCGGTCATGGTGAGTCTGCGTCGTCAGCTTTTCCTCAGTCATAATGAGGCTTCAACAGAGGAACATCCATTTCCTCTGCTCCACTGGGCCTGAGCGAGTCCTTCACAAACGGGACAAACAAGAGCAAAGACGGACCACCAAAAAAAACCACCACGAAACTGTACTCGAGGTGGTGGAGGACATCCAAAACGGGACGAGGTCGAGAACGTTTTCGGAGGTCAACCGGACCTCAACAGAGACATTTACAGACACGGATAGGCAAATTTCGCACGGATTGACACAAAATATCGTCAAAATATGGTGGGGCCAAAGCCATGGGGTATTGAAAGTGCTTTAACTTGGATGCTGTTGGCGGCGCGTCGTCTCTGCAAAACAAAAAACAACCACGATGCGACTGTGAGGCTCGAAACAAAGAGTGCAGTGAAACAAATGGACAGCCTCTCCCTTTTAGGGTCGACAAATACGCTTAGAATCTTTCTCAGGAGGTTGTGGCGCGCGCACACACACACACACACACACACACATCCTCCTTTGTGCTCTGAATAATGTCTCCGTCATCCGGACAAAGGTTTGGGACGTCTCGAATGAAGACCACGAGAGGCGTCGCGTCCGTTGGGTCCGCGCACAATCCGGGCTCTCGATAAACTGTCCGTTCTTCTTCTGTGTCCTCCCTCGTCTTCAGCACTTGACATACAATGACGTGAATTATAACGTTTTGTCTGAATTCAGTGTTTCTATCGACACGTGTTTACCATTTGGTCAACGCAACTTTGCACGTCGCCAATAGGATCAATAAAAGCGTCGTACTTCTGATCCTATTCCATTTATGTTTATCATTTTGACGTCTTCTTATGAGAAACTATCAATAAAATGTTTGCTTATCTTCACAACATGGATTTCTGTCCCGTCTTGACAATACAGAGTCCAACTTTAAATGTAAAATTAAAAAGGTAAATACAGCGTCTGAGAGCGAGGCTGTTCACCTTCCGCTTGGATCATTTTCCACGACCTCGAAGGCAAACGCCGACGCAGACTCCAGCGAAATCCGTGAAGTGGTCAGGATTATTTTTCTTTTTTTTTTACACTTATTATAAATGTTTTAAGGTTGCAAATCCCCCACAACACACTTTAAACACTGCGGAACAATTCGTCGACATTGCGGGTTAAGCTTGGATTATACTTCCCGCGTGTAAATTCCGCGCGGGAAATGAGACGTGCGGGGGGGGGGCAGCGGCTATATTTATTATAGTTATTGTCTGCGCGGGTTTCGTGCGGCGTCGACGGTAGAAATCTGAGCTAGCTGCTACGAAATCCCATTCATTTCGCGGACGGCAAGCGAGGGGGCGTCGACAAAAAAATGACGACATTTCGCGTCAAGCATAAACCGAGCCGAGGGATAGAGAAAACGAACAGACATACAGCATTTCGGTCACACTGCCAGCAATACATTTGGCGACCAGACACTCAATTGACAATAGTGTACAGTCCCGTAGCCAATCAGGAGGCGGAAAACAATGCGCTGAAATATCTTGTTGTTGGAAGATTACACTTTCTTCCGTTCTTTCTTTCTTCTTATTCCGCGACCTTTAAAACGCAACTCCCCGTATCGTCTTGACGACACGCGGCTGACCTTTATTCAACAACAGAAGTAAGTACAGACTAAACCAGACACGGTGGAGACCTGATCGGAGCGAGCCGACAGGAAAACCTCTCTCATTTATCACTTCTCGTGTTACACTGGCGTCGGTCGCCAGCTCGTGCCGACAATCCACTCCCAACAAACAAACAAACAAACAAACAAACAAACAACACAGCCTCATGTGTGTTTTACAGAGGTATTCTGTTTGTAATGTCGGGTTTGTTCTCCTTAGTTTTGTCTTACTTTACTTACATGTTTTACTTGATATTGTCTTCTGCAACACTCATTTCAAAATAAAACAAAAAAATGTCAATATTTCTGGCCTTTTGTGGTTGATTTTATGGTTCATTCACGTTTCGAGCTCGACTTGAACCTCAACCAAGACATTTACGGACACATTTTAGCATATTCCTGATCTCTGAAATATCGTCTGAATATTGTTATTGAGGGGAAAAAAAAACTAAAACTAATAAATAAAATAAATAAAATAAATAAAATAAATAAAATAAAATAAAATAAATAAAATAAATAAAATAAATAAAATAAATAAAATAAAAATAAATATAAAAATAAAAAAATAAATAAAATAAATGTGTCATAAAATAATGTGTCATATATCAGTGAAATCTCCCAATATTATAATAGATTTTTCTATTTGCAAATAGAAAAATGGAAATAAATTAGCATTGTGTGTGAAGTTTGCTAAAAGTTTACAGTGTAATAGTTCTAAAATCTGCAAATATTGGTTACTAGCCACACCAGCAAGAACAAGTCAGTATCAGTATCGGTATCGGCTGAAAAAAAATATTTGTATTTATTCATCATTCATTTATACCCAATGACATGGAGTATCAAGTAAAACAAAATACAGATTAAACAAACAAATAAACACAGGATTTCCAAACAAAACGCCAATAAAACATTCAATCAAATTAACAAATATATAAAAACACACTTAAAAAGCATAAAACGATTTAATGTAAATAGTCTGTGTTTTGTTCAAGTTTCTGAAGGCCTTTTTTTCCTGACACAGTGTGACAAATAATATTATTGTTGAGTATCTCGATAACAATATTATTTAATCCAAACGAAGTGTGTTAAAAATGTCTTTGAACGTATAATTTGAGGTTTAATTATCACCCAAATGTGAAACGTCTGTAAAATGTATCACAAAAGTGCAAAAATATCTTCTTTAAGGATGTGAAAATGATCAGGTGAATCGATAATCGTGATTATTCCGATCACAATGTAATCGTAAAACCAAAAAAATAATAATTGGGACAATTTTAGAAGCAAAATTAAGTATTTTTTTCAATACATAGCTGTAAATAGACCTAAATTTAATTTATCTGGCTGACCACGGGAATGAAAAAAATAAAATAAAATAAAATAAATAGAATAAATAAAAAATATTAATAAAAAAAATAAAAAATAATAAACAATAATAATAATAAAATAAATAAATATATATATATATATTTTTTTAAAGGTTAAATTGTGATGCTTTTTCTCCCAATAATACACTAAATCACAAAAATGTGATATTGTGACGTCCCTAATCACCTTTTTCATTTTTAATCAGCTCTTTTTGCACCATTTTCACTATAAACGACGTCTGCGATACTCAAACATCTTCAAAACAACATTCCCCACAAGATCTGAATGTCAACATATTGCCCACCGGTGGACTCACAACAAAACAAACTTTCTTTCCCCTAAAAACAGACGCAGACTATTTCTTTCCCCCCGTTACTACCGTCTACCACCACTACTGCACTACCACGACCAGAACTACACGTCTACCACCGCTCCACGTCTAACTCTACGCACCCACCTGGCAACGAGAGCGGCGAGAGCTCGTTATAGCCCCCGAACGACGCGTTTCGGACCAGCTTTCTGCCGTCGGGGTGCGGCGGCCTGAGCGAGCCCGTCCCGCCGCACGTGGAGAAGCGGCGCCGGCCCAGGACGCCCTCTTCCTTCATCATCATCATCGGGACGGTCAGAAACAGACCTTTTGGAGACGTGAGAGTGAGTGGGGTTTTTTCAGCAGCAGCAGGAGCAGAGGAGGAGGAGGAGGAGGAGGAGGAAGAAGGGTCGTGGAGGGTCCGGGGCAGAGGAAGAGGAGAGGGCTGGTCATGGGTTCAGGGGCTTCAGGGGGTTTGAGAGAGAGCGTCTGTGTCTCATCTCTGTGCAGCGCAGAGTGCCGCGGCGGAGAGCGAGGGAGTGCGATAAGAGAGGAGAAGAGCTAAGACCCGCCCACTCGCTCGCTCGCCTCCCCCCCTCCCTCCCCCCCTACCCTTCCCCCCCTCCTCGCTCTACTTCTCTCCCAAACCTTCACAGATCTCCTCTCTCTCTCTCCCCGCTCGATCACTCGCAGTTTACTGTCGTTCTACAGAGTATTTAAAGCGCCCCCTACAGGTCGGACGACTCATTCAACTAAAACGCAGATTAAGATAAATATATTCAGAATTTTGCAAAAAAAATATAAAAATGTTCTCACAGAATAGCACATTTTTTAGGTTTATAATTTCACTTCCTGTTTGTAATTGATGACATCACGATAGGAAATTACCCAGAAAACACTGGGCCAAAACTCATCTAATGTCAATTTTTTTAAAATTAGACAAATACAAATATATGAGAGCGACTTTATTTTGTTGAATTCATGTTAAGAGAGTCCAAAAAATTGTTGCTTTTGTGTAAATTCTGCATAAACTTGGACTGGAATGAGTGTCCCTGCTGTGATGTCACTTCCTGTCCCTGCTGTGATGTCACTTCCTGTCATTTCCTACACATTTTTCAGAGTTTTCTCCACATAGACCTGCTCGATCGGTGTAAAACTATCATTTATACGTACGACAGGGATAAACACATCAAATAAAGTCAACATTATACAATCATATAAAAAACACTTTAAAACATGGAACAAACGGCTTTTCTCTTGTGTTTAAAAATATCTGCTTCTGAATATTTTTTTTTTAACTTTTTCATATGTGCTTTTAAATACCGTCGTTTACGAGCTCGAGCCTCACAAAAACACTCTTGTTCAAATTTCCCGGACTCGCGACGACAACGCACGAGATGAATCAGCCGGAAAACCAACTCCGGACTCGTCTCAAATCGTGTTTTTCCTCCCCTTCTATCGCTACGGCGCGACGGTAAATTGCGTGTTCCTTGTCTCGTCAAGCCAGACGCGAGAGTTGAAAGCAGCGCTCTGATTGGCCACTCTGGCGCGGCCCACCCCACTTTCCCTTCACCGGCTGAAAAAGGCCTAAAACGAGCGCATGATGGTGTTATGGGCGCGTCAGGAGGGTTAGCGAGCGCGAGGACAAACGCACGCGTCCTCCATCGCGGGCTTCACTCTCCGCCTCCTTCCCCTCCCCTCCACCCCCCCCTCTCTCTCTCTCTCGACGGAACGCAAATAAAAGCTCTTTCAGGCGTTCATTCAGTTTCAAACCGGTGGTCTTAGTCATCAAAGTGCTCGGGTTTTTCAATTGTAAAAAGGGACAAAATGCGACATCAACAGCAAACGTCAGCGTCCGTGTCGTCTGTTCTTTGTGTTTTTGGATTGTTGCGCCACCTGGAGGCAAGTTTCCAATGGTGAAATGATGGAAATCTGCTGCATTTCATTTGCATTAAGGATGACGTATAGTTAAATGTCCAGACTCGATAAGGAAAAGCATTTTAGTTTTTTTTAAGACTGTACTTTTCTACACAAAATACAACTACTTTCTTTACGTATTTTGTCTTACTAAATCTGATAAAGCTCAAATGTTGCTTTGTTTATCTGATTTATTTATTTATTTAGATCGATTCTTGCTCAAATTATCGAGTTTTTTTTATTTTATATATATATATATATGTTCTTTTTATTAGAACATGGAACAACAAAAACAGGAAAAAACATTAAAAAAAATTAAAAATAATAAAGAAAATAAAAATCTAAAAAAATAAATGCCATATATATATATATATATATATATATATATATATATATATCTATCTATATGTACATGAGAGCGCCTTTATTTTGTAGAATCATAGACGAGTGAAAACAAATGTTTTTTTAAAGTCAAATAAAGTCAAAATATTAGTCAAATTAGAAACATGGTAAGAACTTTAATCAGTCAAGTTGCTTCGTTTAAGTGTGTTTCAGTTTATTGCTTCTTATTTTGAGCCTTTTTTTTCCCCCTTGCAAACCGTCAGAAAGGTCTTAAAACCAGTGAAATATTCCACGTCACAAGGACAATTACGCTGCATAATTACATTCTTGTTTGACTTAATCATTTAACTAACGACAATATATGACTGCTGCAAAACGACACAATTCATTCAAGCATTTTAAAAAGTTGGATATAATGACCGAACTAATGGAAAACGCTGCAACTCTTTCTGCTTTTTAGATTTAAAACTCGAAAACAACGAACCACAACCAGTTCATTATTATTCATGACGACCGTGCAAAACGAGGATTCTTTTTGTTAGAACAGCCATTCTCAAATCTGGATAAAACGTGCTTACTTCAGAATCAGAATCAGAATCAGAATCAGAAAGAGTTTATTTGCCATAATTGTCAAATGAAACAAAATTCATAAAACATAGGAACTTGTCTCGGCCTTAAGGTGCAACAAAAACACTGAGTAATAATAAAACAACATATATTCCAATCAAAAAAGGGCATGCATTAGGAAACAATTAAAATTACTATACAATAAAAATAAAAAAAGCATTCTTATGTACAGACAAGTTTACAGTTATGTTTAAAGTTACTAGTGCAGAAAATGACAGTAGCAGTGAATGTTGAATATTGCACATTGTAAAAGTGGACACGTTGGACTGTTTGAAAGTGTTCATGAGTTCCACCAGCAGAGGAAAGAAAACTATTCTATGTCGGCGCGGAGGTTCTGGTCCAGGATGGACCGTAGCACTCCTGCCTGAGGAGGATGGTTCAAACAGACCCCTGTCCAGGGTTGCAGAAGGGTCAGCTGATAATCCGACCTGCTCGTCCCAGAGCCCTGGCAGACGTAACAGGCTTCCTACAGAGATGATGAAGTCTGCCACGATCACCTTCTCCAGTCAGAGCGCACAATGCGCTCTGCTACTTCTAATTACTACCATATTTATTCACTCTTTATTATAAGAAACGGTTCGATGTGTGATTTTTTAGCTTCTTTGTGGATCCGCATCACATTTCAGACTGAATTTCTCTGATCAGTCGCAGAAGTCTTCCGTCCTCTCACTTCGCATCCGCCTCCGTCTGTGTGAAATATATCCCCCCCCCCCCCGTTGCCATCGTGGCGCACGAGCGTCTCTGCGTGTGTGCCACATTCTCAGAACACGGCGATACCACCCGACGCGCCCTCAAAAACGAATCGCCACATTTCGAAACGTCTGGCCTCTTTAGAAAAAGGAAATTCTCTGAGCAGACTTCATCATCATAATCGTTCTATAATTTTAAAGTCGCATTTTCACTGACTTCCACCACGATTTCTGGAGCGCCCCAGGCAACAAAAGTCACACCGACATGGACAAAGCAAAAACGATCTTAAGAGGAAAGTTGTAATTTTACAAGTTAGAAGTAAACTGTTTGTAGTTCAGCAGGAGAAAAACAAACTGAGAAACATTTAAGAATGTCTAAATATGAAACACCTTTAAACCTTTTATCAGGAAATTATTGTCTTTTTTGTATCTGGTAGTTAAAATAGAATAAAAAAGTAAATTGTAGATGCTCAAGGGAAATGTAAATGTAAAAAAAAAAAAAAAAGAATAATTATAGGACATAATAAAGGAAGCCGTGTGATTTAGTTTAGTAAATTAATTTAGTAATTTAAGATAAAAGAATGATACTTGCAACTCATTTTTGAGCTAAATGAACTGTTTTGCTACATTTAATCAATGCTGATTACGTAAATGATTATAATTATTTTTTCTACATGCCCAGAATAAATCAAATAAAACTCAAAACAATGACTTGATTACTAAATTAGCTGCAATTAATTTAACTTGTTTCAGTCATAAAAACGTGCCTAAAGTCGTCGTCTTCTTTGTCATTCCGTTTGTGACCGGTAACCAAAGCATCAGCAAACACTTCCCAGCTTCTGCGTGGCCTCCGGTTACCATGACGACACTTCCCGCCCCTTCGCTACAGATAATACACCCAAAAAAAAAACAGACGGAAACGACGGAGCGATTATTACTATTATTATTATTATCATTATTTCTGGAGGACGTTTTCTCACAGATCCACCTCCTCAAACTCTCCTCATGGACTCAATATTGACTATGATTTAAAACGCTTCCTCTGAATGTTTTTAAGTACATCTTTAACATATTTTAAATCTGTGTTTTTGTGAACTTTAGATGAGGACGAAACGTTATCGAAATGACAAACGCCGCCGCGTGCGATCAGGTGGAACGTCTGGACGCATCTGCCCCCCAAGTTACTCTGATCGGATTATAGCCTGGAAAACACGCCTCTCCACAGAACTGACCTGTAACTCTGCCTGCTTCATGGAGATAGAGAACTTTAACTGCACATTAATTAGCCTTTCTACAGCATGAAGACTTAAACGTGTAGGTATGAAGTGTTACTGATCGGTTAAATGCCATACAGTGGAACATTCCAGGGAAAGCCATAATATCTCCATGACGACAAGCCCTCCCACTGCCAGGAAAGTTACAGAGTGCACCTTTAAAGCGTTCCTCCAGCAGTTGCATGTCGTTTCATGTGTATTTTGAAGCCTTGTGGCCAGAACGGAAACTGCGTCTCGGCGACGGTAAAAAGCAGCCGCACGAGCCACGCGGCGGCACGGGACACCGGAGCCGCTGAGTCAGAGCTGGTTAATTTAACGAGGGATGTAACGAGCAGCTCCCTCGTCTCATTAACCTCTCCTGTTACGGCGCACGAGGGCAGAATGTGGGTCGCCGAGGGGGCAAAGCTGACCGGGATTTAGCTCGGCAACGCGTGAAATAAAGCGGTGAACTGGCTCGGGGGGGCTTCAAACAGTTTTCGCTTTGCCAGTCTGCTCCAAAACGCATTTAAAGCCGATTATTGACGATTCGAGATGCCAATCGGCGCCGTCGTCCTCTCCGAAAAAGATCACCGACTCATCCGCGACATCGGGCGAGGTGGGAAAAGCGCCCCGCCCGAGGACGCGGCGACAGAACGAGAGCCACAGCGATGCCAACGCTGCCGCCGCCGCGTTTGACCGGACGTGATTAAGTACGTGGACTTGTTTTTCATGTTTGAAGCGGTCTGAACACTTTGTAAATGTAAGATCTGCTGCTGTTGGGACCCCCAGGGCTGCAGTCAGAGGGGTTTCACTGAGGAAAAGTGCAGAACTGCGATCATCAGGCAACACGTTTGAAACTAAAGTGGCTTTTTTAAAATTGTATACAGTCTGCACAGCTTTCCATTGCATGTATTCTAATATTGAGGGTTAAACATCTGCCCAGTATGTCTATGAACGTAGTGTGCCTGCTAAATAAAGCGATCAATAAAATAAAATAGCTTTGTTAAAGCTCAAAAAAGTACATTGATGCCTTTTTCATTCAGGACGTCGTATTAAATGAAATTCGATTGGAATAATATCTAAATTATATCAATGCATTGCTAATCTGGACAAATAATCTACTAAATATATTAAAAACAAATGGGAACGAGACGCTCATCTTGTTATGACGGATGAAGAATGGGAACATGTTTGTACAATCCAGGATCACATGTCAGGAGGGAATCATTTGATTTGATTTTACTTATTTAATTTTATTATTATTGGTTATTATTTTTATGTTTATTATTATCAAATATTTGTCTTTTATTTTATTTGTCTTGATTTTATTTGTCTTGATTTTATTTGACTTTATTTGATTTGTCTTTAATTTATTTGTCTTTAGTTTATTTGTCTTTAGTTTATTTGTCTTTATTTTAGTTGCCTTTATTTTGTCTTTATTCGTCTTGCTCTCTTGTTTTTATTTGTACACATTAAAAACAAATTAAAAAGATATAATAATAAATGCTTGAGCTCTAAATAGTAAAAGGCAAGTATTCTATTGTTCAGTGAGAAAAGTGTGTGTTTTTTTAAGACAATCTGCAGTTCAAGTCACCTGAAATAAACGTAAACGTGACCAGCACTTTCCAGGAGCGCTCCAGAACGGCCAATGCAGATTCAGCGCCGTTTTCTCGGGTTCCTTCATTATGAAATGTGCCAAAGTATCACAGACTGAGACGACAGAAGTAACGAAAGGAGCCGCAGAATCCTTCGTTAAGTCGGCCGCCGCGCGTGAAGGAGACAAACGCCAGGATTGTCGAGGGTTTTACCGGAAGGGTTCAGATCGAGTGACGGCGGGAGGAGCCGAAAAACAGAGCCAACAAAGCCGCTACGATATGAACTAGTTCGAGGTGTAATTCATCTTACTTCACGCTCACTGCGCGACAAGATTTAACGCAATTTACGTGGTTGCATTTCACAAACTGCAGCCATTTATGCAGCAAAGACGCCTGTAGAATCTCCTCTTAAGTTCCCGTCTGTGCTGCAGTAGAACTAGTCCAGGTTGGTGACACAGTGACCATGTGACCTGTGTGCAGACAGCGCGTCACATGATCAAACTCTTAAAGGCCGTTTAAAGGCTGGATTAGCTCCAAACAAACGGTTCAACTTTCCCCTGGGTTTACGTGGCCTTAAAGCGAGGACTCCATCGCAGAGGGTTCTGGCCGGGTTCAGCGTATAATGCATGTTACTGCCGTCGGCATGACAACGCGCGATGAACTTGAGGGACGTGCGATTAATCAAGGGTTGTAATGAACCTGAAACATGTAGAAACACCAGAGATAATGAAAGATGTGTGGAGGGACGTCAAGATCATTAGGTTAATCGATAATTGTGATTATTTAGGTCACAATACAATCGTAAAGACTGATAAAATGATAATTGTGACATTTTTAGAAGACGAATTAAGTGTTTTTTTATTCAATTTAAAGAAAAGTTACACTTTTCAAACTAAATTAAGGTTCAAGTTAAATTTTTAATAAAGAGAGGCAATTTTAAAAGCAAAATGAAGTTCTTTTCCTCCCAAAAGTAAACCTAAATGTAAAGTGCTTTGTTTATATGACATATTCAGGTGCTGAGAAAACAACAAGTCAATAAAATGTAGGACTTGACTGTTGTTTTGGTCGTGTTGTTAATAATCGCGAACAATCGTTAGACAAACATTGTTTAAAATCGTGACATCCCTGGACGGGTCGAATGCAAACGCTTTCAAATCGACAGTTAAAAATGTGTAAATGATATACAAATTCCTGTGCCGAGTTATGAAGTCACTGGAGGTTTGGTTTGTCCTGAGATCAGTGACGTTCTTGTACTTTAAATATACTGTAAATGTCATCGAAACTTTACAGTATTCGTTCATTCTTAATGGTCTCGGAACATGTGTCCTTCATAAAGAGTAAACGTAAAAGCAAACGGATAAATATTAAATAAAAAACAACTTTAGTTTGTCGAATTCACAGTTGTAAATTGTGTTGTAAATTGTGGCAAAAGTTTTAGACGTGATCAATATGTTTCTCTTCACACACTGCGACCTGATTGGTGCACAAGTGCCATTTATATTTACAACGCATTATCACACCAGATAAAGTGCCATTTACTCTCACGTTAACGCTTAGTTTCGTGCCAAATTGGACCGTTATTGACGACACGAACGAGGCCAGTCTAACGTGTCGTGACAGAAACATTTAACAACATTTCCACTCAATCTAAAGCGTTGAAAATGAATGAAAAACGTCCTTATATACTTTATATACTTTATATACTTTATATACTTTATATATCTGTAATAATCCGACAACAATCGTTCCAAAACGTTCACTTCCTGGTCCGACCGAGAACTTTTGGATTAACTCGATCACAGCTGAACTACTGCCGGGTCAACAACGCACACAAACAAACACGCACACAAACAAACACTCAGACGCACAAACACACACAAACAAACACTCAGATGCACAAATATACAAACACACAGACAGACAGTCACATAGACAAAAAACCAAACACACAACCAAACAAAAAACACACAAACACACCGACACACAAACAAACACTCAGACTCACAAACACTCAGACACAGACACACAAACACTCAGACACACAGACACACAAACATAGACAAACACACAAACATAGACAAACACAGACACCCACACAACCAAACAAACACAGACACACAAACACACACAAACAACACAAACACACACAAACAAAAAACACACAAACACACACACACAAACAAACAAATACACACAAACACTCACACACACACACAAACAAGCACACACAAATAAACACACACACACGCACACAGACACACAAACACACACACACACACACACACACACACACAACCAAACAAACACAGACACACACAGACACACACAGACATTTCTCTTCTGTCCAAAGAGCCCATTTCCAAAACTACGTTCAGAACTCACACATTTCCCCTGTAAACGCGCCGCACTTACCTTCGTTCTCCTCGGGCTCCATATTTGGCTACCCAAGATCAATTAGCTGCCGCATTACGGGTCAAATCGCTCCCGAAACGTTCAGAAACTCGATATCGGCGTAAATCCCGCATTTCGAAGCCAAACATTTCGCAGCCAATTCCGCAGCCATTTATCTCGTTTAGCTCGACCGTTGTAAACTCTCTCCGCCCCAGCTCCGTCTACCTATTAGCAGGTCTTCTTCGGTGCTGGTCTCTCCGATTGGCTGAGAGTGGCCGGGCCCTCCCCCTTTCGTGGCGTTAAGGGCGACTGACGGGACTAATCCCTCAAGCCGGGTTTAAATCCGCCGTGACCCCGACTGCTCTTCTGCTCTTACATTTGCCACTGAGGATCATCAAGTTGCGATTGGGGACTTCAACGTAAGTACGGAATCGGAACGGAATCGCCAAGAGCTGAATTATCTGTACGGACGTGTATTAAAGAAATAAATTCACAACAAATTTTTAAAAATGACAAAAATATATATTTTTTTCTACAATAAGTATTTTACAAATTATCTGTCAAATAACTAAAAAATATTTTAGAAGTCAAACAGTCAAACAATTATTTCTGTTGAACAATGAGGCCTTTTAAATACATTATCAACCAATTAAAGGTTGAACTATGGTGACTGAAGGCTTCTAGATAAAGAATTATCACGAATAAAGTGTAATGTTGGAGAAAATCCTAAATCATTTATTGTTTTTTGACATTTTGATTGAATAATGTCATTGTTTTTGTTTAAAAATGTTCTTTTTCTACGTGTTTTAGAGTCTGTTTAGTCCAGATAATTATTACGAAAATCGAAACAACTCGTCAAGATCGGTCGATCAATCAGCAAACAATGATAAAAAAAAACAAGTTTTAGTTTATTGTCTCCGTGGGGAAGTTTGGCATCTGCATTTGACCCTAATCTACAGTGCGTATGACAGGTTATCATGATTTTCAAATGTTTATTTTTTTTCACCAATCCAGAAGCAGTTTGTGAAGGAACGTTGAAAAATATGTTGATGTAGAGCAGAGTTTGATGACATCACACGAGAAACTGGCACAATTTACAACAAAAACACTTGAATTCAACAAAATGAAACGATTTTATTTGTCGAATAATAATTTCTGTGACATTAGAGGAGTTTGGGGCCAAAGTGCAAAACCTTAAATCTAATCAACTTAACTACGTTTGAGAACAATGAGTAGTCCGACCTGTCATGGGCACTTTATGTCTAGAGAGCTCGAGATTCACTCATTCATGGCCTGTATTCAAGGGTCTGAAGTGACGTCACACACTCGTCGCTACTGCCATCTTGAGGACAGCAGCAGCATGCTCACTGTGGGCCGTGACAACAAAAAGTCTCAAACCAAAGGATTCTTTCTGTGGTCAGGAAGGACTAGTGGACTTCCAGAAATCACTCCAGACTGAGGCTGAGCTGTTTGCTTCAGCTCGTTAGCAGCTAATGCTAATGCTAGTGGCTACGCTAATAAACGTTAACCTATTCAGAGACAGTTTTAAGGAGCCTTATTTCCAACTGTCCGGGTGTTATATTTTAGGATCAGACAAAAAGTCCGTGCTCTTGAAAGCTTTGAGGGCGTGTCCGGTGCAGAGGGCGTGTCCGGTGCAGAGGGCGTGTCCGGTGCAGAGGGCGTGTACGAGAAAGAGCAGATGGAAATGTCCACAAACGTTTGTCTTTTAAGTGTCAAAGGATCAAAGCCCAGAACTTGCGTCTTCTTCAAGTATCAACCCTCTTGTTTTTCAGTTTGATGTTCTGTTTTTCATGACAGAAAACAGCACGTGTGACGTCTTCAACATGCGACAACAAATAAGTCACATGAATGACTCATTATTATTTGTTGATTTGGTCATCTGAAATGAGTGCGCAGCTGTGTCCAAGTCATTTCCTTCATCCATCAAAAACGTTTATCCGGTTGAAAAAGTACAGATTTCCGTGCCATTTTCCTTTCTTCACCGCGCCATCCTCTTCGTGCCCAGCAGCTCTTCTTCTTACTGCACTGGCTTCACCTTTGCATCTCCACGTCCTGTATTTGCTCCTCAGAATCTCCACTTCTATTCTTTGTTTACTTCTGCTGCTGGTTCTTTGTGAGTCAGGGGAGCGGAATAAGGAACAACTCGACGCAGACCTCCTGGAGAGAGCGAGGTGGAGCGGGGCTGAGTCACCCGCCAGGTTTGAGTACTACCACAAAAATACACCAGAATATATATTTGGTACGTTCGCGGTATTTCCAAATAAAACTGCACTTTACATCAAGGTTTACTTTTTTGGAAAAAATTACTTGTTTTTGCTTCTAAAATGTTCACAATTATGTTTTTTTTTTAGTTACGATCATGTTATGACCTAAATCTTGACATGGCTGCGATTAAAGGTCAATCAATGCATCAATAATCAATGTCACATTCAGGGCCGGTAATGACAAAAATGATGATCTCATTATTGTTTGGTCATATCTCTGTGGTGATATTCTGGCGATCGGTCCAGTGTTTGAGCCTGTGGAACTGCAGACTGACCTGAACATCTAAAGCAAACGTCTGAAAATGTGTTGTGGGCGTAACCAGGAAGTGTCCGGTATTAGTTACGACCAATCAGTACCAGTTTAAGTTTGATGACGTCATTCTAAGCGCCATGCGACGTCATCAAAAGTGCGACGCTTTATTGCTGTACTCGACCGTGGAACTGTTTTGGTTTTGTCGACTCCTGGAGCGTTCCATCATGATTTCGATCTCTTTTCGAGTCTTTTTACGAGTCTTATTTACCGCGAGGGGAAAACCAACATCTTCCGTGTTTTGCGGCGCTGTCCGACGCAAATCGACTGCTTATCGACTTTGTGGTATTTTTATGATGCCTAGAGGTGGTACTTTCTGATGTGAGTTGGAATGTTAAAAAATCCTTATTTTAAATACATTTAGCTGGGATCCAGAATACATATATCTTAAATTCTTTACTCAGTGAGTCTGGTCACCTAAAATCAATCAGATTTGTTTAATTCGGTGACTCGGTTTCATTGGTCATATAGGTCTGGAAAAATCAAACCTCTCTCGCCTCAGATTAACAGAGTTTTGCGCTTCGCTCATTTAATTGATTCTGCCGATCATGCCAGTCCCTGATTGGCTAATCCACCTGTCAACCACGCCCATCTGAGTCGCAGAGATGAATGCAGTGACCAGACTGACATCTATCTCTTTGCAAATACAGAGCGATTCTAGGCAAATAAAACGTGATTAGACTGTAAAATTAACCAAAACATTTATTGTTTAACTGTTTATTTTGCAGCATTTTTGTATTTCTAGGGTATATTTCTTGGTATCTTTCTTCAAAGATAATATACTATTATGCATTTCTCCAAAACAACAGGTCTTCCACCTCTAATCAAAGTGATTAGGCCGTTTAATCCAGCTCACAATAATAATAATAATAATAATAATAAGAACTAAGAAATAACTGTGAGACTCGAAGGCAGCAAGAGTAATTTCACTTCAATTTATTCTCCCAAAAAAATCCAACTACATGCAAAGTATTTTTATGTATCTGGCTGTTTATGTGACAATATCATTACTTTTTCATTCAGAAAGTTTGTAATCCAGAATGATGGATTTGTATCTGTTACGCTGGCAATGTCAAATAAATATGGGATTTGAGTGTCTTCCAGTGTGGCAATATATTTGGTTTTCTATCTGACGGATCACAAAGCACGGACAAAATGTATGATTCATGTCAGCAAAATTGTTAAATTGAATGAATAGAAATGAATGTTTTGTGATTTCAATGCATTTTTTTCCCTGTTGTGTGAAGCACTTTGAATTGCCCTATGTACGAATTGTGCTCTACAAATAAACTTGCCTTGCCTAACATTTGACAAAAAAAAGCTCTGCATTATTTACGTTCAGGAAAAGTACATTAGAAGCCATTTTATTTGTTTTAGAAATCGAATTGAAAATTGTGCTCGATCGACATCAGGAAATCCAATCTAGATGAATTTTGACCTCATATTGCCCTCATATTGCCCGGGCCTTAACCACTGACGTGCACAGACCGTAATGATCTAATTAGAGCCTGTTCTGTTGCCACGGCACTGGGCCACTTAACCAATTAACCGTTTAGTCATTGCGGCTGGTCATGTCGCGGTGAAGAGCGGGAAAATCAATATAATTACAGACAGCGCTGAATGTGAACATTTAAAACAAATTGACCAGTGAAGGTCGACTGTATTTTACTTACTTGAATCAAAGAGCAGAGCGATGAATTGGTTCCAGATGATAATGAAGTAGGTGTGAAAAGTTGTTTTTAATCTCAATGGACTCTCCATTAAATAAAGGTTAGATTTAAATAAAAGTAATGACTGGAATTGGTTTGGAAGTCAACAGTCTCACGAAACTCAAATTTGTCAAGATTTTCTCATAGAACTTTGCTTTTTATTAAGTGTTAGAAATGTACAGCGCTCGGGTTCAAACGTCAAAAACGTAACGTTACCGAGATGCAAAAACAATGTTAAAAAATCTAAACAAAAAGAGCCGTGGAAAAACCTGTCCTGTTGCACAGAAATATTGGGCACAAATCAACAAGGTAATACAGATTATTTTTGACACTTACTCCAATTAACTTTGGAACAATGTATTTGGGCCTCAAAACTCCTGCCGTGGACATAATGGATGGATATCTCTGGAACATACTGATGGCAGCCGGGCAGAAGGCAATCCCAAAAAAAATGGATGACACAAACGGCTCTGATTAAAGACTGGACGGACATCATAACTGACACACGCGTGGAGAAAACAACCGCCGGACATGGTACGCACTAACCCCTCCTTCCTTTGGACACCACCTTATTACTTTCTAATTTTATTCTTTACTTATCCTGAGTTTTGGTCCTGCCCAGTTGTTTTTATCTTTAAATTATTATTATTATTATTATTAAATTTTATTAATAATATTTATTATTATTAAATATATATATATATATATATTTAAATATATATATATATATTTTATTCCTTCTTTCTTTGCACGGTTCAGTTTGTTTTTTGTGTTGTTTTAAGTTAAAAAAAAAGCTTGATCAATGTAGTTACCAGTAGTGACCCACAGTTGGTCACACTATAATGTCAGAGTACTTTTGAATGAATGTGGAATTTACTATTTAGTATTTTAAAATCTCTCTCGGTTCAACATTAAGTGAGGATGCACTTTTTCAAAATCTTCTTTAACTGTTAGTTGCGAGTTTTTAGCGATCAATAGTCTGTTAAGCGATTATGTTAATGCAGTGCTTTTTTTGCGCGCGCATGTTATTCTCTGAGAAGCAGGAAGTGCATCGTTAGCATTTAACGTGACGACAAAACTCGCTTCTAACCTCATCGCGGTGAATATCTGTGATGCTCAGAATGCATGTGGAGCTGTGAAGAGTTCAACATGACCTACTTCTGTTTTTCCTGCCGTTTGCACGTAAAATATGCTTACAATTCTGAAAAATGTGAACGCCAATGAAGTCAAAACACCACCTGATGACATCATGCAGTGAGACAACACGTTTTAGGCTCTGTGGAGGGACGACTCGAACAACGCCAGGTTTGTTTTTGATGAGGAAACATTTAAAAGAACATGACCGACACAGCTGTCATCTGAAAATAGCTAAACGCTAATTAGCAATCTTTGTCTTAAAGTCCAAACGACAGGTTCAACCACACAATGAACACAAGTATATTTCAGATTTGACTCAACATTTTGCCCATTTTGTCCAGTTTGTGACCATTTCTGTAACGTTTATAATTGTACTTCCTGGTTGGACGTGAGCACAAATATGACATAGGTTGAGGTCATTCCACAGCTGTTACCTAGCAACCAGACTGTAAACAAGAGCCAAAATCCACATAAATGACACGACAGTTCTGATTTGACACACAATAATACCATAGAACACCTTTATTTTGTCCAACGATGGTGTAAACCGTCTCTGTGTCGCACACTGATGACATCACAGAGGGATTCAGCTCTATTTTCTGTCATTTTAAACTGATATTTTTCTTCACAAACTGCGATTTAACAGGAGTAAAACTGTGATAAATATTTACCACAGGTTCTACACCACCAAACTAAGTCAGAAATGGAAAAACAGCAGAACCTTCACATGGACTTTAAGTTATACAGTTATTCAAATTGGCAAAGAAGGTTCTAGATTGACACATTGAGTACATAAAAAAAGTAATATATTAGTTTTGTCAATCACGACCAGTTCATGCCACGAAAACATGACACGTAATCAGCTCTGTAATAGAAAGAACGGGGAAAAAAAGTGTGAAAAGTGATTTAACCCCCCCTTCCCCCTCCAAATCACACAATTACGGCGTATTAATTAAAGTGTCGCGCCGCGTCAGAGGGAGGAGCATCCGATAATAGTCGACCTCTCGGGCGTCACGCGCGGAGCTGTGAAATGTGTCAGTCTCACGAATAGATCTGAGTCATCTCCTCACGGCTTCATCAGCGCCGGCTTTGGCACTTTGAGAAGAAAAGACGAGGAAATGAGAGAAAAGGAGCTGTAATCACGGAGCGGCTCGATGTGGGACCAAAGGGGTTTAAGAGAGTGGAAGACGTCGCCATGGAGACGTATTATATTCATGAAAAGTTGTATATTTTAGTGTTACAATACATTTTCTACTAAATCAAGGTTGAAATATGGTGACTGAAGGTTCTTAGTTAGAGAATATTTATGAATTAAGTGTATTATTCATGAAAATCTGAAATTATTTATTTTACTTTGACATTTTGATTTAATAATGCCACGTCTCAGTTGTAAAAGGTCTTTTCATATGCGTTTTATAGTCTGTTTAGTTCAGATAACGATTACAATCATGAGATTATGTTTATTGTGATTGACTAGTTCCGATTCGTCGATTAATCATTGCAGCCCTACTGAAATGTATTTCCAATTCACTTAAAATAAACGGTTTAAAAATAAAATAAATAAAATAAATAAAATAAATAAAATAAATAAAATAAATAAAATAAATAAAATAAATAACATTTCATCACATAAGTCTGAATACTTAAAATATTAGAAATGTATTTTTGAATACAGTTACTCTAAATTAGTATTCTGAATATGTATTTCACGTTCGTTCTCAACTCACTCCCTTGCCACATTCACACACCTGAAAAATACAGGTGAAGTGTCTTGTCAAAGGACACAGAGCCACAACCTCCACTGTGGCTCCTGTTTTTACCCCCATTCCAACAACTAACCAGGCCGTGCTTAGCTTCTCTGTGTCCGAGTCTTCTTTGGGTGCTCAGGTTTTCTCTCAGGTTTTTACTACTAAAAACACGTCCAACTAAACCCTAGGTATTCGACTAATTGTGACGAGTCAACTTTAAAAAATAATCGCAGTTGTATTTTTGTTTATTTTTTGGATCATTGTAATCGTTATCTGGGCAAAACAGACTCTAAAACACAAACAAAAAGAAAAGCTACATTATTAGATCCAAATGTCATTATTGGTAAATATTCTCTATCTAGAAGCCTTCAGCCAACACATTTTAACCTTTTTTGATTAAAAATTTACATAAAAAGTATTATAATAGATAAAATAATTGATAGTTGCAGCTATAACAACAGCTGAATAAAAACAAACTATGTAATCGCATATGTATGTCACTTCAGAGGACCAATAAGACTATATAAATTATATATATACATCCGTCAGACTGATATCACAAAGCTAAAAGCAGGTCTAAGCAAATAGTCCCGATAAATATTAAACCCAAACGAGAAAATAACCAAAATAAACGGGTTTTAAACAATTCTATACATGTGTTACAGCCGATTAAAGGACAGAGGAGAACAATATACTACATTATTATGCCCTCTAGTGGTAGACAAGAGTTCCTGCACAATGTGGTGGCAACTGCTTGTACAGACATAAAAGAAATGACAGAAAAAAATAAGGAAAATTCCTGCAAGTTTGGACTTTGGAGGAATAAATTGAACTATTTTTGTGCTAAATTCCACCGATTGGTTAGTTGGAAAAATCTCTAAAATGTCAAAAGTTTTGCAGCGCTAATATTATGTACAATGAAAAAATAAAACAACAGAAAAGATAAATAACACATTGCAGTAACAGCGCCACAGCACCGCAGCCACCAGCAGAGGGCAGTGCAACATCACAACAAAAAGGAAGCTGGTACGTAACAAGTCGGGTCCTTTCACATCCTCTGTCTGATCCAATGAGGGACGTAAAACTTGGACTAAAACTGGGACTAAAGATGGGACTAAAGCTGGGACTAAAGATGGGACTAAAGCTGGCACTAAAGCTGGGACTAAAGATGGGACTAAAGATGGGACTAAAGATGGGACTAAAGATGGGACTAAAGCTGGGACTAACTCTGGGACTAAAGCTGGGACTAAAGCTGGGACTAAAGATGGGACTAAAGATGGGACTAAAGATGGGACTAAAGATGGGACTAAAGATGAGACTAAAGATGGGACTAAAGCTGGGACTAAAGATGGGACTAAAGCTGGGACTAAAGATGGGACTAAAGATGGGACTAAAGCTGGGACTAAAAATGGGACTAAAGATGGGACTAAAGCTGGGACTAAAAATGGGACTAAAGATGGGACTAAAGATGGGACTAAAGCTGGCACTAAAGATGGGACTAAAGATGGGACTAAAGATGGGACTAAAGCTGGGACTAAAGATGGGACTAAAGCTGGGACTAAAGATGGGACTAAAGCTGGGACTAAAGATGGGACTAAAGATGGGACTAAAGATGGGATACAAAGCTGGGACTAAAACTGGGCGACTGAAGATGGACTAAAGCTGGGACTAAAGCTGGGACTAAAGCTGGACAAAAGCTTGGGACTAAATGGATAAGGGACTAAAGCATGGGACTAAAGATGGACTAACAGAGGACTAAAGCTGGGACTAAGCCTGGGACTAAAGCTGGGACTAAAGCCGGGACTTAAAGATGGGAAAGAGGACTAAAGATGGGAGACTGGAAGAAAGACAAAGGGGCTAAAGATAGAGGACTAAAGCTGGACTAAAGATGGGGACTAAAGGCTGCTGGGACTACAATGAATAAGGGACTAAAGCTGGGACTAAAAATGGGAACTAAAGTGATAAGATGGGACTAAAGTGGGACTAAAGTATGGGACTAAAGAGGACTAAAGATGGGACTAAAGCTTGGGAACTAAAGATGGGACTAAACGCTGGGACTAAGAATGGGACTAGCTGGATAAGATGGGAAAAACTAAAGATGGGACTAAAGATGGGACGAACTAAAACTGGGACTAAAGATGGGACTAAAACTGGGACTAAAGATGGGACAATAGCTGGGCACTACAAAATGGGACTAAGTGGGACTATAAGCTGGGACTAAAGCTGGGACTAAAGCTGGGCCAACTCTGGGAAAAATGGGACTAAAGATGGGACTAAAGTGGAACTAAACTGGGACTAGAACTGGGACCTAAACATGGGACTAAAATGGGACTAAGATGGGACTAAAACTGGGACTAAAGACTGGACTACAAGTGCTGGAGCTGCTAAACTGACCTAAGATGGGACTAAAGATGGGACGCTGGGATAAACTGGGACCTAATGATAGCTGGGACTAAGATGGGACTAAGATGGACTAAGGATGGGACTAAAGATGGGACTAAAGTGGGACACTGTAAACTGGGACTAAACTTGGGACTAAAGATGGGACTTCAAACTGGGACTAAAGATGGGACTACAAGATGGGGACTAAAGATGGGACTAAGATGCGACTAAAACTGGGAACTAAAGATGGGGACTAACACTGGGGATAAAGATGGGATAAAGCTGGGACTAAAAATGGGACTAAAGCTGGGATAAAGCTGGGACTAAAGCTGGGACTAAAGCTGGGACTAAAAATGGACTAAAATGGGACTAAAGATGGGGACTAAAGATGGGACTAAAGATTGGTTAATTTAAGAATGGGACTTAAGCTGGGACTAAAGATTGGGACTCAAACTTTGGGACTAAAGATGGACTAACCTGGGACTAAACTGGGACTAGAGACCTTGGGCTAAAGATGGGACTAAAGACTGGGACTAAACTGGGACTAAAAGATGGGACTAAAGCTGGGGACTTTAAAGATGGGACTAAAGCTGGGACTAAAATGGGACCTAAAGCTGGGACTAAAGAATGGGACTAAAGATGGGACTAAAGATGGGGATAAAGATGGGACTAAAGATGGGAACTTAAAACTGGGACTAAAATGGGACTAAAGATGGGACTAAACTGGGGACTAAAGATGGACTAAGATGGGACTAAAAGATGGGAATAAAGATGCGACTTAAAAATCTGGGACTAAAGAATGGACTTAAAACTGGGACTTAAAAGTGGGACTAAAGCTGGAGCTAAAAATGGATACAAGCTGGACTAAAGCTGGGACTAAACTGGGACTAAAGATGGGACTAAAGATGGGACTAAAGATGGGACTAAAGCTGGGACTAAAGATGGGACTAAAGATGGGACTAAAGATGGGACTAAAGCTGGGACTAAAGATGGGACTAAAGATGGGACTAAAGCTGGGACTAAAGATGGGACTAAAGATGGGACTAAAGCTGGGACTAAAGATGGGACTAAAGATGGGACTAAAGATGGGACTAAAGATGGGACTAAAGATGGGACTAAAGCTGGGACTAAAGATGGGACTAAAGATGGGACTAAAGCTGGGACTAAAGATGGGACTAAACCAGAACAAGAAACGGGACCAAACACATTCAACACAAGGACTAAATTCAGAAGTAATTTAGGCAGTTACAATAATAACGTATTTATTTTGATCGTAACAACAAACGCCAACACGAGCGCACTTCTCATTGGACGATCGACGCATGTTTAGCAACGTCACGTCCAAAGAAGACGACCTGACGACCTGGATAAACTGGGCCCTTCCATTAATGCTGCCATATTTTACTGCCGAATGACAGAGTTATTTTTAATGGCCGTGTGCACAGACGGGCTCAATTCATTTTTACTTCCGTTCCAGTGAAATTCTATGGTTTTCAGCAGAATTTCTTAAAAACGTTTTGGCCTATTCAACGACAGTGCCAATGCTAGCCACGCCTTTGCTAAAACGTGAAGTGGTTTGTGTGTTTTAGACGATGTGCGGGCCGGATCAAATTTCAAAGGGCCCACATTTGCGTGTTGAAAAGGCCAGGTGGTTAAAAGACGCCCAGGAGCGCCACGTCCCAGCGAGTCATAGGGATTCTACAACGTTCTGTCACATGAACATTGGCGTCTCAACGTGTCGGGGGGAAATTGACAGATTAACCTGGTCAGTCAGTGGATTCAGGTGGTCAGGTGATCGTCTTGGTTCTGCACAGAGTTTCTGAAGACACAATAAATAAGAAACGCTCTGAGCTGTGAAGTGTTTAGAACATGTGCACCGCCTGGTTCTGGTGTAAACTCACTGTAGAACATCTCCACCGCCTGGTTCTGGTGTAAACTCACAGCTGTCATGTTTAGAACATCTGCACCACCTGGTTCTGGTGTACACTCACTGTAGAACATCTGCACCGCCTGGTTCTGGTGTAAACTCACAGCTGTCATGTTTAGAACATCTGCACCGCCTGGTTCTGGTGTAAACTCACTGTAGAACATCTGCACCGCCTGGTTCTGGTGTAAACTCACAGCTGTCATGTTTAGAACATCTGCACCGCCTGGTTCTGGTGTAAACTCACTATGTTTAGAGCATCTGCACCGCCTGGTTCTGGTGTAAACTCAACTGTAGAAATCCTCCCGCCTGGTTCTGGTGTAAAACTCACAGCTGTCATGTTTAGACATCTGCACCCCTGTTCTGGTGTAAAACTCACCTGTAGTAAACATCTGCAACCGCCTGGTTCTGGTGTAGCTCACTGTGTTTAGAGCACATCTGCATCGCGCTCTGAGTGTAAACTCACTGTAGAACATCTGCACCGCCTGTTCTGGTGTAAACTCAACTGTAGAACATCTGCACGCCATGGTTCTGGTTAAACTTCACTGGTAGAACAATTCACCGGCAGCTCTGATGTAAACTCACAGCTGCATTAGAACATGCACCGCTGGTTCTGTAAACTCACTGTAGAACATCTGCACCGCCTGGTTCTGGTGTAAACTCACTGTAGTAAATTCTGCACCGGCAGGCTCTGATGTAACTCACAGCTGTCATGTTTAGAACATCTGCACCGCCTGGTTCTGGTGTAAACTCACAGCTGTCATGTTTAGAACTCTGCACCGCGCCTGGTTCTGGTGTAAGTCACTGTGCTTAAGCATCTGCATCGCCAGGCTCTGATGTAAATCACTGTAGAACATCTGCACCGCCTGGTTCTGGTGTAAACTCACGGTAGAACATGCACCGCCTGGTTCTGGGTAAACTCACTGTAGAAATCTGCACCGCCTGGTTGTGTAAACATCACAGCTGTCATGTTTAGAGCATCCGCACCGCCTGTTCTGTGTAAACTCACTGTGTTTAGAACATCCGCAACGCCTGGTTCTGGTGTAAACTCACAGCTGTCATGTTAGAACATCTGCACCGCCTGGTTCTGGTGTAAACTCACAGCTGTCATGTTTAGAACATCGCACCGCCTGGTTCTGGTGTAAACTCACTGTGTTAGAACATCCGCACCGCCTGGTTCTGGTGTAAACTCACAGCTGTCAGTTTAGAACATCCGCACCGCCTGGTTCTGGTGGGGGGTAAAAAACCTTCCCCCCCAAACCCCCCCCTGGGGGGTAGTTAGAACATCCGCACCGCCTGGTTCTGGTGTAAACTCACAGCTGTAAAGTTTAGAACATCTGCACCGCCTGGTTCTGGTGTAAACTCACAGCTGTAAAGTTTAGAACATCTGCACCGCCTGGTTCTGGTGTAAACTCACAGCTGTCATGTTTAGAACATCCGCACCGCCTGGTTCTGGTGTAAACTCACTGTGTTTAGAACATCCGCACCGCCTGGTTCTGGTGTAAACTCACTGTGTTTAGAACATCCGCACCGCCTGGTTCTGGTGTAAACTCACCGTGGCTGTGGCTGGATCCGGGACTCGCCGCAGACGGACTCGACAGGTGCTGCTCCCGGACCGGAGTGTGAAGCCCCGCCTCCTTCTCCCGCTCCCGTTCTTTGAGCTGCCGCTGGCTCATCCTGGCTGGGGTCAGAGCCGCGAACTCATCACTGCTCACTGCTGGAGCACAGGACAAGGGTTAGTGAACAGGAAGTAGCTTAGCAGGAGTAAAGGTTATTACAGATGTGATTAGTAGTAGTAACAGTTAAAAAAGAAATAATAATAATAATAATAATAATAGTAATAAAAACAAAAACAATAATAATGACTATAATAATTATAATACATATAATAATGAATATACATATAATAATGAATATAATAACAAAAATACACATAATAATGAATATAATAATATTAATAATAATAATAATAACAATAAAAACAATAATAATGACTATAATAATAATAATAATAATAATAATAATACATATAATAAAAATACATATAATAATGAATATAATGATAATAAATATAAATATAATACAAATTTAAATAATAATATTGTGACGATGACTGTGGTGGCTGTGACAGTAGTCGTCGTAGAAATTGTAGTAGTAGCCATTTCCTTGTGAGTACCTTTCATTTATTGTGTCCATGTGCTGCACTGGACATAACCATAATCAGAGCAACGTATTGTACATTAGCGATGATAAGATTATTGTGAGAACCAAAAAATAATAATCGTGACAATTTTAGAAGCAAACTTATTATTATTATAATTTTTTTTTTAATCTATCGTCCAAAAAATAGACCTAAATGTAAATTTAAAAAATGTATTTGTCTGTTTTTGTCGTATTTAGTTTGATTTAGTCTTTCAGAAAGTTAAATTATATAAAGCCTTATATAAAACTTGAGGATTTCACAACCTTCACCAATCTGCGCTCCCAAATACAAGGTAAACAAATCAAATACAGCTTTTAATGCCGAGTTTTTCTTAATGACATAAACATTGGACATAATTGGTTTCGTTTATGACGTCCACATTGTAGTCAGTTCCAGTCATGAATCAGAGCCAGAGCAGCTTGTGAAACACTAACACAGGCTCAGTTGTGATTGTAGTTCCTTTTTTAAACAGTAGGAGCGCAGGCTACACACGGTGACGTTATATACATTTTTAATAGTTATTTATCTTGATTTTTTTAATGGCATGTTTCATTCTCCTGCTGTTCTGGAACTGAAACTCCCCCATTCTGGAACAAATACACGTTCTCTTATCTTGTCGTAGTAGTAGTAGTAGTAGTAGTAGTAGTAATACCAGTAGTAGTAGTTTGGTTTAGTGACATTCACACCACCATCACATTCTAATAAGCCTAGACGATGTGACAAAGAAAAAATTTAAAATGAAAAAGAATCCCCTTTTTTCCTCATTGATTGGTCAAATTTGTTTTTTTGTGTCATTAAAAACAAATAAAATGGCGTTCAATGAGCATAAAGAATACAGACTTTTAATCAGTGTCATTAAACAACAAAAACAGTCACATTTCTGTCTTTTACTGACAGCGCATTGGCTGTGGACCTCTGCGTTAAAAAGCCCAGAGCTGAGTAAATCTCTATTAAAACGTGATTATTTCCACGCATTCAAAACTGACGTGTAGGACAAAAATACAGAGCATTTCGTTCTAAACCGTCAAAATGCAGATTGATTTGCAATGTCAGTGGGGTCACCTCTCCACAGACCTGGTGGCGAGGCTGGGCATTTCATGGAATTTGAAAAGAGGCCGAAAGTCAGCGCTTTCTAATTGTCCAAGAGCGCCACCCACAGCCAAGCATGAGGTTTGGAGCAGAGTTCAGACTTAAAGGCCCAGTTTGTAGCACGTTGTGGTCTTTAATGTTTTAATTTGAGATGTTTATTGCTCTGAAAAAGTATTAAAAAAAACATGTTGTTACTGGGAGCAGGTGCATCTCCACAAACCTGACTCGTACCTGGGCCGGAACAAGCACCTCCACCTGCTGGTTTCCATGGAAATGTTGTGTCCATAAAGACTGTCCCAACGTATGGTTTTAAGTTTCTACTTCCATTATTAATTATGGAGGTGAAAGGACATACCGTGCCTTTAAGAGGAAGACAGCGTTTATATTGTTCATGTAATAAAATACTGAAAGCCATTTTATTTTGTTTAATTTATTTTCTAATTGAAAATTGTGACGAATGAATATCAAGAGATTTTTTTAATTTTTTTTTTTTTTTTAAATTATTATTCTTTTTTTTTTGCCATATTGCCCTGCCCTACCCGATGGCGTCAGTTGCTTGGCGACAGATACGTTTAATGCCATCCTGTGGAACATACTGGGTAAACATAAGATTACTACTGAGGAATGCCAAACAGTGGTGGTTAAAAAATTTGTATGTAGTGTGAGTTGTGCTGGTGGGGGAAAAAAAGGATAAAAATGTCTAATTTCCCTGTACGATTTTGCCTTACCCGATGTGGCCCGGTGCTCCCTCACCTCTGCCTGCTGCTACACGAGGAACGGGTGGGCACAAAGAAGATGGATATGGGATGAAAAGGCAGAAAAGAAGAAGGCGAAAGAAGAAGAGGAGAAAAATGTGTACAGAAAAGTGTAAAACAAAAAAAACAAACAAAAAAAAAAGCATTTGAAACGAGAAAGAGCGGCGTGATGCGGGGAGTGTCCATCGGGTGGCAGTGTTGAGGCGTGGTTCAGCGTCGCCGGCAGTGGCCAAAACATGGAATACAAACAAAAAGAGACAAAGAGACAGAAAACAAAAGGAAACAAAATCATTAGTTTGAACGAAAACACAAATGAGGACATCGAACAATGAGAGAAAACAGAAGGAACTTAAAATGATCTGCAGAACGAGCGGGAGAACGAGAACGTTCTAACGCAAAGTGCTGATTATTATGCCATTTTAATATCTGGAAGATTTAGGGCAGTGGCAAAAAGCATTGTGGGTGGTGGTCAATGACGGTGAGAATACTTTTGTTTCAATTTAGTCACAAAAGATTGAATATTTGCATCAAAAATATGTTAATATATATAAAATATATATAAATATACATTTCTATTTAGAGTACCGTGAGAAAACTTGGAATGCTTTTACATTGTTATATTATAGAGTAAAAATCAACGAAAAAAAAGTTTTATGTTTTTTTTTTTCACTGATTGCTGTGCATTTATTACTTATATTATTTTTTTTATATAATTTTTATGTATTTATTTATTTAAGCAAACTGCACAGTTCGAACCCAAAAGTGCATAATTAAGTACTGTGATTTGATTTAACACATTTTTAGGAAAGTACCCACCAAGTTAAACATAAATACAGTTACTCAAAATCAGTATTCTGAACACATATTCTTGGTACATGTGTTTAGTTACTTCCAATCCGTAGGAAAATATTATGTTTTTAAAAGCATTTCATGTCTGTTTTATGATCTACTGCCATTTCCCTTCGCTTTCCTCTGAATATATAGAGTAAATGAACCTGGTAAACAGCAATCACGAGTAATAAGACCATTTATTTGCACTGTTTTGTTTTTCGCGGCCACACCCACTTCTAATGGTGCCTGAAAACAGCCTTAGGCATAAACTATGTCACTACGTGTGCAGCAAACAATGAAATCTACTTAAGGGAAAATGTGGAAAATAATACACAGAAAAAGCCATGCATGCAGTGATGGTACAAGGCCAAGGGTTTCCTCAGGGGTCAGCACTTGGACCAGTATTTTTTCCTCTATATATTTTACCAGTATGTATTTATTTAGTGTTTTCTCTGTACATAAATGTGCATTTAGGCATGCTGCAGAGTGAAGCAGATTTAATCAGGCAAAAAAATGCTGACGTCAGTTAGTTACTAGTTAGAAGACTTTTGAATAACAATCAGAGAACATCAAGAGGTGGGAGGCAGGCATTTTCAATTCTCAATAGGAAGACGTTCTAGAAACAAGTTGGTTGGTTGAGTAAGGATGTCGCAGATGAAACTTGTTTTTTATGGTGGTAATAAGGCCTGTTTTACCCTTGAAGCCCACAAACGTCTGGAACTGGCCACTGGATTATGGCGATGCTTAATATAATGTCTGAAATCGTTGAAAATAGTCTATCACTGTGCTCTGAGAACGGGTTGTGGGAGGCTCACACTGTGACCTCTGTGCTTGAGGCTGGATGGCCTTCTTTGGTGCAGGAGGCTCACACTGTGAACTCTGTGCCTGAGGCTGGATGGCCTTCTTTGGTGCAGGAGGCTCACACTATGAACTCTGTGCCTGAGGCTGGATGGCCTTCTTTGGTGCAGGAGGCTAACACTGTGACCTCTGTGCCTGAGGCTGGATGGCCTTCTTTGGTGCAGGAGGCTCACACTGTGAACTCTGTGCCTGAGGCTGGATGGCCTTCTTTGGTGCAGGAGGCTCACACTTTGGATGCTTTTAGTGTTAAAGTTGTATGTGCAGCTTCCCTGGTGCGGAGAGCAGAGGGTCTTTATGCTGCGTTCACGTGATCGGTTTGGTTTGTCTGTCCCTCCTGTGAGGACTGACTGGGGAAGTGAGCTTTTTCCTATGCTGCTCCTGCAGCTTGGAACTCCTTACATTCAGAGTTGAGGTTACGTGAAATGGTCTCAATTGGGGGGTTTTGTTCGATTTTAAGGAACAAAGAGTGTGAGTTTTTTTTTAAAATGCCTGCGCTTTTACATGTAGACTGTTTCTTTTCTTAAATGTCTTTTAAATTTTGTAATGTTTTAAAATGTGTTGCTAACCCAACCCAAGTGGGAGATATATCGAAAAATGTCTCGTGTAATCCCTCAAACAAGGATATGAAGTGACACATCTGCCCTTTTGTGCTTCATTTTAGGGTCCGTTCACGTTCTGCGCGATACTTGAACCTCAGACAAAGACGTTGCTGATGCACTGTTCAAACATCGTCTGAATGTCGTTATCCAGTTCATTTAAAACGACAACAACACATTCCACTCCTGTTCAAAAGTGTTGTTTAATCCTCCACAAGAGCAAACACAATCACCACTGAATCATTCACGCATCAAAACAACACTTCTGATTGGGCCGTCTTGAACCACTCCAAAACAAAGCTTGAATCCGACTGGTCCATCCATCGCCAGTGTTTGTCAGACAGAATCTTTACCACAACAGGGCTTTGGGATTACAAAGTGCATCCAAACGTCACAGGGAGATTACCGCGTATTGTTTCTAAATCTTATCAGAGCTCGTGGTGTTACCGTCGCACAAGGTACTTTTGTGCATATCTAATACTCCGAAAATATCCTGGAAACACGAAGGGTGCCAGTTTCCTCCTGACCCCCCCCCCCGGCTGGTTCGCGCAGAGATTAGCCAACTTAATCTGGGTTAGATTCAGGAAACATCCAAGCTCTTTATGCTGACGAGTGTCTGTTTCTTCGCATGTGGTTTGACGTTTCAAATTCTCATGGAAAGTTGTTATCGCAGCCACTTTTCTATGAGACGGAAACAAGTGGGAAAAACTGCATCTGGCATTTGGTAATAGGTCCTGTTCACACTCGTGGTGAAAGAAGAAGCGGCCTGCACCTGCCGGTGAAGCGGCCTGCACCTGCCGGTAAAGCGGCCTGCGCCTGCCGGTGAAGCGGCCTGCACCTGCCGGTAAAGCGGCCTGCGCCTGCCGGTGAAGCCTGCGCCTGCCGGTGAAGCGGCCTGCGCCTGCCGGCTGGGCCCTTTGAGCCTGGGCCCTTTGAGCCTGGGCCCTTTGAGCCTGGGCCCTCTGGGTCTGGGCCCTTTGAGCCTGGGCCCTTTGAGCCTGGGCCCTCTGGGTCTGGGCCCTTTGAGCCTGGGCCCTCTGGGTCTGGGCCCTTTGAGCCTGGGCCCTCTGGGTCCGGTGCCTCTGGGTCCGGTGCCTCTGGGTCTGGGCCCTCTGGGTCCTGTGCCTCTGGGTCTGGGCCCTCTGGGTCCTGTGCCTCTGGGTCTGGGCCCTCTGGGTCCTGTGCCTCTGGGTCTGGGCCCTCTGGGTCCGGGCCCTTTGGGTCCTGGTTTCGACTGAATATGAGTAGAGCTGGTTTGGTTTTGGTTTAGTCGGTTACAAATTCCTCACATTTCTTTGAGTTTCTTTTTTGAGAGGCAAATATCGGACAGTTCTGCAGCAAATATAATCCGATGTCATTTATGTCCATTAACATCAAACATTTGAGTATTTATGATCTATAAAATGCTTTTGCTGATGCTGTGGCAGATTACATAATGCTGAAACAAGTCGGACCCACTTCACTGGAGCAAACACGACTAAACACATTTATCTCATTATTCCCTTTTAAAACGGTGCTTTAGGCCGTGTAAGAGTTAGGTTATATATTATAAGGGAAAAGCAAACATGCTTTTTATCTGGAATGAAGAGATAAACCATTTTTAGGGATCATTTTAATGTCAACTACAAACACATTCATTATTGAGTAAATCCTTAAATTCCTTAAACTTGTTCCGACTGCATTACTTAACTATAGTTTTCTTAATCCAAAATTCAACTCCAGAGTGCACAATGTTGTCTTTTTTAAGTTACACAATGAAGTTGTTTCACTTTTGTGTATTTTTCAAACAAAACTATCCTGTTCAAACTTTAGAATGAGTTATTTGAGTCAGAGACGGTTAATAAAGGTGGTTTTATATATGCTTGTTATTTAACTACACATTTATGAAGTTTAAAGCTGTAATCCAAAGAGTGTCCTGCGTGTGACATCACACAAACCAGAAGGAGCTCATCTGCCGTTTATCCTCCAGCACAAGCTCAGGGATTCAGGGTTCAAACCACAGATCTTTTGAAATGATTGTTCTATTCTCATTTTTATACAAATCTACTTCACCGAACAAAAACTGAACATGCACCAGTTTGTGACTTTTGGGTAAAAATCCTCTTCTTGGCTCATTCTTTTTATGCCGACTTGGCACAAACTGTCTTTCTCACAGATGATTCAGAGTTCAAAAGCCTTTGTCACAAGAAGGTTCTTCTCTTATAGAACCAGAAGTCCAGGAGCTGCTCAGGACCCTAAGTGAGCCGTCGCTCCACACATCCATCACAAACCTATCACCTCTACAGCCTCCCCCCGCAGCAGCCTCCCCCTGCAGCGCAAGCAGCCTCCCCCCGCAGCGAGCCTCCCCCCGCAGCAGCCTCCCCCGCAGCAGCCTCCCCCCCCGCAGCAGCCTCCCCCGCAGCAGCCTCCCCCGCAGCAGCCTCCCGCCAGCCTCCGCGCCGCCTGCCGTCTCCGCCGCCTCCCGCCGCCTCCTCCCGCGCGCCTCCTCCCGCCGGCCTCCTCCCGCCGCCTCCTCCCGCGCTCTCTCCGCCGCCTCCTCCGCAGCAGCCTTCCCCCGCCTCTCCTCCCGCCGCTCCTCCCGCCGCCTCCTCGCCGCTCGCCGCCTCCCGCGCCGCTCCCACAGAGCCGAGCGGGCGGGTGGAGGAGGTCCGGCTGATGAGTTACAGCCACTGCAGAGGCCGTGGCACTCAACACTCAACATGTTTAAACTCTGCAACTGGATCAAGCCTGAGCTCTGCCGGATCTGCTGCCGCCAGACATCCAGTCCAGACATCCAGACATCCAGACACTCCAGACATCCAGAACATCCAGACATCCAGACAGTCCAGTTCCAGACATCCGTGACATCCAGACATCCAGACATCCAGACATCCAGACATAGCCAGACATCCAGACATCCAGACATCCAGACATCCAGACATCCAGACATCCAGACATCCAGACATCCAGACATCCAGACATCCAGACATCCAGACATCCAGACCCGGGAACGGGAACGGAGGACGAACGATCGCACCGAGAGAGGGAACGTGTTGGAAGTACGGAGATATTTCCCCACCGTTCCCTCATAAAAACACAGCTGGAGATGTTATGTAGCTTCACTCACGCTCCTCTCCCTCTGAGCCTCACAAAAACACTCGCTTTCAAAGTTTCAAAGGTAGAGCTCCGGAGAACCCCATGGTAACTTGATCCGCGTCTAGTAGATGGAGCACCAACACAAATCCTGCTGCGGGAACGCCTGGCTGATAAAAAGCAATGTGTGGGTTTGAATAGAAACATTATTTTAAGTTCTAAAACATGAGATGCCGAGAGATATGAAGAGCTAAAGGAATAGAGGAAATAAACTACAGGGTTAGCAGGTTTTAGTGAGGGAATAGTAGTGTATAAATGAATGCAGTATTTGATAGATAAAGCAGAAGTAGGTGGCGCAGAGGAAACCACCGACATTAGGGTGAATGTGAGAAATAACATGCACGTCGTCTTTGTACAAGGCTGGAAGCTCCAAACCGCTTCACCAAACGTACTCCCGATGCTTCGTCAAACGCCAACTAATAAAAATTAATTAAACTACCGCAACATCGACCGATTAATCGACTGAGCGACCAAAAGCCTACAGCGCTGAAACATAGATTTACGGACTAGAATATGGCAGGTATTTTACGCCGAAAGAATTTTAAAGGCGTTGTTTGGCGATTATGGGAATAGCAGAAGGTTAATGAGATGATTTTACCTAGAGATTGTTCTTTTAGTGAATCGATAAGAAAAAAAATGCCTGTGAATATGAGATTTTTACTCAATTTGACCAAGTAATGCTGCTCGAGAACTTCTACAGACAAAAAAAAACACTGAACGTTCACGCTTTCTGTGTTATTCCTGCTGAGTTCAAGTCATAAAAACCTTAAATAAACGACAATTACTCGATTTCAAAATGAGTCAAGCATTACCTCAACGATCCATTGGTCAAGATCAACCGGTTAACTTGTTTCCGCCCTAAATCCGAGGCCGATACGGGCTTTGCGTTGCGCAGAAGTCTCTGGACGCCGTTTAGCCGACTGCCTCGAGCGCTATCAAGTTAATGTACATCCACTCCATGACCGCCGCGGCTTTCTCCTCTTTCCGCGAGCAACGAGAAACCTCCCTTTGTCATTACAGAGTGCATTAGATCCAAGCTCGACCCCCCCCCACGACCAAACGAACACTTACAAAAGAGCCCGAAAGCAGGTCAAAGCTAAAACACCCGAGGCAACGATGGACAGTTCAAATCATGTCAAACCCACAAAGTAAACACTCTAACGAGCCAACAGCAAGTCAAATAATTGCCAAGGAGAAGTTAAAAGTAGTGCAGTACTTCTCCAGATGGTTGAATACACACGTCGAGATAAACTGCGTACCCTGGTTGTCGTGTGTGTCGCAGCAGTTGGCGTCTGTTGCTGTGGTCGAACCCACTCACACTCTTTCCACAAACTCGGTTAACTGTCAAAAGGAGGAGGAACCGGCTCTGAGCGTGGCGGCACACTCGAGTTTCACACTGAACACGGAGTAGACACGTCTGACATTAAAGTGACGTACGACTTTGTTCTGTGTATTTGTACCTGTCGTACATATAAATGATAGTTTTACACCGATCGAGCAGGTATTTGTGGAGAGAACTTTGAAATAGCTGTAGAAAATGACAGGAAGTGACATCACAATAGGGACACAAACTACAAACAAACTACTTTTGAACATTACTTCAACCAAATAAAGTCACTTTCATATATTTCTATTTGTGAAATAAAATAAATGGTGACATTACATGAGTTTTGGCACAGAGTAATTTCCTAGTGTGATGTCATCAATTACAAAACAGGAAGTGAAATTATAAACCTAAAAAATGTGCTTTTCTGATAACATTTTTATAATGTTTAGCAAAATTCAAAATGTATTTATCTTAACTGCGTTTTAGTTCAATGAGTCGTCCGACCTGTAGGTGGCGCTTTCACTAAACTCTTGGGCGAATGAAGACAACGAAAGCAATTCTTGGTCTGCATTTGTTCCATTTTGTCCACCAGCTGATTAAAAAATAACAATTAAGCTCCTGGTCAAGTTCTGTCAAGACAATAACACGTTCATTCAAGACAATAACACGTTCATTCAAGACAATAACACGGTCATTCAAGACAATAACACGGTCATTCAAGACAATAACACGTTCATTCAAGATAATAACACATTCATTCAAGACAATAACTCGTTCATTCAAGACAATAAAGTTCACAAGATAAAACTCGTTCATTCAGACAATAACTCGTTCATTCATAACTCGTATTCAAGCCATTACGGTCATTCAAGACAATAACACGGTCATTTCAAACAATACGATCAACGATAATAACACTTTCATTCCAAGACAATAACTCGTTCATTCAAGACAATAAACTCGTTCATTTCAGATAATAACTCGTTCATCAGAGAAGGATACCGGTTCATTCAAGACAATAACTCGTTCATTCAAGACAATAACACGGTCATTCAAGACAATAACACGTATTTCATTCAAGATAATACACGATTCATTCAAGACCAATAACTCGTTCATTCAAGACAAATTAACTCGTTCATTCAAGATAATAACTCGTTCATTCAAGACAATAACTCGTTCATTCAAGACAATAACACGGTCATTCAAGACAATAACACGGTCATTCAAGACAATAACACGTGTCATCAAGACCAATAACACGTTCATTCAAGATAATAACACATTCATTCAAGACAATAACTCGTTTCATTCAAGACAATAACTCGTTTCATTCAAGACAATAATCGTTCATTCCAATTACAATAACTCACTTCAGTTTCAATACAATAACTCGTTCATTCAAGACAATAACTCGTTCATTCAAGACAATAACTCGTTCATTCAAGACAATAACTCGTTCATTCAAGACAATAACTCGTTCATTCAAGATAACTCGTTCATTCAAGATAAAACTCGTTCATTCAAGATAATAACTCGTTCATTCAAGATAATAACTCGTTCATTCAAGACAATAACTCGTTCATTCAGGATAATAACTCGTTCATTCAAGACAATAACTCGTTCATTCAAGATAATAACTCGTTCATTCAAGACAATAACACGTTCCTTCAAGATAATAACTCGTTCATTCAGGATAAATAACTCGTTCATTCAAGACAATAACTCGTTCATTCAAGACAATAACACGTTCTTCAAGAAATAACACCTTCCTTCAAGACAATAACTCGTTTCAAGACAATAACTCGTTCATTCAAGACAATAACTACGTTCTTCAAGACAATAACTCGTTCATTTCAAGAATAACCGTTCATTCAAGACAATAACTCGTTCATTCAAACTCGTTCAATTCAAGATAACTAATGTTCATTCGAAGCATAATAACTCGTTTCATTCAAGATAATAACTCGTTCATTCAAGACAATAACTGCTTCACAGAATCGTTCATCATAACAGTCTTAGATAATAACTCGTTCATTTCAAGACAATAACTCGTTCATTCAAGATAATAACTCGTTCATTCAAGACAATAACACGTTCCTTCAAGATAATAACTCGTTCATTCAGGATAATAACTCGTTCATTCAAGACAATAACACGTTCCTTCAAGACAATAACTCGTTCAAGACAATAACTCGTTCATTCAAGACAATAACACGTTCCTTCAAGACAATAACTCGTTCATTTTTCAGATCTTCTGTCATCTTCTTCTGTAATACTTTCATCTCTTTAATCTTTTTTCCAAGATCGGCGAATGAGAGAAGTCGGACTGCTAACTAAAGAAAGGATTCAAAACGTATTTGTAAAGAGCTAAACTACAAGGTTAGCAAGATGTTCTCCAATACAAAGTGATATTCTATTGTCTGCAGAGAACATTTATGACCTGAACTGAAGGTAACTGAAGATGTGATGATGCCGTCTCTCATCTGTTAGAACACAATCTCCTGCGTTTGTAAAGTTCACGTCTGACACATTACGAGACTCCAATCGAGACAGAGGACACGAGTAACTAAAACATTTAACGCTATTGCGAGGGTTTTGATCACAGCTGAACTTGCGGCCCTTTCTTCAGGCTTCAGCGGCGTCGAACAACTCACGGTTCAGTTCCCCTTTTAAACGATCCCGCGTTTAGCCGAGCGGTGGGTTTAATCCTCACGCGCGCCTCGTTGGTGCGTTTGATGTGTGGTCCGGCGCTTGTTGTCTTTGGAGCCAGTTTAGCCTTTAAGACGCCCTGTAGTCAAACATCACCGCCCGGCACAGACCAGGAAGCAGGAAGCAGGAAGCTAAAGCGCTCAAACCTGCGGCCACACAAACCACCTTCAGGCAGAAGCTCACATATTTAAGCTAACCATCATGATCATTGTCTGGACAGGTTGCAGGGGGAAACGTATAATTTTGAAACCAATAATTGAACTCATGTGTGCACAATCTGGTGGCATCTTGTCCCATTCCTATCACTCAATCTTAAATGTGCCAATCACAAAAAAATACTATTTGAGGTACATTTGTGGTTGTGAAAACTAAGAAAATGTCTGCAAAATTGTGAGAATTCAATGATCTTTTCTATTTTGTGATCAGTTGTTGATCAAACGAACATGAGATCCCAGTTTCAGGCCCGGCGCCGGTTGCGTTGACCTGAATCTACAGCTCCAGGAGCCACTGTCGTCATCTCAGCAGCTGCAGTCGGGTTTGTCCCAGTTTTCAGTTGTGAATCATAGGAACAGGTCTGAGTCCACAGCTTCTCCTGGAGCAAAGCCCAGGTTTGACTTTGAGCAGAGGTGAGATTCTGTTACTGAGAAGGAAAACCAAACACACGTGTGATAAAGAGCTGATATGGACGAGCGCTGGGAAAAGAAAGGGGGATTTTGACATCTTTACTTATTTTTTTCCATGATTGTTCAAGTTTTTGTCAAACAACATTGTGCTTCCATAAATGTTTCAGTTTGGAACAAGAGTTTAAGTTAAAATAAGTCTAATACATACATTATGACTAACTTGCATTGTTATTGGCCTTTAAACTCCCTCTTTTTTTTTTCTTTTTTTTTTACTTCCTGCTTCCGAAGAGTGCAGACGCTTCCCTGCTTGCTCCTGCTTGCTTCAGCTGCTTTCCTTATTTATTTTGCTTTTAAATCAGTTTTTGTCTTCCAAACATTTTTTGTTATGACTTTTTTAAGTCAACCAAGGATTTTAAGCGCATTTTTCAAGTTTTAATCAACAAATCTGACGAACCAGCGACATGTCTGTGAGAAGAGAAACAAACTCCTGTAAACGCTGTTGGAAATTTCAACAAGAAATTCATGAGCTACAAGCACGGATATCTGCTTTGGAATCTGAAAAAGGACTGCACGATACAATCCCTGTGTCATCCAGTGGTAAGAAGTCCACATTTTTTACAAGAAAAACAGCTACTTTCAACCCAAACCGGACTGACTCTGTTTCGTTCCCAAAACAGTTTCAAGATCAGGAACAAACATCTTGGAACAAAGTCGGTGCGAAGCCTAAGCAATGCAAAGATAATGTAACGCCACCTAAAATACAGCTTACAAACAGATTTTTACCACTTTCAAAAAACTGAACAAAGGAAAAATGGGAGACATGACGTGGCGAAAAGGAAGACAGAGACAGAGAGAGAATCCGTGCCTAACGTCAAGGTCGTCTTGATTGGGGATGGTGCGATAAGTCACGTGATGCATGAAAAAATTAAAACACATTCTTTTTCCCAGCGCCACAGTCACTGAGATTACGTCACGTATTTCTAATGTTTTGGCCAAACATAAAGGAGTTAAACAGCTGATTGTGCACAAGGGCGCAGTGGACACACGACGTGAAGAGACTGAAGTTTTGAAAAGAGACTTCTTGGAGTTATTTCGACGAGCTTAATAAAATGGAAATAAAAACATTCATAAGTGGACCTCTTCCAAACATCGACAGGAAGATAAACAAGTTTAGCCGGCTGCTTCAGCTGAACACATGGCTGTCCAAAGAGTGTGCAACAAGAGGATTGCACTACATTGAGAACTTCTATCTATTCTGGAAACGAGAGGACCTGTTTAAGAGAAATGGCCCACACCTCTGTAGAGGTGGAGTGAGGGTGCTGACAGAGAACCTGCTCCACGCTCTGAGGCATTGGACTGGGCCTGGGCAGTATCCTGAGCAGATAGTTAGAGAAGAGAGGAATGAGAGAAAAATTCCTGCTATAGTTAGAGAAGAGAGGAATGAGAGAAGAATTCCTGCTCCATCAACCAGAGACCGAGCCAATGTTTCAACATCAGCAGCACCACAACCACAGCCTCCACCAAAGGATTTATTAGCAGCCGCTCCACCACCACCAGCAAAGAATTCAACTCCAGCTGCTCCACGATCACCCTCCACCGCCTCCAGCGAAGGACTCATCTGCAGCAGCACCACAACAATCTTCACCACGGCTAGCGCAGGAGTCATTTCAGTTCTTTCCTGCACGGCCCTCATCAAAGGCCTTGGACCCATCTGTGGCGGGCCCGGCAGCATCCCTGCCATCGCCACTGCCCTCAGAGCAGCCCTGGATCCCCCCCGCAACATCTACTCCCACTACAGATTCCTCACTCTCCTCTCCATCTCCACCCTCAACCAGGGGTCTTCCCAGCCATCTTGAATATCTGATCAAATCAGGCATTAAGATGGCTCCACTCACGGCTTATATAGCAAGATCAAGAGTTCTGATATCAACGATGATGAACTCTCCCCTGACTGTTGCTACACAGACAAAAATCGCCCCACCTAACCCCCCCCCCGCCTTTCATCTAGTCCCAAACTCTCACCGGCTCCCACTACACCAACAAAAGTCCCCCCACCTATCCCCCCTCGCCTTTCACGTGGTATCTCCCATAGCTAGGATGCACTGGGTCTCAGCGTTGCCGGGACTTATAGTCATATTAAAAATCAAAACAACCCGGGGCCCTGTGTAAAAACAGCCTCCCCTAGTGCTATTTCTGTAGTAACATCACACAGATGGGGAAACAAAAATGCGAGTCAGACTGCCCAATCTGAGAAATTTCATTCATATTCCCTGTAAAAAGATAACGCCCAGTCTCACTGAAACTAGTCTGAAACTTGCTGTGCTAAATGTCAGATCCTTATGTAACAAATCATTCTTAATTAATAATTTTATTTCTTCTTATAATCTTGATTTTATGTTTTTAACTGAAACATGGCTTGACAAAAACACAGGAAATTTAGTTCTAATAGAATCTGCTCCACCCAACTTTATGTTTGAATCTGAAACACGAGAAAACAAAAAAGGGAGGAGGTGTGTGTGCTTTTGTTAGAGATGAAATAGTTACCCACAGGTTGTCCTTTGGGGTGTTTTCAACATTTGAGTATGTAGCCTTTAAAATTGAGCTAAAACAGTCTCCATCCATTCTCTTCATTGTTTTATACAAGCCTCCTCAGCACTGCAAAAGTTTTATTGATGATTTTACTGAGATGCTTTCAGTTGTATGCACAGACTTTGATGGTTTGGTCATAACAGGTGATTTCAATGTTCATGTTGATAATATCTGTGACAGAAACGCTAAATAAAGAGCTTCATGCTGTCCTTGAAACTTTCGGTCTTACTCAGCGCGCGTGAGTGGCCCCACCCACAGCAGAGGGCACACTCTAGATCTTCTAATTGCAAAAGGGGTTAATATTTCAAAACGTCAATGTGGTCGATGTTGCTCTGTCTGATTATTTCTGTGTCTTCTTTGACCTGTCTGTTTTTCCCAAACCACCAGCTGGTGCTGCAATTGTCCGGAGGAGACACATAAATGACAGCACGGGAAAACTGTTTATGGAAATGATTCACTTTGAAAATGTCTCATGTTCTAATGTAAATGATTTGTTGAACTCTGTTACATCTAGTGTTTTGAATGTTCTCGACACCATTGCCCCTATGAAGGCTAAAATTGTTAAAAATAAGCAGAAGGCGCCATGGAGACATGATGATTCGGTCAGGGCACAGAAAAGGGAGTGCCGCCGGGCCGACCGAAAATGGCGCAAGTCGAAGCTCCAGGTTCAGAAAGAGTTTTACAGAGAGAAGTTGTACATGTACAACCTCATTTTATGTAGAACTAGGGAAGGATATTTTTCTGAAATAATTGGAAGCTGCCTGTAACAAACTCGCGTGTCCTGTTTGTCACAGTAAACAGATTAACAAACCCTCCAGCTCAGCTGCCGTTAGAACTCATTTCCACATCCAAGTGTAATGAGTTTGCATTATTCTTTAATGACAAAGTTCAGGGCATTAAAAATGCTATAAATTCTACAATGCAAAAAATAACCCTCAAACCACCTACACACTTAGAGCTGACTCACTTTGCACCTGTAACTGACAAAACTGTCCAGGAGATCATCACTAGTCTGAGTTCATCTACATGCTGCCTCCATGTGTTACCTCCAGATTTCTAAAGTCTGTGCTGAACAGTTTGTTAGCACCACTCACTCACATAGTTAACATGTCGCTTCAATCTGGAACATTTCCAATGTCTTTTGAAAACTGCGGTCATAAAGCCTCTCCTGAAGAAGAGCAGTCTTGATGCCGCAGTACTGAGTAATTACCGGCCCATCTCTAATCTGCCATTTTGGGGCAAGGTCCTTGAAAAGGTTGTTTACCAACAGCTCACTGATTTCCTCTTAATAAACAACTCATTTGATGTTTTCCAGTCAGGTTTAGACCTCATCACAGCACTGAGACTGCTCTTGTCAAGGTGACAAATGACATCCACCTGAACACTGACACGGGCAAAGCCTCAGTCTTAATTCTGTTAGAATCTGAGTGCTGCTTTTGACACTGTCGATCATGGGACCCTCTTACAGAGACTAGAGGACTGGGTGGGCATCACTGGCACTGCCGCTAAACTGGTTAAAGTCCTATCTGGAAGACAGGAAGTTCTTTGTCGAAATTGGTAACTGTGTCTCAGACCAGATGCCCCTGACCTGTTGGGTGCCCCAAGGGTCAATACTGGACCCCTTCTGTTCAACCTCTACATGCTGCCGTTAGGTCAGTTGATACGCAGCGAGAATGTGTCCTATCACAATTACGCAGACGACACTCAGATCTATGTTTCACTGACGGCAGGTGAATATGGACCAGTGGATTCACTCTGTCACTGCATCCAACAGATCAGTGTGTGTGGATGCAAAACAACTTTCTCCAGCTGAACTCAGACAAGACTGAAATCATCGTCTTTGGCCACAGAAACAAAGAGAAAGTGTTAGCAGTCACCTCCAGAGTCTCGCTCTAAAACCTACACATCAAGTTAGAAATCTGGGGGTAATAATGGACTTCAGACTTGAATTTTAACAGCCAAGTCAAATCAATCACATCAGCAGCTTTTTACCATCTAAAAAATATGTCCAAAATCAAAAGTGTCTAAACCAGACCTGGAGAGACTTATCCATGCGTTTGTCTCTAGTAGATTAGACTACTGTAACGGCCTGCTCACTGGCCTCTCCAAACGAGCTGTAAAACAGCTGCAGTACATCCAGAACGCCGCTGCTCGGGTCCTGACTAGAACCAGGAAGTACCATCACATTAGTCCTGTGCTCAGGTCTCTGCACTGCCCCCTGTGGCTCAGAAAAATAGACTTCAAAGCAGCTCTGCTTGTATACAAGTCTCTCCATGGCCTAGCACCAAAGTACATCTCGGACATGTTAGTGCCATATGAACCATCTCGGACTCTGAGGACCTCAGGGACCGGCCTCCTGCTGGTGCCCAGAGTCAGGACTAAACATGGGGATGTGTGCTCTAAATACACACAGATGTGTGCTCTAAATGCACAAACACAAATGCACAAACACACAGACGTGTGCTCTAAATGCACAAACACACAGATGTGTGCTCTAAATGCACAAACACACAGATGTGTGCTCTAAATACACAAACACACAGACGTGTGCTCTAAATGCACAAACACACAGACGTGTGCTCTAAATACACAAACACACAGATGTGTGCTCTAAATACACACATCTGTATGTGTGCTCTAAATACACATACACACACAGACAGCAAACAGGAGAGCCAGACTTGTTGGTAGCTCTTTGCAAAGGAAAATGGTCGGGAATGGTCAACACGGCGTCCTTGTGGAGTGTACTTCATCCTTAAAAGGAGTGAAATGGGACTGTAATTGGACACAGCTGACAGAGAGATTCCCATCATGAGGTTCAGTCGAAGATCATCGCTGCACAAAGATGTCTCTGTGATCAACTAACCACCAGCCAGCAGGCATTAACCTCCTCTGAAACCAATTCAACAGGAATGTCACCGAGTAGTTGGTAAATAAAAAGAACTGAACTGTTGAATTTCTACTGAGTCCATTGTTTTTTACAGAAAAGGAAGGCGAGTTTTATCTTGAACAGACCAACAGATAAAGAGAATTGGGAATCACATTTAAGGAACAAAGATCTCTTCTAAACCCCGCCAAAGTCAAGGTCAGCTGTTCAAATCCTCTGCACGGTTTGAACATGGTCGCTGCTCGGGAACAATGCACTTTTGTATCAATACTTCTGAGCTAATTTGCCGTTTTGAAGCAGTTTCTCATCAAAACCAGCGCCCAATGACATCTCAGACTGGCATCGCCTCAGTAGGGATGGGAAAAGAAATAATAATGTCGTTTATCAGGATAAAAAGATAAGATAATCGCCAATAAACCGCCAAATTGTACGGAAAATGAAGTTCTCCTGTGGATCATTGTTCAATTAAAAAAAATGTAAGTACAACCCTAAAATAGTTGTTTAAACATGGAACTTTTGAATCATCTTAAAATTATAAATATTAATATTCAAACCAGTTTAAAACTTTGAGCAATTTTAAACAACTTTTGTCATATTATCGTTAATCGCAATTATTTTCACCATGATAATCGTGACACAATATTTCAGTATAGTTCCATGTTTACTTCTCAGAGCAATTTCCCCCTCACGGTAAACAATTGGCTTCTATTAAAGCAGAATCAAGTAACTCTTGGCGATAGAGCTCCCCCTGCAGCTCCTTTGTGAAAATACACCGTCAGAAAACATGCAAAAGCTTTTTTTCCCGCTCACATTTCTTTTTATTTCTTTTCATAATAAAACAAACAAACAAAACCATTTCACATTGAAAAAAATAAAAAAATAAAAAAAGAACCAGGGTTTCTCAGGAGAGTTCGTCAAATCGATGTCAGCTGGATTTCCACTCAGAGACAGCAGGGGGGGCCAACGACGGACAATTTAAACGCCCCGAAACCACATATTTAACCATCACAGGGACTTACAAAGACTTATGGTCAAAATGTTGCTCAGCTCTGCTTTAAAAGTACTTCAATTTAATGCAAATTCGGTGCACACAACGGTCTGATTTAGTCACAAACTGCTGCTTTAAACTATATGAGAAAAACTAATTTAGCCCACTCTTTAAAAACAAAAAAAGGAAATAGTTATGGCATAAAATATATCACTGTTGAGGAAGTAAAACTGTACAAAAGAAACTGCCTCGTCACAATCACACGTTAAACTAAACAAAAAGAACAGAGTTAAATTTGACTTTGGTCTGTTTCTGCCCGTGTTGCATTAGTGGCATCAGAACACGACGCTTGAGCTGTTTTCAGAGCGAGCGCCGTCCAGACCGCCGCCGGGTGAGAAATACATGTGAAGTATGTTCTATTAAATATATCTTAAATAAAATACCTCTGCCTTAAACCTTAGAAATAATTGAAAGATTCTGCTCCAAATGTCCGGGTTCATTTCACATTTGAAGATGTCACGCTGTCATTTTTCCGTCCGCTTGATTTGACTTTGAGTGTGAGGAGAAATGTCGCTTCTTGAAGAGACCACCAGGAGTAAAGCACTAAACCAGAACTAGTCTGAAATTTAGAATTTAACCACAAACTACTAAATTAATCCAAAATAGATCGGATGGCACGATATCAAATTTCAGTGTCACGATTATTTCTGAAAGACAAAATTAAGTTAAAAGTGACTCACAAAAAACACCTTTACATTTAGTTCTTTACATTAAGTCTATTTTTTGGCTCTATATTGAACAAAAAAGACTTCATTTTGCTTCTAAAACTGTCGCTGATTATCATTTTTTGGTTCGTACGATTATATTGTGACCGGAATAATCCCAATACGCTTGCCCTTGCGTTGACGAGTCTATAATCAATCAGCTCTGACCTCTTCGGTGGTGGCATATTGATTTAGACGTAGGTGTTATCTCCCGTAAGCCCTTTCACCAAAACCTCCCTCTTCCAAAAGGAAAGAAACGGACGACCTCAGGGCAGTTTCCCAGGGCAGTTTCCAATCAACCGTCCACCAACCGTCCACTGAAGCTGAACACGATGGGAATAAAGTAAACACGTGTTCCTGATCGATATACGTTTGAACATCAAGAGTCAGAACCTTTGAGACACGTTCAGGAGCATAAACGTTTGAAAAAAAGACGGAAACGTGAGCTTGCCAAACCACTCGAAGAACCACAAAATGAATTTCAGAACACGTTTGTAGTAGAGTTCGTTTTGCTATTTTACTTTGACAATATGCAAGACCACATTGATTTAACCAACGGGAGCTTACCCACTGGGCTTTTGAGTCTTTTCAAATCATCCATCAACGCCAACATCCTCCGCGAGCGGCGAGAACACGCGCAATCGAACGGAAGTAGCAACTGAAATTGGTTAAATTGATATAATCCGTTCTGTGGAAAAACCTGCTCCAACCGTAGTTTAGACCTGTTCTGAAATGTTTGTTTGTTTTTTGCATTCGTTTAGCAGTTTATAATTCAGTCCGTCCTCTAATGTGTTCCTGAACGTATTTAAAGCTGTACTATGTGACATTTCTGGTGCTAAGGCTAGCTTTTTGGCGCCTTTCTACTCCACAGCTTCGTGCCTTCCAAGTGTGGTGACCGTCACTGCACTTTTACTCCCAGCTGTTTGTAATATAACAATAACAGGCTGTGTTCTGGTAAATCACCACCAGAGGGCGCGTGACGTCGGAAGAAAAAGAGCAACATGAAAAACAAACATGGAGGCACTTACTGCGTTTTGGAGCCGAGAAAACTAGGTGCTTTGCTGCTTGTTCTAGTGACTTTTGGAAACGTCCTGACTTCACCGTTGCCCCCGGTGGTCTGCTCAAGTACAGCACTGTTGCTACACATTCAGAATTTCACGGTCGACGGAACAAAAAAAGGCAGAAGAGGGACACGCGAACACATCCCCACCGGAAAAGTGACGCAAAACACCTTTGAAATGTGTTTGATTTGTAAAAAAAGAAGCAAACTATTTGAACACAACAGACGCTACGCAAATCGCCCAGCGCGTGTTCCCAAACATCCCGCCACTCTTCAACACGTCTGTTATCGCTGAACGCCAGGAATGCAAACGTTCATCACGCTAAATTAAAATCTGAAAGCAAACGTTGGAAAGTAAACAGGCCCAAAGTTATGCCTCGCCAATTTAATTATAAAAGGTCTAAACTGAGCGGCCGAGCGAGGAGGAGGGAAAAGGAGGGGAATTAGCTTGAGATGGATGTTCCTCGGAGTTAGCAAAGACCTGCTGCTGTGGCTTCAAGTGGAGTCTTAAAAGAGGCGGAGCGCGCAGCTATTATCAGAGACATAATCACGAAGTATACTTGGACTCCAGCGTGGGGGGGGGGAATTAAAGGGTTTAAAGAAATGATGGAGGCAAAATAGAGCTTTAAATGAACGGAAAATGTTGTGTTGTACTGAATTCGCCGGTAAGTCCATTTTGAGTTGAAGCTTTTCTTGTTACACTGTTTGTTTGTTTGTTTGTTTGTTTAAGCAAGCGGGGGAAAAGGCATTGTAGGAGTTTGGTTTTTTTTGTAAGACTGACCCAACGAGCTGAAATGCGCTGGTATTTAGGGCGCCTGAAATGGACTGCTGTTTCTGTGCGGAAAACTCTCCTGAGAAACCCTGGCTCTATTTTTTTTTTGTTACACTTGGTAATGTGAAATGTTTTAGCGCGTGATTATACTGTCTTATTATGACCAAGAAGGAAAAGAAATGTGAAAACCCGAAACGTTTGCGTATTTTTTTACTAACAATGTATTTTCACAAAGGAGCTGCAGGGGGAGCTCTATCGACAGAGATACTTAGGTCTGTTTTAGTACTTCTTAAGAGCGCTAATTTCAATGAATCAACTTGTAATACTGTTTAAGACTCCGTTCTTTCTTCTACTCTAACAAATATACTTTTTTGGTTGGTTTAATAATCTAGTTTTAGATCTAGTTTTTGGATCTAGGAGTAATTTAAGAGCAAAAAAAAAGTGTCAGTACTGCAAGTAAGATGACAAAGTAATTCTGTTAGTGGAAAGTCTGTGTTGTAATCTGGAGTGTGACCTGAGCAGATGCACGTGTGTGGTTGTGTGGTTGTGTGTGTGTGTGCGAGCGTTTGGACTGACCGAAGTCTTGTCGGGCTCCTGTTGGGACTCAGAGGACGACTCCATGACCTCAAACCACCGTCTGTTTCAGCGCTGCTCGGGACACTGCATTTCTGTGGCAAACACAACAGAAAAACAGAACATTAGACAATTACAGCGACTGAGATTTGTTTTTAGGTTGTGTTTCTGTCCCTCGATACCGATATTGATACTTTGGCTGCCGAACATCCAAACACGGAACACTTCCAAAAAGCTTTTTTTTACAAAACTGATCCAACAGTTGTTCATCCTTTCAAGTAACTACTAAAGAACTTTGTATGAATGAAAAGAAAGAAACATCGGGCCAACGCTAGTCTTACTAATCAATGTAAGAGACCACCGTACGGCAGGGGGCGTGGCCAGTATGGCACCCCCGTCAGACTGGAAACAACCTGCTTTGTTTTCAAAAACGAACACACAAACGTATATAACAAGACGACATTATGAATGTTATTAATGGAAAGTGTAGGTTTGGGCCGGTACCTTTGAACCGGTACCTTTGGGCCGGTACCTTTGGGGCCGTACCTTTGAACCGGTACCTTTGGGCCTGTACCTTTGAACCGGTACCTTTGGGCTGGTACCTTTGGGCCGGTACCTTTGGGCCCGTACCTTTGATATCTTTGAAGACGTACAACTACAGTAGGTGGCGGTAATGTAACACTTTATGGATAGCAACCGCCATAAAACACCAAAGAAGAAGATCTTTGGACGGATATCTTTGAGCAGATATCTTCTGATATCTTTGAGCCAATATCTTTAAGCCGATATCTTTGAGCCGATATCTTTGAGCCGATATCTTTGAGCCGATATCTTTGAGCGTTTACAGGAAGTAAGCAAATAGATAACTGTCCCAGAGCGCCCCCTGGCCACAGCCCTTCACTTCTGCAGAAAAAACCTGGAGAAGAACCACAGTGAAGGAGAGATCCTACTGAACCAGGACTGAAATCGGGACTGAACCAGGGCTAAACCTGGACTGACCCAAGACTGACCCAGGACTGAACCAGGACTAGAGCGGGACTAGAGCGGGACTAGAGCGGGACTAGAGCGGGACCTGATAGAGCGGGACCAGGACAGAGGACCCGACCAAGACCCGACCAGGACCCGACCAGGACCCGACCAGGACCCGACCAGGACGACCGAGCAGGACCCGAGCAGGACTCGACCAGGACTCCGAGCAGGACTCGACCAGGACTCGACTCGACCAGGACTCGACCAGGACTCGACCAGGACTCGACCAGGACTCGACCAGGACTCGACCAGGCTGCAGACCGTTAGATGTTTTTTTTAACCTGCTTAATTGTGATGACTGAACTTTCGATGCCTCAGGCCAACAGACTGCAGAACATTCTACCACAGAAAACTGCCTCGCTCCAGCTCAACTAAACTAAACTGAAGAATCCAGAAATGTTGGGACGTCACGTGAACACGGCCCATTGAGTTCAAAAACTCTTTTTTTCACGGGAGACCTGGACCATGTGGACTGCAGCACACATCACAGAAAACAATACAGACACTCAAATAAAAGTTTTTTATACAACATTTCAACTGAAGGACATTTCAGAAGATACTTGCTCTTTGTTTGTGTTCTAAACAGAGCTAAAACTCCTAAAAGAAACCAGCTCACAAAGATCCAGATCAGTTTGAAAAGTGTTCCGAGCTGTGGGAGCAGCATAACTGAAAGCTTGCTTCAAATCAGTCCACACTCGAAGGACCTTGATCCTACAATCGATCTCTGCTAAAAATGTGTTGTTTTAGCTACTACTTTTGTTTTTAGATTTATTTACCTTTTTTTTTTTTTTTTTTTTTTTTTAAAAACCTTTTTTTATTTTATTTTTTTTTAATTGATTTTATTCAATTTTAATAATTATGGTTAGAGCAAGTGCATTTCATGTTTTGTGTGAAGCACTTTGGAGACGTTTCAGTTTATAAAATGTGCTATATTTAAATGAAGTGGATCGGACCAGAACCACAAAGATCACAGCCACGAACGGGACACATCCTCCTTTGCTCATTGTTTACCAACTTTTCCGAGCCCAAAAACACTGTGACACGCCCGGCCGCATGTCTGTGCGAGGGCCGTGTCTGTGCGAGGGGCCGTGTCTGTGCGAGGGCCGTGTCTGTGCGAGGGGCCGTGTCTGTGCGAGGGCTAATAACCTGAAGCGATAGTGTCAGCTTCATCTGAAAACACACAGAACAAACCTCTGTGGAGCAGCTGGACCCCCTCACCTCCAAACCCCCTCACCGCTTCGCCCCCTCACCGCTCGCCTCCTCACCTCCTCATCCCCTCACCTCCACACCCTCACCGCTTCGCCTCCTCACCGCTTCGCCTCCATCCCCTCACCTCCACCGCGTCACTCCTCACGCTTCGCCTCCTCACGCCTGTCCTCCGCTTCTTCGCTTCCTCTTTCTGCTTCCTCTCACCGTCTTCTGTCGTCTGCCATCACTCGCTCATCACCCCCTCACCTCGCCTCCTACCGCTTCACCATCCTCCTCACTCGCTTCACTCCTCCACCGCTCACCTCCTCACTGGCCTCCCTCCACCGTTCCCTCACCGTCACCTCCTCACGCTTCACCCCCTTCCTCACCTCACCGCCTTCACCTCTCGCTCCTCACACCGCTTCACCCCCTTACTGCCTTCACCTCCTCGCCTCATCACACGCTTCGCCTGTCTGCTTCACCGCTTCGCCCTCACCGCTCCCCCTCACCTCTCGCCTCCTCACCCGCTTCACCGCCTCATTGCTTCACCTTCAACCGCCTCACCGCTTCCGCCCGGCTCACCTCACGATTCGGCCTCCTCGCGCTTCCTCATCCTTCTGTGCGTTGTCACCCTCACCGCTTCTCGACGCCTTTCACCGCTTTCACCCTTCACCGCTTCACCGCCTCCCGTGGAAGAGAGGACGGACGGAGGACAGGCAAGCGGAGGACGAGACGAGCGGAGGACGGAACATTTCAGTCTTAAAACATCAATTGTCAATAAAATAAATAAAAAGATAATGGTGAAACTAAGGATGTGCCGATACTGATCCAATGCGTTAATTTGCTGTGGTTTCTGAAAACCAATAATTCCCGATATCAATATTAAGATTTTTTAATTCATGGCAGGCTCACAAATCTATTTGAAGTTGTTCAAGTAAAGTTCAACATTCATGTGGGATACAAAATGATTTGTTATGAGATTGTGTAAACGTAATGGCATATTTTTAACCTAATTGTTCTCGGTCGATACCAATACTGGAATCAATATCGCACCCGCCCCAAAAGGAAAGAATAACTTACAATAAGTGCTTAAAATTCTTGCCATTCAAAGAATACTTGGAACTAATGCACTTTTCAGCACCAAGGACAGCTCCAGGTACTGTAAAACCACCACCAGCAGAAGAAAAGACAACAAAAGAGTACATTTTTGTGACTTGTTTGCGGTAAATAAGTGTTAAATTTCTTGCCTAATTCGAAAAAAAGATAAGAAGAAAAAAAAAAAAAAAAAAAAAAAGAAAAAAAACAAATCAAGAAAACAAAAACAACATAAAATAAAAAAAAAAAAAAAAAAAAAAAAAAAAAAAACAAACCACCACCCGCTGGAACTAATGCAACTTTTCAGCACCAAGCGACAGCTCCAGGTACTGTAAAACACCACCAGCGAAGAAAAGACAACAAAAGAGTACATTTTTGGACTCCTGTTTGACAAAAGTCTCGTGAGTGCCAGAGCTAGGGACATTCGGCCGGTCAGCACTGGATCCTCTCCAACCGCTTAACAGATTCGGCCTCCAAAAAACTGCTCTGCACGAGTTTCACAGAGGTCATAAAAAACACGTTCTAGGTTCTCAAAAAGAGGTTTCTTAGTCCTCAAAGCACAGTCTAGGTCGTACAAACGCGGCTTTCAAGGTCCTCAAAAAGCACTTCTGAGGTCTCAAAAGCACGTTCAGGTCCTCAAAAACATCTAGGTCCTCAAAAAGCATTTCTAGTTCCTCAAAAGCGCGTTCCTAGGTCCTTAAAAGGCTTTCTAGATCCTTAAAAGCGGTTCTAGGTCCTCAAAAAGCGTGTTCTAGGTCTAAGACAAAGTCCTCAAAGCAGCTGTTAGGCCTCTAGTCACTTTCTAGGTCCTCAAACACTTTCAAGGTCCTCAAAGCACTTTCCTAGCATCCTCAAAAGCGCGAGTCAAGGTCCTCAAAAGGCGTTCTAGGTCCTCAAAAGACACATTCAAGGTCCTCAAAAGCACTTTCTAGGTCCTCAAAGCGCGTCTAGTCTTTAAAAGCGTGTTCTAGGTCCTAAAAAGCGTGTTCTTGGTCCTCAAAAGCACTTCTCGGTCCTCAAAAGCACTTTTCAAGGTCCTAAAAGCACTTTCTAGTCCTTAAGCGCGTCGTCCTCAAAGCCTTCTATCCGTTCAAAAGCACATTAAGGTCCTCAAAAGCACCTTTCTAGGTTCCTCAAAGCGCGTTCTAGTCTCAAAAGCGCGTTCTCTACGTCTTAAAGTGTGGTTCTAGGTATCAAAGACGCTGTTCTAGGTCCTAACAAAGCGTTCCTAGTCTCAGAAGCACTTTTCTAGGTCCTCAAAAGCACTTTCTAGGTCCTCAAAAGCGCGTTCTAGGTCCTTAAAAGCACTTTCTAGATCCTCAAAAGCGCGTTCTAGGTCCTCAAAAGCGTGTTTTAGGTCCTCAAAAGCACTTTCTAGGTCCTCAAAAGCGCGTTCTAGGTCCTTAAAAGTGTGTTCTAGGTCCTCAAAAGCGCGTTCTAGGTCCTCAAAAGCACATTCAAGGTCCTCAAAAGCACGGTCTAGGTCCTTGCCGCCCTAAACTGGAGGAGTGTGTTAGTCTTTCCCAATGAAGACAACAGTTTAGGAAATGGTCTTATTATAACTTGATACAACGTCCGTGTAATCCCTCATTCGTCCAGGAGTTGTAGTCATCTGGACTGACTACAACTGAATCTTTTCCTACAATTTGATACAATGGCATATCCCTCTTGTTTATTTGGTTTAAAACAATGAGCAAAACCACCGCGATGACTCACACGTGGAGACAAACCGCCGAGTGCAAATGACTTTTACCTCAAAAAAACTGCTTTTGCGCTCATCTGTTTCCTCCTCCCTCTGCGTTCTCCCTCTCCGCCTCCGTCCGATGCCACAGCCGAGGCCTGACCCGCCGCCAAACACGGAGGGCTGTAACCGAGACGGAATCCTGACCGTGGTTTGGACTCGCACCAAAACAAAAAAAACTCTGACAGCGGCGTCACAGCAAGGTCGGGTCGGGACGGCGGAGTGACGCAATCACGCCGAGCTAAAGGTAAATAGACCTGCCATTCGTTTATTAGTGCAGATGAGTAGAAAAAAGTATCACTCAACGAGCAAAAAACACAAATTAGGGCTGTAATCATTTAGTCGTTTCGTCGATTAATGAGCAACTAATGACTCTATTTGGATTAAAAGCATTTCTTTGGGACGACGGCAAAAAGGAGACATATGAAGTGAGTTGGAGTTCTTAAAACAAATAAAGAGACACTGTTTACAAGTACTTTTCTGCATAAGCAGTTTGTTTTTGCAAGTGCCGTTTTGGTTGGATACGAGGAGATACTTGATAGTTCTTGCAGAATTTGCCGCACCCCCTTCAGGTCGGTCTGAGCGGTCGATAGAACACGTCTTTGGTCGACTACGGCCCGAGAAACGACACAAGCGTTCAACTTCCTGCTTACAATTTTTGAGTTACTTTTGTGCTTTAAACGCTACGATCTTAGTAAAAAATTGTCTGTTCCGGTTTCCTTTTTGGCTTTTAAACGTTCTATTTAACAGTTATTGAAGTTGTGCTACACTTTGGGGCAGTGCATCCGTTTGTAAAAGTGCTTTATAAATACATTTGACCTCGAGCTCGACCTTGTTTAATCAGTAGAATTACAACAAAAGAGGTGTTGGCTGTTGTAGTTCTGACTAAAGCTGCGAGATTCAAGACGAGACACAGAGTTTGCAGACGTGAGGACATTCTGCAACCATTATTTCTCCCACGTGACAACACACACACTTGTTAGCACGGTCGCCCCAAAGCCAGAAGGTTGTGGGTTCTACTCTCAGCCCCTTCAGCGCTTCCAGGTAGCTTCACACCTCCAATGAATGTGGATGACATCATGTGAAAGGTTTTATTGCACACAAAAAAATAGATAAAAATAAATAAATAAAATAATAATAATAATAATAATAATAATAATAATAATAAATAAAGTCAATTTAAAAACTGAATAAAATACATACAAATAAATAAAATAAAGAATCGCTTCACACCTCCAATGAATGTGGATGACATGTGAAAGGTTTTATTGCACAACTACAATAAAATAAATAAAATAAATAAAATAAATAAAATAAATAAAATAAATAAAATAAATAAAATAAATAAAATAAATAAATAAAATAAATAAAATAAATAAAATAAATAAAATAAAATAAAATAAAATAAAATAAAATAAAATAAAATAAAATAAATAAATGAAATAAATGAAATCAGTTAGAGCATAAGTAAGTAAAGGAATAAAAATGTTAAATAAGGCAGTGGCATAAAAAAGAAAAGAAAGAAGAAAAAAAGGTCCAAAATCCAATTATTATTATTTTTTTTTTCTATTTAAGTTCAACATTGCAAACTGTATTGATTTTTAAAAAAACGATATTGCAAATCCGATCACAATCTTAAAAATGTTCTGATTCTGAAGCTTCATTTTGGACTGTAAATTACATCAAATGTTGCCTTTCCTTTCAGTAAAACCACAAGGTCAAAGCGCTTCCACGTCCGTCCGACTACAAAGACGCGGGCTTTCACGTGTCCAGCAGGAGGCGCCGGCCGAGTGCTTCAGTGGCTGTTTGAACATCAGTCGGTGGGGGGACCCTTTCGGGCTCAAAAGGGCGTCGGTGGAGGTCGCTTCAAGGACTCTGCTCCGGGACTCAAAAACGCACAGGACGGGCGCACGTTTGGAGAGGCATTTCAAAGCGGCGGAATATCTGGGTCACGAGCGCCAACGATGGGGATTTGAAGAGTCGGTGAAGAGACGGGGGCGGAGAGCGGGAGAGGGTCGGATGTAAATTACAGCCTGAAGGTCAAAACCCACTCTTTGAACCCGTCGCATAATACTTCAAATGCAAATGTGTGTTTAGGACGCGCCGGTCAATGAATTATTTACATTAGAGCAGCGGACAAGCACAAGGATCTAAAGGTGCCACTCTAAAGGGGTCTGACACATTTCTATGGGCTAATTTTTTTGTATCTGTCGCTATTAAATTAAAAATAAATCATTCCATCTTTCATTTTTATGAGAAAAACATCTAAAATAAGGGTCAAAATATCCGTTTCATGTTCAAGAAGTGCTCACATTCTCCTGTGAATGGTTTCTTTGGTTGGGTTTGGTTTTGAAAAGTTATTGAAATGAACCACAAAAGAACAGAAAGATCTTTACACTTAATAATTGACTTTTTTTTAAATTAAAAAAATAATAATAATTAATGTACAAAAAAAACAAGAAACAGAACCAGAGAGCTAGACAAAATAATAATAATAATAATAATTACAATATAATAGTAATAATAGTAATAATAGTAATAATAGTAATAGTAGTAACAACAACAACAACATAATAGAATGAAATACACAAATAAAATTAAGGCACAGTAAATAGTCAAGGCCCATTTAGTCCAAATTTCATCCGAATGTCATTTTTTCCATTTGTCTGATGTTTATTACAATTTCGCTCGTCCTTGATCATCTGTGAGCTTTGTAATTGCACTTAATACGTTTGAGGTCATTTTTCATTTCATTTGCTTCTTCAAACGGGACAATGCACGGTAACATAATGCCCTGAAGCAAAGATGATTGTACCCGAGTGTAGCCTTGGAAGCTAATGACATCGGCAGGTTTTAGCTTCAATTAGAGACGATATGCAAGATATTTTAATTGTGCATATCTCCAAAACAACCACTGTAATATAATCGAGTAGGTGACGAGTAGGCAAATCACTGCGTAGCAACAGTTCACTCGCAGACTCGGACTGATACTAAAAACACCGTTTCCATGACTCATTTCTAAAGGGAAGCTTGTAAAGCAAAGATCTAAAGTCAGATACAAGGGAGTAGATTTACAATATCCTCGTGCACGCCCCACCTTGAGCTGGGGGGATCTTTAAACAGGTCTAATCCATGTAGGTCAGACCTGAGGAATATTAATCAAGCGTGAGGAGGATCTCCACAGGGACCCACAGGGACCCACGCAGACCCACAGACCCAGAACCAACAGATACCAAAAGGACCATTTCAGCCATTTTCATTCAGATTGAAAACACTGTTTCAGTCACGTGACTTCTTAGTTGTCACAGGTTGAAGACGTCACACATGCAAAGCTTTCACGAGCACGGACTTGTCGGATCCTAGAATATAACACCCGGACAGTTGGAAATGAGGCTCCTTAAAACTGTCTGCGAGTAAGCTAACGTTTATTAGCATATACACTAGCATTAGCGGCTAACTAGCAGAAACAAACAGCTCCGCCTCTGTCTGAAGTGACCTCTGTAAGTCCACTGGTCGCTCCTGACCACAGTCACACATTTATGGACACAAGGGGGACGTGACAGAAGAGAAAGAATCCTTTTAGAAAGAGTGAGAGAAAGAGAGAGAGCAAGAGAGAGAAAGAGAGTGAGAGAAAGAGAGAAAGAGAGAAAGAAAAAGAGAGAGAGAGAAAGAGAAAGAGAGAAAGAGTGAGAGGAAGAGAGTGAGAGAGAGAGGGAGAAGAAGAGAGAGAGAGCAAGAGGGAGAGAGAAAGAGTGAGAGGAAGAGAGTGAGAGAGAGGGAGAAGAAGAGAGAGAGAGCAAGAGGGAGAGAGAGAGAAAGAGTGAGAGAAAGAGAGTGAGAGAGAGAGGGAGAAGAAGAGAGAGAGAGCAAGAGGGAGAGAGAGAGAAAGAGTGAGAGAAAGACAGAAAAAGAGAGAGAAAGAGAGGGAGAGAAAGAAAAAGAGAGAGAGAGAAAGAGTGAGAGGAAGAGGGGGGAAGAGAGAGGAAGAGAAAGAAAAAGAAAAAGAGAGAGAGAGAAAGGGAGAGAGAGAAAGAGTGAGAGGGAGAGAAAGAGTGAGAGGAAGAGAGGGAGAGAGAGAGAAAGAGTGAGAGAGAGAAAGAGTGAGGGAGAGAAAGAGAAAGAGGTCGAAAGGTCTTTGTGTGTGTTTTAGAGCACATTTTTTCTCTGAGGGCCACATTTTGAAACATAAACAGAGCCGAGGGCCACAAAGGATGGAAATGTAGCATTTGATGTTTAGATGAAGCTCCACAGCTTTAATAACTTGGAACATTAATATTAAGTGCATCTCATCAACATGTGTGTTATTTAGGTTATTATAGCAGCATTTTTCCAATGTTCTTCTAATTTTAGGGGCCTTAGTTTGGACACTTTTTCAATTCCGATTTCGATTCCGCTGATCTGGCAAACTCCACACTGCACCACGCACTCATCGCTGCAACACAAACTGGCAAGAGTCTCTTATCGACACTGAACGAGCCCAAAACCATCCGGAAACGACATATTTTCTGGGCGCCAGAGGTCGGGACGTGTTCAAATCCGCCGGCGCGCGGTAGTTCCTGGTTGACATGAGAGCTGAATGTGAGACCGGGCCTGGATCGGCTCAATCGGCTTCAACGGGATCAAAAAAGTGTCAAATGTTGATCTTCGTTTGGCTCCACTTTGATCTTGGGCCTTTTTCCCCCGTTAACCTTCTCAAATTGCCACTATTACTACTAACAAGCACTTGAAAGACAATTTTTGCTGGCTTGCTCCGTGCATCGATGGGGTTAGGGTGTGGGTTAGGCGCTGTGATCCCCGACCCTGTATCTGTAGCCAAACGTGACCCGCGCTGACCGGACCACGAGACTACAGGAGATCACGCAATTGCAATTATGTATAAGACCGGGCACCGTTTGGATTAGTTTTTTTATTTTTTACCAGTTCTTTAACGATACCTGCGTTTCGATACCGGTTCTTTTTTCTTTCTTTTTTTGGTGCCTTAGGAGTGTAAATCCGTGGACAAAATTGTGCAGAAACTGTTTTCCCAGCATTTACTCACGCTGCGACTGCGTTAAAGCAACAGACGATGTCTAAAGCCAAGGGAGGAAGTTAGCAGCAAATTCCAACTTGGAACCGAATAACGTTGCCCGGTCCTAATTATGTATAGAGAGAAAACTATCAGTAAAACGGCAGCTTAAACTCATAATTCACATCCAAATCTCAAGATAACGCGCAACACTTTTCTTTCTTTTCTGCTGGTGTGAATATAAATGCATTAAAATCTCCTCAAAATAGTTTGCCGACTAATCCAAATGTTGGTCGACCAAGAACACCATCGACGGATTAACTGTCTGACTGACTACAGGTTTACAGGAATCAACTGTGTCTCTGCATTTGTTTAATTGTACAACGAAAAGCCGTACTCTTTTGAATACAGTGTGAATTATTATCGTGGGGATTTTAACTTGCATCCGATCAAAAAGGAGCCACAACGCTGCAGACGTTTGAGAAGAGCAGATTTACAATTTTGCCTAATTTATCTTTAGTATCAACTGCACTTCACATAATGGGTGCGGAACATTAATGACACATCACATTGTACACAGCAGGATACACATTTCAGCCGACAAAACCTGAACCAAAACACAAACTTCAAGTGTTTGAAACAGTGAAGCTCATTACAATTCTGTCTGCACTTGAATAATAACGCAGTGAGGTTCATGAGCAGAATGCAAACAGCTTTAAATCATTACCGTCCATGTCATTGATTGCACGTTGCATATTCAAAGGACCCTGCCATAGCGAGCAGCGGGCTCAAACTTAGGTTCAAACAAAATGACCCCAGGAAAACCGTTAGCAACAGGAAACAAAACAAAATCAGTAAAAACATGTGGCAAAAAATATATGTTTTTGTGTTCAATGCCGCTGATTAAAAGACTGTATATCTTATGTTAGTGTAATCCCTCATTTGTCCAGGAGGGTTCCATCCTAGAAGAAGATGCAGTTGTAGAGAATAAAAAAATAAAAAATAATATAATAATAATAATAATAATTTTTCATTTTACTAGTAATATACAACGGTATTTTGAGCAAAGCAACATGACAACATCGGCCCCGACAACATCGACCATCGCCCCGACAACATCGGCCCCGACAACATCGGCCCCGACAAGGCCCGACATCAGCCCCGACATCAGCCCCACAGTCAGCCCGAATCGCCCAGTCGGGCCCCATCGGCCCGACATCGGCCCCGACATCGGCCGACATCAGCCCGACATCGGCCCGACACTCGGCCCCGACATCGCCCGACATCGGCCCGACATCGGCCCCGGACATACGCCCCGACATCAGCCCGACATCAGCCGACATCGGCCTCGAGACATCGGCCCCGACATGCGCCGCCCCGACATCGGCCCCGACATCGGCCCCGAATCCGGCCCCGAATGGCTGCCGACATCAGCCGCGACATCAGCCGACATCTGCCCGAACATCAGCCCCGAAATCGCCCGACTCAGCCCGACATCAGCCCCGACATCAGCCCCGACATCAGCCGACATGCGCCCGACATCAGCCCGACTCAGCCCCCGACATCAGCCCGACATGGCCGACAGCCCCGACATCAGCCCCGACATCGGCCCCGACATCAGCCCCGACATCAGCCCCGACATCAGCCCCGGTTATTCAGATCGGGTACTCATCAGTGATGAGGAGCCCGGTGGGCGGGGCTTACTCAGAGTAGGATAAATATCAGAGTTCTCAGACTAGAGCCACAGATTGAAGTCGAAACGTCTTGTTTGACAAAAAATTGTCCAGATGATAAAACTGAATGTTTCTTCTCTGCATAGTTTATGTTCATGAAATCAACACAGAACACTGTTATGAAAAGATCGATCAATATGAGGGTTATTTTTCTTCCCCATATCAGCCCCTTCACAAACAGCAGGGGTGTCCAAACTTTTTCCACCGAGAGCCCCATTCTGACACCTTTACAGAGCAAAGGGCCACAGACCATATAATGAAGTGGATAATTCAACATTTTACATTTGACAGTTATTTACTGTCGTTTGGGCCAACATAGCAGGAAGCCTGAGGGCCAACAAAAATTGGTCTGAGGGCCACATTTGGCCCCCGGGCCATAGTTTGGACACCCCTGACATACAGTATGTATTTTTAGAATATAATTACAGTACATACACATGAATCATTTCGACTGAAATATCAAGCACTACATGAATGAGAATCCCCAGCATCAACATGTGAAGGTCTAAACTGCAGCTTTAGCAGCTCCTATGATTGCGACACATGAACAGAGGACGTCTCATCTAAATCACTGCTGCTTTTGTGACACGCTAACTCAATTAGTTATTACTGCTGTGGTTAACTTTACCAGTGCCATTACTGTCCCGGACGAGCCCCCGACACGTAACCATGCTAACCCCACCGAGTCGGGTTGTGACCGACGCGAACCTAACAAGAGGAGACGCGTTGACCTACCGCGTTGACCTACCGCGCGGACGGGGAACCAGAGAGGGAGGGAGGGAGGGCCGGTCGCTACGGACGGCGGAAGAAAAGACGTGACATCAGCTGCGTTGTCGTTTTCGAATGTGGGCTAGCGCTGCGGGGCTAACTGTGGAGCAGCAGACAGCGCACCTCCAAATGTATGTGTGAGGGAGGGAGAGAGAGGGAATGAGAAGGAGGGCAGGCGAGAGACGGCGAGGGAGGGAGAGAGAGAGAGGCAGAGAGGCAGAGAGAGAGAATGAGGAGAAGGGCAGACGAGAGACAGCGAGGGAGGGAGAGAGAGAGAGAGAGAGGCTGAGAGAGAGAATGAGGAGGGCAGACGAGAACAGCGAGAGAGGAAGAGGACGAGAGAGAGAGAGACTGAGAGAGGCAGAGAGAGAATGAGGAGGAGGGCAGACGAGAGACAGCGAGAGAGGAAGAGGAGGAGAGAGAGAGAGACAGAGAGGCAGAGAGAGAGAATGAGGAGGAGGGCAGACGAGAGACAGCGAGAGAGGAAGAGGAAGAGAGAGAGAGGCTGAGAGAGAGAGAGAGACAGAGAGAGAGAGAGAGAGAAATTGTCACGTTATTAATATTTTTTTGGTTCTTACGATTTCTTCGTGACTTGAACAATCGCGTTTATCGATTTACAGAATCATCTCCGTCGGACAGCAAACATTTTTCAATACTCATCTCATCTGCATTGGCCGAGCATAACACAATAAAAAACATTATAATTTCAGTTATTTTAAAACTAAAATGTACGCGTCTTAATTTACCGGTCAGAAAATCATCGTGGGGGAATATTTCGGCGAGGCAAGTTTATTTGTAGAGCACAATCCAAACACAAGGCAATTCAAAGTGCTTCACAACAGGAAAGAAATGCATTCAAATTAGAGCTGCAACGATTACTCGAATAAATCGAATAATTCGATTACAAAAAAGCTTCGATTATTATTGTATTGCTTCGATGATTCGTTTAATTTACACATTTGATCAAAAACACGTGAATCTGTGGTGCGCGGAGCGCACGGAACGACTTGTGGCGCTTTAGTTTCACACGGCGCTTGTTCCGCTCTGACGAAGGTGCAACAGGAAGTGAGCGGCGCGTTTGAAACTCACGAGTGCGACTGGGAAGTATGATGATGAGTGAAAGAGCACGTGGATCTATTATAATAATCCCGAGCTGCAACTCTAAAAACTGCATCTAGCTCCGCCACCCCAGCCCTTGACACGCCACCGCGACCCCCGCGCTCCCCCACTCAACAACTCTGCTTTCCAGTCACAGTAGTACTTTTTAAACAGCCATGCACATGGAAACAGCACGAGGACCGGTTATGTTAGAATAATCTGTTCGTGAAACAGAAAGTCCGAGACGCGGAGCCAAAGTGACCGGCCACACGAGCCACACCGGCCAAAAATTGCGCAAAAACTGCGCAAATAGCTCAAACGCCATGACCACCCGTCCCACCCAACATTAACGCGTTTAACAAATGTCTATTTTACGTGATGTGACAGAGCCACTGTAACTGTTTACAATCTATGACAAGTGAATTAAGTCCTTTATATATATCTTTCTTATACAAACCAAACAGTTTGGACTGAAGTGAAATGTTGCTGTTTTGGGACAAATTCATGTGAAATTAAGAATAAAATTGTTATTTTAAGCAAGAAATTCCATTATTTTGTACTTTGTTGTACTATGAGCTATAATGTTTATCTAAAAACTTAGAACCTTAATATGTGTCATTAAATGGTTTACTGAATGTACCAAAGAATTAACCGATTACTCGATTAATCGAAGAAAAGAATCGATAGATTACTCGATTACTAAAATAATCGATAGCTGCAGCCCTAATTCAAATCACAAAGACATGACAGAAATCACAAAACCTTCATTTCTATTCATTCAATTTTGTCCGTGCTCAGTGATCCACCTATTGGCCCACACTGGCAGACGCTCTTGCCCATATTTATTTGACATTGCCGGCGTAACAGATGTCTCCGATTCTTTCCCATTTAGGATGCTTTAGGAAGTGAGCGCTACGTGTGGACTGGTGTAAAGAGTGTAACGTGGACTAGTGCTGTTTTTCACCTTTTAATCAGGTACAGCCCCTTTAGGACAAAACCAAGACTAATCAAAGCCAGTTCAGGCCTTATAGCATTGAAAAAGCACAAATAAAATCAGACCATGGTCAATGTCGATTATTCTGTCAAACAATAATAGCAATATCGATACTTTTGAAATGTATTGTGCAGCCCTAAATGGTAGTACCGTAACCTTTTATTGTCCTTATTTCATTGTAGTACTAGTGCCTTTTAACGCCCTTGTGATTAGTACAAGGGCAAGTTAGGAAAGAGTGCGAAGAGAACAATTGAGCGCTCACGAACGTTTTCACTTAGAGCGTGTTGTGTATAAAGTTTAATCAAATTCACTTGGAACGGGCGTGTCCAAACTTTTTTCATAGAGGGCTGCAATTTCTAACCTATAGGGCCACAGTGAAAGGCCATGTATTACCGGGAAATGAATGAATCATACGTCTGTCTAAGGACACGGGACGCTGGGACATTACCAAGTCCCTATGAACACTGTTTATTCTGTTTTTATTCTGCTTTTCCACTGCAGCCCCTCGAGGCAACTACTGTGATTTTGGGCGCTACAAAAATAAACTGAATTGAATTGAATTTCTTTGCCTTTAACATAGTTTTGATGAGCCACCAACACCAATAATAAAGCTTGGAACATTCATTTTAGGTCTGCATGACATCCAAATATTTGTTATTTAGGTTATAATAGCAGAAATATTCAAATGTTTTCATTAAAAAGTGGTACTTTTGGTTATTTAGGCCAATTTAGCCAGAAGACTGAAGGCCAGCACAAAAAGGTCTAAGGTCTAAGGTTTAAGCCCACAGGCCATAGTTTGGACACCTCTGATTTAGAACGTGCCATGTATAGAGTGTAATCAAATTCACTTAGAATGTATCGTGTATAAAGTGTAATCCAAAACATGCACAAAAGGTCAAATCTTCCATCTGAGGTACATTTTTTTTCTTCTGAAATCATAATTCATGCACATTTCCAACGTACGTACTACAAAAAGCAGCATTGGTGAAGCTAAAAACCTATTCCAGGCTGTAAAGAAGTAAAATGCGGACTCTAAAGTATAATTTCAATAGGAGCGAGCTGCATTGACAAGGCTGCGAAAGCTGGTTGAATGGCATTAAACTTATGTATCTGGCTTTCTGGCATTTATTTTACCGTTAAAATACCAGGATACTCTTGCATCATTAGTGCGAGCTCCAATCATCGAGCTCCATGGTTTTACCGGCTCTACCTCTCCTGTCAAATAAAGCCTATGGGCAAAAAAACCCAAAACTTTCCTACAGTTCATGGTCCGCTCCAATTATGAAGTGGTAGAACTGCAACATTTCCATTACCAAACATATTTTTACCAGATTTGTTGGACACTTAGGCTGATGTATAAATATATATATATATATAATAGCTCAAAAGAATAAAGAAGAGAATGTTCTGAAAGAATGAAAAATAAGGTTTGTCCTTGTCTCCTCCAGTTGCGTCAGTAAAACTAATTCAATGCTTTATCTCGGCTTTCATAACTATGTCAAGGAGCATAACTGAACAATATGGTGTTTATTATGGAAAACAGGCAAGTATTTGATTTCAACCCATTTTAAATACAAAAAAAGAGCTTAAAGATCACTCAAATTTCAATATTAATTGAGATTCAGTCGTGTCCGATAGAAGGTCAAATTGGTTTGCAGTTGGAGTTGGCGTCCATAGGTTAATTAACCAATACAATTATGGGTCAAAAAAGAACCTAGCACTAATTTTGTATTTCGTAATTATTATGATGACGATGACGATGATGATTATTATTTATTATTATTATTATTATTATTATTATTATCATCATCTTTGCCATTATTATCTTTTTATTTATTTTATTATTTTATTATTTCTCTTTTTCTATGTATTTATTATTATTTGTATGGTTTAAATAAATAATAATAAATAAATAAATAAACCTACGCATGTGGCCCAGCCCTAAGTTCAGGTGCGTTTCTGGTGAGTAATCAGTATTGAAAGGCTGACCGTGAATGGCCCGGCACTTCCTCTGTACCAGGCCGACATGACCTCATCTCTTTTTTTGGTGTAGCTGGGCGTGTCGGCAGTCTCGCGTCCCGAGCCGCACACAGATGCTGCGTTAGTGTTATGAGTCACTGAACTCCAGACACAATGTGAGGTTTGTGCTTGTTCATGATCCTGATGAAGGGATTGGTTGTCTTTAGTACGGATCCATAAATCATCTCCAGACTCGGGAGCATTTCTGATCCAAATTACCAACATTTAAGGGTGTGCTTACATTAGCTTACATTGGAGGAAAGGTAGCTTTTGTTTATTTCTCCATAGTAATTCCCTCTGCTCCCAGTAGATGGAGTAATAAAACAAATCCTGGAATTATGAATCAATTAGACACCATGAATGAAATTATTAGGACTGTCAAAATGAACACGTTAACTGATGCAATAACTTATAGACAATTGACGTATTAATCATGAATAAATGCAGATTAAAGCGGCGCTAAGTAACATTTTCACCTTATTGAACATCTTGGTGATGGTTAAATATGTATGTTTTGGGGCGTTTGAAGTGTCTGTCGCCCCCTGCTGTCTCCAGACGGAAAACCAGCCTCGCGATATCTGCCGACATCGACCCGAAGACGACTCTCCTGAGAAACCCTGGCCCTTTTTTTATTTGCCAATGTGAAATGTTTTTGTGAGTGATTATACAGTCTTAATATGATAAAGAAAGGGAAAAAAACTGAAAAAACAAAAACAAATGTTTGCGTTTATTTTTCTGACAATGTATTTTCACAAGGGAGCTGCAGGGGGAGCTCTATCGCCAGAGTTACCTAGTTCTGGTTGAACATCGCGCTGGGATGAATAGAAAACATACGTGTGAGCGCATAAACTGGTGAATTAGGCCAAATATTTCACCAAAACTACAACAGAACGCTTGTAGACGCCGGGCCAACACCGGCAGCGTGCATCTGTCGCCAAAAGAGCCAGTTACGCCCACATGATACTTTAATCGATTGACGGCACTAATCAGTTGCAGCGGCCGTCTTCACAGCTTCAGTACAAAGTCAAGGCCGGAGCGCCACACGTCTGGACAGTGAAGTTAATTGGTCGAGACACACTTCGGCGCCCACGCTGACCGTTCAAACAACAAACTCGCTCTAACCTTCACAAGCGCAAAAAAAACCCCCACTAATATCCAATTTAAAGCCTATTTGCTCGGCACTGTTTGAAGTAACCAGCTAAAGAAGCTAATAACGGTTCAGCGACAATGAAAGGACCGCCTCACAATAAAGTACAATGGAAAACAAACAAGAGGGGTTTATCGCCGTTAAGACCCCTCGTAGGTGGCAATAAGACACGCGCAATAAAGTAAAGCAGCCTCAGAAGTGTGTGATCAGATTCGTCCCGCTGTTGATGCATTTGACCACACGGACGGAGAAAGGTTCGGGTGGAAATCGTTTAACACAACCCATTGTGAGACGCCGTTTCGATGGTCATGTGTTTTGATGATAATATGAGGTAGAGGTTTCAGGTTTTTGAACGATTATTCGCGATTATTGACATCACGACCAAAACAAAATCAACAATGTTCTTTCCTACACGTTACCGCTCCTCAACATGTGACCGGATTCAGGAATTGAAACTTTCTGAGTGATCAATTTGACATAAACCGCAAGATAAAAGTTTGCTTTTTTGAGGAAAAGGCTGAGCAGAAAGGACTTGATTTTGCTTCTAAAATCGTCACTTTTCTATAAATTGAATTTTTCAAACAAGCGTTTCTTCTAAAAATGTCACGATTATTTTAGTTTTTATGATTATACTGGGACCTAATTAATCCCAACTATCACTAATAATTTTAACTAATGTGTAGATATTTTCACACATTCATTCTGTGCCATGTGGTTCCTGTAGTTTAACAGTTCATATTTTTACAAAAGTTAAAGCTGCAAGATGTTTTTTAAAATATGCATTGAATATTACTTATTAAAAAACATAATCACAATATAAACTTGGGGAAAAGCTGCTAGATAGAGATTATTTACAAATAAAGTGTTTTTTTAATCAGAAATACGATTGATTTAATAATGACAGTCTTTGTTCTAAAAGGTCTTTTTGCATCGTTTTAGAGTTGGTAAAGTCTAGAGAACAATACAATTATCAAATACACCTCTCATTATTTTTATAGTTTGGACTACAGTTTACCAAAAATATTTAGTCCTTGAAGAGAAGTAAATATCCAGTTTATTTATAGGTAAATCTCTGTAGTTAGATGCGTTTTTAGTCAGTCAAATGCAATTAACACTTCAATATTCTGAGTGTTAATGTTCCAGGACAATTATTATTTAACAAATGTAATTGCACTATCAGAACCCAAATCCGTTCATTTGTTTTCTGAGTGTCACTTTCCTGAGGCGAGGGTGAACGGCTAATGCATGCATCATAAACCAGAGCACAGCGCGTGAGTGGCCCGGCTGCAGTTAGCGCAGGAGGGAACGGCCTTGGCATTTCAATATCTTCATTTAGCGTCCTGATGGCTTAACACAAAGAGACGTGTCCTGCACCTCGCCGAGTCCAGGTCTGCACAGACACGAGATGATTGGTTAAAAGGTCACCGGGGGCGCCTGAACATTTACTGTCTTTCTATCTCCAGCACCGTGCTCACCGTTTTGGAAAGAATAATGGAAGCTATTTAGGTAATGTGATTAGATTTGGAAATGTACTTTTAAGATCCTTCCGAGCCCGGCTCCTCCACCAGAGGTTCTGAGCCGTAACTGAAATATGAACTGCTGCAGTCTAAAGATCACACTGTTGCCTGGGGCTCGCCTGGGGTCCAGATTTTTTTCAATACTTAATGAAGATGTGAGTCTGGTGACCGGGTTTATCTCTCCGAGCTAAGGTGGGCGTGATTGAAAGGTGGATTAGCCAATCAGGGACACTCATTTCAAGATTTCTGCGATCAATGAGCAAAGCAAAAAAATTTTAAATACTTTTTATCTGAGGTGATTGAAGTTATTTGATGACCAATGAGATCCTCTAGACCAGGGGTGTCAAACTCATTTGGGCCAGGGGCCGCTTTTCGACGCTCAGGCTGGGTCGCGGGCCGAACATAATGTAAAAAATAAAACAATAAAAAATATAACAAATGTTATATAGCCTAGTAATAGTTTCTATGTGGACACTGAGTCCATATTCATGCAGCAGCAGGAACAGGAACATGGACGTGTGAGATGATTCTGATATTAAATGTTTGTATCACAGACATGTTAATGTTGCTGCACAAACTCAATATGAGCTCACTATTTTACAGTTTAAGCTTATTTTAGTGACAAATGATTAATGTGGTGAATCAAATGAGAGCTCAAAGCAGCTTCACTCTGTCATGTTCAGACTTTATTAAACTCTGACCTGTTTTTTTACCTGTGGCTCATGATCTGTCCAGGTTTGTACTGGTTTGGATGTTTTCCTCACAGAGTTGTCAGCAAAGAAGTTTGTTTTCTTGTTGTTAGCTTCACATTAGCGCCGCTTTTAGCACAGCTCTAACGTCCACAAAACCGCCCTCTTTTCTTATTCCTCGTGTTTCTCACGAATCTGCCCTGGGGCAGAGCGCCACGTTGTGAAGCGGGCGCTACAGGTCATCGCTGCCGGTGTGTTCCATTTTAAACCTGCTGCGATGAGTGTCGCTGTCGCTGTCCTCGGCACTTGAGCTGGCAGCACCCAACGCGAGGGAGGGCCGCGGCTGCAAAGGATTGTGGGAATTGTAGTTCTAGCGTTAAAAACACGATATATCGATTGAAAATGAATAATAAACTAGAAATGTTCGGCGGGCCAGATGAAAACGTCTGGCGGGCCACATCTGGCCCGCGGGGCTTGAGTTTGACACATGTGCTCGAGACTGTGACCAGACTGCGACCAGACTAAAACGACTGCGTTAATCCCGTGTCTTTCAGAACATGTAGCAGTCTAATCTACAGAGACAGTAGGCTTTTTATATATCTATGAAAATAAAAAATATATACATATACATACATACATACATACATACATGCATACATTTATGACGTATTTTGTGGTGTGCAAAAATACCATTCTTTTCTTTGCTTCTTGTGCCTGTTTAAATGTGATAGATCATGGAGTCCTTCAGGCTTAGCAGGTCGCATAGGACGACGTCATATATTACAGTCTTGTCAGATGACTTCATGATCACCACATACAGTATTTAGGACACTCTCAAGCCCCTGTGCGGTTAATCCAGATGAGATTCTACCGGCGAAAATGAATAATCCGGTGTTAATCGGACAAACAGCCGCTGACAAAGGCTCTTTAGTGTTTGAGCGAAAGAAAACCAAACATGTGCAATACTCGTTACATAAGCCCTGTAGTGGCTGTGCAAACATACGGAGGCAATAAAAAGGATAATAAAGTCAGCTGAACCATGAATAAAAGCCACTGTGGAAAAGGTTAGCACGACGGTAACAATTAGCTTCAAAACATGTAACACAGCTTTTCTCAAGCCTTTATCGCAACTGCAATTTCAACTTTATACGGTCATTATGAAAAACCATCTAGTCGATCACGGCACGTGCCCATCCACTCAGCTACACGGTCATCGTTGGGATGCACGGTCCTAGTTGGGATGCACCAGGTCACTCGTTGGATGCACGGTCACTACTCGTTGGACGGATCACACTACGTTGGGCACGGTCACTCGTTGGGATGCACGTCCATCGTTGGGATGCACGGTCACTTGAGAGGTACTCGTTGGGATGCACGGTCACTCAGTATGGATTGCACGGTCCACTCGTCTTGATGATAACTACGTTGGATGACACGTGTCACATCGTGGGATGACAGTCCTCGTTAGAGGATGACCACGGTCCATCTACGTTGGGATGCACGGATATCGTTGGAGATGCAACACTCGTTGTTGGAGCACACAGTACCGTTGGGATGCACAGTCACTCCGTTAGGGACTGCACAGTCACTCCGTGGATGCATAGTCGTTGGATGCACACGTCACTCGTGGATGTCTGGGTATGCACAGTCACTCGTTGGGATGCACAGTCACTCGTTGGGATGCACAGTCACTCGTTGGGATGCACTCCTTGGGATGCACAGCGTCACTCGTTGGGATGCACAGTCACTCGTTGGGATGCACAGTCACTCGTTGGGATGCACGCAGCTGTATCACATCGTTGGGAATGCACACACGGGATGCACACATCGTTGGGATGCACAGTCACTCGTTTGGGATGCACAACAGTCACTCGTTGGGATGGCACAGTCTCGTTGGGATGCTACAGTCCCAGTCACTCGTTGGGATGCACAGTCACTCGTTGGGATGCACAGTCACTCGTTGGGATGCACAGTCACTCGTTGGGATGCACAGTCACTCGTTGGGATGCACAGTCACTCGTTGGGATGCACGGTCACTCGTTGGGATGCACTGTCACTCGTTGGGATGCACAGTCACTCGTTGGGATGCACAGTCACTCGTTGGGATGCACATTAATAACACATTATTATATCATTTTGTTTCGTGATTTGGGGTAATACTGATGCTTGATGTAAACCTGTTAGCATGTGCTTATGCTATAGCTATCTGAAGAACTGTTCATATGTCACGTGAACATACCAGACGCTTCCGACACTTCGTTGTCGGTGCGTCATGTCGCTGAAGGTGTCATGTTAGCATACGCACACCTGTTCACCGTGTTGTCCTCTAATCTGTTATTATTTTAAATTGCATTTCAAGATGAAATGTCTGTTCTTGATCTTGGCTTTTATCAAATACATTTCCCCCAAAAATGCGATTATACTCCGGAGCAATTTATAGTGCGGAAAATACGGTAATTTGCGGTAATTTGTAAAAGGCAGTCCCACGGCAACCTGTTTTCCTGACCGCCGCCTCCCTGGACGTATTGTCCTGAGACCGAACTCAACCGGACTTTCACCCTGAGTGCTTCAGCCTCTGACAAAAAAAAAAATGTATGTCATGATTTTCTTGGCGCCAGTTCATAATTAGATGATTTGCCGTTTTACTGCGGCGTTACTACGGTAAGATTTTTTTTTTTTTTCCTTTTGTCTACTTTGTGTGATTTTTTTATGTTGTTATTGTCTGTCTGTTTCAATAAAAAGCAAAAATATAAATTGTATCAAAAAGAAATGGAAGAAACGAAGCTCCCATTCTACATCTGCTACAAAAAAATACGACTTTAGCTTTCTGTCTTTAACGAGCCCCGGCGTAACCGTCTGCCGCGCGCTTTGCCGTAAAAAAAACATAACGAAGGGGTTAAAAATAGCAGATTTTTACGGATCCGGCTGTCACGATGAAAGACTTGACATCAACAATTTGATTTTATCGTTGCATCTTCCAGCGCCGGCGATCAATATTTACGATATATTTTGTTTGTTCTGTTTTTACATAATAAAAAAAAAAATATATATTTTAAATAAATAAATTCAATTAGATATTAAATTGAAATAAAAAAATAATAAAATAAAACATCAAATTAAAAAGAAAATAAATAATAAAAATAAATAATAAAATGAAATAAAATAAAGCGCTCATTCACACTGAGGCATGACATCACACAACCTACTCAATGACAATGACGTAGTGTCCGATTGTGAACAGCAGTTGCTTTATTGTTATTGTTGTTGTGTTGCTTTTAATGGCAGCCAACTGAAAAGGTGCATTTACCGCCACCTACTGTAGTTGTACGTCTTAGACTTTAGACTTTATTCTTTATATATTGACTTTATTCTTTGGACTTATTGTCCACTGGAGCAACTAAAATCCATCTCAACACACTTCCACTACAACGTTAGCGCCACCTACTTGTATGGACGCTCATTCATATGAATCTACAGTCTCCACAGAGGCATCTCCAGCCTATTAGCGGCAGTCAAATGTGGAGCTGCGCGAGGCTGCCGGGCTTCAATGGGAAAGTACATTTGAATGGAAAATGACATGGCTATTCTTACCCTTGAGCCGTCGGGAGTCCACGTGCAAATTTGTATGGGACGGAAAGTATGGAAATGAATGTCCGGCGGCTCCTCGCAGGATTTGTGAAACGCGTACTGAATTGCTTCTATTTTTAAAACGAGACGTAATCGAAATGTGGTAAAACGTGCATGTAAATGTTGGGTGGGAGGTGTCGTAAAAATCCAGCGCGGAAATGCAGAAATTGTACTTGACGCGCTCATTTGAAAGTAGGCATGTCGCGATTTCAAATGTTGGTGTGTGATTGTTGTGAGAACAAACATTTACAGCGATTTAACGACTGTTCGAGATTATTAACGTCGCGACCAAAACGGAAATTCAAGCCTACATTTTCTTTCCTTCTTGTTTTCGTAATCACCGCTCCTCCATCACCGCTCCTCAGTACGTGACCCGCTTTATGAAATCAAATCTTTCTGAATGATTAATTTGACAGGAACAGCGAGATAAAAAGCACTTTGCGCTTAAATTTACTGTATAAAGCAAAAGGCTGAGCATGAAAATACTTCATTTTTCCTTCTAAAATCATCACATTTCTTTTAATTGAATTAAAAATGATCTCATTTAGTAAAAAAATTTCACTTATCTATAAATATATAATTTTTTTAACTGAATTTTTCTTCCAAATAATTTATATTGTGACCCAAAAAAAATCAGGATTATAGATTAACTTCATTAATCCCTATTTGAAAGATTACATTTCTTTTTTTTTTAAATTTTCTATCCCATTTTAGCTCAAAAAGGGCTCAAATATTAACATTATATTCGTTAAAACACAGAAATATTACGGTGTCCACTGCTAACTGATAAGATCATAAGGGAAAATTATCGCCGTATCAACTGTCGACTCGTTACAACCTTAGAAAATTATCTCCAAATGTGATTTACTACATGCCTTATCACTTGGCAGCTTCTCTCGCAGTAGTTCGAGAGGTCACGAGGCCTTCGCTGAACTCTGCGCAGTCTGACGCCGCGCACAAGTATGTTGGGAATGTCTCGTAATGGTTTTCTGCACAGCGCCGCACTATTGCACGGCCTGAAGTTAAGCAACAGAAAGTAATTGAAGTAACTCTAGTTCCGCGGGCCTTTAACGGAGCGATCTGGTTTCTTATCACGGCAGCATTTACTGGAAACTCCACTCTCCTGAAGGACACAGAAGGAGGAAACGCTTGGTCACGGCGGCTCTTTGTGAGGCCTGGGATGTAAACTAAGTAGTGCTCACTTTAATTTCGACGTTGGAATTTGGAAAGGTTTGATTGGTTTAGATTCTCTGGTGTGTTAGAAGTAATACACCTGAGTAAAACATCCACATTTTAGTAGAATGGAGAAGTTTGTTCCTGTAAAGCAGGGCTATTCAACTCAAGGCCCGGGGGCCAGATCAGGCCCACCAAACGATCTAATCCGGCTCGCAACCCGTCTTCCAAATATTATTATTCTTATTTTTTTTTCTTGTTTTCTGGTTTATTTCTGGCTTAGTACAAGTTTAAACCTGGTTTGCTGGTTTTGCTGGCTTAGTCCTTATTTCATTCTGCTTTAGACATGGTTTGGACCTGGTTTGGACCTGGTTTGGACCTGGTTTGATTCTGGGTTAGGCTTGGTTCCGACCTGGTTAGTAGCCTACACCGGCCCAGATGCCACAGCTCCTTGAGAAATCTGGCCCTCAGGAAAATTAAGTTGAATAGCCCTTGAGTTAGACTTTGTTAGGTTTTGGGGTGTTTTCTTTTTGACTGGCCTTCAAGTCCAAGGCGAGTCCCGAGTCTTAGCCCACGTTTGACTCGAGTCCAAGCCACGACTTGCAAGTTCACAATCTCAAAGTTGGAATTTGGAAAAGTTTGATGATTCCTGCTTTTAGATTCTCTGGCGTGTTCGAAGGCATGTTAGAACAGCCCTCTTTCAGTAGAGGAGTGGACTCGAGTCAGACATGGGGCTAGGACTCGGGGCTAGGACTCGGGGCTAGGACTCGGGGCTAGGACTCGGGGCTAGGACTCGGGGCTAGGACTCGGGGCTAGGACTCCGGGGCTAGACTCTGGGGCTCTGTTAGGACTGGGGCTAGGACTCGGGGCTAGGACTCCTGGGGCTAGACTCGGGGGCTAGGACTCGGGGCTAGGACTCGGGGCTAGGACTCGGGGCTAGGATCGGGGCTAGGACTCGGGGCTAGGACTCGGGGCTAGGACTCGGGGCTAGGACTCGGGGCTAGGACTCTGGGGCTAGGACTCGGCTGGGGCTAGGACTCGGGGCTAGGACTCGGGGCTAGGACTCGGGGCTTAGGACTGCTGGGGCTAGGACTCGGGTCTCGGCTTTTGGTTTGAAGGTCAGTGACTCGGGGCTTGATTTGGAGCTCTGGGACTTGAGTCGACATGCTGCTTCTCAAAAAAGAAACGCCCGGACACCTAACCATACAGTCGAGTTCAAACGCGCCCCGCCCACTTCTCCATGCGTGATGTTCTGGTTCGGTCCGCGCTCTCGTCCCTGGTTCGGTCCGCGTCTCCGTCCCTGGTTCGGTCCCGGCTCTCGTCCTGTCGGTCGGTCTCGTCTGGTTTAGTACAGATTTAGTTGAAAGTTTTAGTCGTATTCTGCTTTCTGTCTCGGCCGCGCGATGAGAGAAAACGCTCACCAACGTTGACGCTCGACCGCACGGGCTCAGATTTACCAGACGAGGACACGGCGAACGCATGGCCTGTCCGCACAATCAGGAAAGAGCCGTTGTTTTCTGGTGCTTAAAGTGTCCCGTTTCTGGTGAAAGTGGAACCGGAGACGCGGCGGGGATGAGCGCGCGCGGTGGTGAGGTCGCGGGGTCTGTGCGAGTGACGTGCAAGCTTCTGCTGCCGTGAACGAGCAGGAGGAAATCAGGACAAAGTGGACTGAGGGACAACAGAAACCTGGCCTGCGCTATTCAAATCTAAATCAAATTGTGATCATAATTATTTGGGGCTTTCAATGTGCATATGCATCTTTGCAGTTATTTGTCATTAATTTATTTTGTAATTTAATTGGTCAATTTTAGTTGTGGTTATATTTTATCCTTTTAGAGATACTAATTGGAATTTATATGGACAGAAAAGTGAAGTTAATGAAAGATTTGGAAATTAATTGTGAATTTATTATGGATTTTTTTTTTTTTTTCTTATCTTGTCAGTGCACTTTTAGCTAAACTGGATAACAGCAATAGTTTGAGCTTTTGCTAATGACACGCCCCCTTTTAAATCAACTAATCCATGCACAGGGCATGTATTTAGTCAACAGCCTAGTAATTTATTCATATATTTATTTAACAAGAACTAGTGAAACTAAACCAGGAGTAAAACAGACAATATGTCGACCAAACCACGACAAACCAAATCAACTGAACTGACTGAGTTAAACCACATTCAAATCTGCTCTATTACAGCGATCAGGGTTAGACCTCCAGCAGAGACGCAACAATGGCAATGTTCTTAAATATATTTACATCTAGAGAAGGTTTCAAGAAGGAGATGCGTTCTCGGAGATGCAAGCAACAGCACAGAACAAACTGCAGTGACAACCAAACAGACCCGTTGAAACTGTGGTCATATATAATGTCAGCGCACGCCGTCACTTCTGCCAAAAGCCAACAATTCAACAAATAATATTTTAGCAGACCCCAAACTCACAGCAGCAGACGCCTCACAAGGTTTCACAAACGCGTTGATTAAAGCTGCAGAAAGTTAGAAATGTTGGAACCAAAAGCAGATTCCAAAATTGACAGTGAAAAAGCAGATAGAAAACGGTCTCAGACGCCTCACAAACATGCTGAAGCAGATTCAAACGTTCACAGGAACAACGACACAACACAGCATGGGCTTGACTTTTAGTTTAGTAAGACACACTTAGCATTATTTAAATTAAAGTAAGAAATATTGATGATTGATCATTTAAAACAAATTTCAACTTATTATGCTTAAACTCTAATCATAGGCCTGTCACAACACTTACTACATGAATGAACTTATAGTTTAATATGATAGAAATATATTTGTTTTCAACGTTTGGAACTTTTTCTTAACTTTTTTCTTAACTTTATGATTTGAGCTGTAGATTGAAAGTAACTTTAACACTCATTATCGTCACTAAAGTGTTTTGTTGTGTCAGGTGTGGAAGGCAGCTCGTGCTGAGCTCAGTGTGTATTTACTCAGGCCAAGGCGATTTTTAATCTATTAATACATTCTTAATTGTATGCATGCCTTATTTGATATTTTTTGCTATTATTATTATTATTATTATTATTATTATTATTATTAGCATTATTATTAGCATTATTATTAGCATTATTATTAGCATTATTATCATTATTATTATGCCTTAACACAGCAAGTTCCGACTGTGTGAATTTTGTTCACTGACAATGGCAAATAAAAATGATTATCCTGAACAGATTCATTGATATAAGTTGATTTTCCATCTACGAAAGCAACAGAACATAAAGTATGACTAAATGTGTTTATCTGCTTGGTTATGACACATTCGAGTTTAGATCTGCTTGACTGATCTGGAATCTGATTTGCAAAACATCACGGCGTGACTCAGGCGAAGTGTCACAAAACTCACATTTCGAACTGGATTTCGAAACTAATCAATAGATAAGTTAAGAACCACATCGGAAAGACGAACAAACAGCTAAAAGTGCACGGCAACGCATCAAAAACAACCACACAAACAACACTAAGAACAGGCTCATCACTCGATACTGATTTAAATATCACTATGACAACACTAAAAGGTGAAATTATCTCATCTTAAAAGACTCTTTTTAGACTGCAAGTGTCAATACACAATAATAATAGTACGTTCTTAATTTTACCCTGTGTTTTTGACAAGTTCTGCTCAAGATTGTTCTAAAACTGTTCAGGGAAAGTCACATCTTGTCCTGTTTGTCATGTTTTCAGTTTCGATACTAGTTCAAATGAGTTTCTAGCTTCGATACTAGTTTTGAGCATCTGATTTTTAACACTTTTGACAGAAAAAACAAACCACTTTCTCATTTGACAACTCCCATTTCTCACACAGCAATGATCAGTCCTTTTACAGCTTCTATTAGCCACTTATCGTCAAACATTACCAATTCTAATAAATCCTTTAAAGCTTTGCAAACCAAAACAGAATGGAAACAACTGGAGGCAAAAGTGAAGCGTAAGGTAATGTGATCAAAGGATAAGTGCGGTTTAGCCTCGGATTATCACAAAACATGAAGAATCGAGGGGGTTTTGTCAAAGGAAAACTGCTCAGACACGAGTGAGTAACATCAGAGCCCAGTATAAAGAGAGTTACAAATGAATTTCTCATTATTTGCTCATTTAACAGGAGATTGTGACAGAAACTGAGCATTTGGAATGACAGTTAAATGTTACAAATACAAATACTTACAGAAAAGTTGACCCCGCAACAGTTTATCATTTAATTTAAACATTTAGCCCTCATTTCTACTGCACATTAAGACTTTAAATACATTATGAACCAGGTACAGGTTGAAACGTGCCGACTGAAGCCTTCTAGTTTGAAAGTAATTACAAAAGACGTATTATTGATGATAATCGGAAGTGCATGCAATCTTTTTTTATTAGATTAAAAAAATTGATAAAAATGTGTTTAAGAGTCTGTATAGCCCTGATAATGATTACAATTACACATATTTATACTATTTCTTTTGTGACTGTGAATCCCTACAACGTTCTTTTCACCACAAACTACTCTTAATGTGAAGCTCAAACACAATTTATGCTAATTTGAGGCAAAAAAACAATCACTTTGACCTTCTCTGCAATATAAAAGCAAACATTTCTGCCCTGCAAAGTCAAAATGGTTGCTTGATTTGGGCCATAAAGACTCGACACAATCAGCATTATAGATCTGATGTCAGTTTATGAAGAAACATGTTTAATTATGATCCTCTTCACTTTGCCTCCAGTCGTTTCCAGTCCTGAATATTAAACATCCCGGTGACAGAGCATTTTAAACAGCTCATGAATATCACCAGCTCATCACATGCTTTGATACAGATGTGTGCTTTTTTTTTAAACACAGCTGCAGATGTGGCAACAGGAAAGTGTCGAGATGTCGCAGATTCTCTCAGTTATTACATAAGAACACTTCAAGTCAACGTTTGCGAGCAATTTCCACGACATTTTCACCCAAAACTAGCCATCACTTTGCGTATTTCGCGACGTTACAGTGTGGTATTTCGCCTTACCTTTTCACATTCGCTGCAGGGAGGCGGTCAGTGGGACTAAACCCAGGAAGAAGAAGCCGTGGATCTTTCAGTCTGTCAGTGACGGGTGGTTGTTGTTAGCCGCTAGCCGTTAGCATTCAACCTTTATTTTTAGCTTTAGCCGCTAGCTCCGCTCCGTCCGCGTTCCGTCCAATGCAGCGGCGTTGGCGTTTTATTTTAAAAAAAGGTGCAATTTAAAAAGTGGCGCTGAAAGCCAAAGATTACGGCTCCGCGGTGAAAGCTGACGTGCTCCAGAGAGCGCAGAGCGGGAGGTAAACGCGCAGTGACGCCGCCTGCATGGCTCTGACGGCGGCGCTGACGGCGGCTCTGGGCACGGCAGCGTCAACAGGAAGTGCTGCGGGCGAGTGCTTCCGGCCAACGGTTTAGAGATAAAATCAGAATCATGAACACAAACTAGGAATTTTGAATTTAAAATGTATTTATCCTCTGTCAATAATCTAAAATAAATAAATAAAATAACAGTAAATTTGGTGAGGATTTTTGTTATTCTAAACGATGTTTTTATTTGTGTTTATATACTGTATACTATATTCGATTTTTTTTTTACTTATTGCCTGCTTTGTATTTATGTGATAATATGTGTTATGATCTCACGACATTTAATGATATTGCCTTTAAATGTTTTTGTCTCTACAAAGTTTTTCATTGTGTATTTTCAATTAAAAAAATCAATCAAATTAATAAATAAATAAGCTTCGGCAATATGGTGAAACAATGAGTAAAGATAATAAATACAAAGCTGTGCAAGAGTATAACTATAAGGCTACAAAGCTACAAAGCTGTAGTCTCCAATAAGTGGCTCTGACTATGTTTGCGCCAGTGTTGATTCACATTGTGACACAGCTACAGGGCTATCAGTGAACCAGACTTTACACTGTTTTACATGTTTACATTGATTGTCCCGAGTTAGGCTGATGAATGTTCTAACCCTCGTATTTCTTGCAATATTTTAGAAAAGTTATCTTTCTATTGTATGAAGAATGGTTATGATCTGCAGGGTGTTGAGTGGAAGTAGAATGTAACTGTTGTTTATTTTATTATTACGTTTTATTTTTGTTCTTTTAAAGATATTGATGTCCAAAATCCCCCAATATATTCTCAGAAATGTCAAATTTACCATGTATATTTGTTTTTACATTCAAACTCTATAACCTTCCTTTAAAATCTGATGTACCTCATGCTAAGTGCTAAGTGCTAAGTGCTAAGTGCCCGGGGGCCCCACAATCCTGATTGAGAAACACCGCCCCACCGTCCAGTACAGTCTCACCAGACTTGGGGCATTTGGCAAAGAAAATGTTAATGTTTAGTCTGTTATTTTGTTATTTAGTATGTTTTCTTCAAACTTTAATCAAAATTGTTTTTCTTTTTCTTTTTTTTTCTTATTTATGTGAAGGACAAACACTACAGGCTACACTTTTACAGTAAACTTTTATTTTTATTTTTTTTTTACATTTATTTTGAAGGGCACAGCTTGATTTCCGAACGTCATTAACGGTAACTTTATGCTTTTATTCCGACCTATATTTGCTGATGTAAATAACTTCTCTCGGAAATATAACCGTGAGAAAATTCTTCCTTTGTGTCATCATTAAGTGTTTTAAAATAAAATCTTAAAGAAAAAAGAAAAAAAGAAAAAAAATAAAAAGAGAAAAGAAAAAAAAATGGAATAATGATAAAATGTTGGTCGAGAAAAGTAGACATACTAGTATGGGACGTAATGACATGTTGGCAATGGACGTTTCAGTGACATCTAGTCAGTCACGTGAAAACGAGGTGAAGGTCGTGTCTCACGTGAAACAGAAATCACCTCAACAAAAAAAAGAAATGGAATTGAATGAAATCAATTCCACTGAAGCGGAGGACATGAACAAAATGTGTATGAAAAAGTGTATGTAATGAGACGAAACAACACTCACGACAAGACAAAAAAGGACAATAATCAGATTATATTTTTACAATCCATCAGAAATGTGCCATAACAGATGGAAAATAATGTAAAACAAAATGAAATAGAATAATGCAGAAATGTCACCTATATATTTATTTATTTATTCACTTTCAATTGGACAGTGTACACAGTTTTCTAGTTTTAAATATATTTTCCAAAACATACACAAACTACAAAATCACCTCCTTTTGTCTTGTTTTCTTCCTTCTGTTATTTGTTTATTTATTTATTTAGTGATTTATTTATTTAGTGATTTAGTTAGTTATTAATTAATGTATATAAAACAGCAAGAACAAATATAAAACAAACAGACAGATACAAAGAAAAAAACACAACAAAAAGAAAAAAAGAGAGAGCTCAAAAATAGTCCGTTTTGTCACTGTTGGTTAAAAAGTCCAATGCAATCCAAAAACAGCTTACCAGAGACCGATAGAAGAAAAGCACTTCCTAAGTCCTCGATGCTCGTTCCTGTGTTTGAATGTCAACAAAGCGGCGCATGTATTAATGAAAAACAAAAAAATAAAAATGATACCAATCATCAACACCCTTTAAATGAGAAAACTTAATGTCACACAATATTTTCCATATTCTAAGGATACTGAATCTCAATTTACGACAATCGTGAATATGTGTAATAAGCCGGATTTTCCTGATTCTAAAACCTATACCTGTGACATGGTGAATGCGGGTTTCCCCCCAGAGATGAGAGTGAAACTCAGCCTCGCTGTATCAACGCTCCTCTCGAATTGAGCTTTATTAATGGCTCGTTGTAAAACTAAGAAGGGATCCCCTCTCGGCGGAGAGTCTAACTTAACAACAGCAGAGGGAATAGGTGGCATTCGCTTTGTAAAGCTATGAGAAGTAGTGTTTGAAAACTTTTGAACCCATGTTACAAAGTTTAAAATTATGTTGAAGAATACGCGCATTAAGCTATTCCGAACTATGAGCTAGACTATAAAGAAGGGTCCGCGGGTAATACGCTTACCTGTATCTGTGTGTGTTACCCAATCTGAAATACTACAAGGAAACACTTTGCTCTACGCGCGACTCACGACCTTTCTTTTATGCCATGATACTTAAGCTAAGCGCACATAATAGAATGTACCTGTTTAAAAACTGCGTATAGACCCCCCTCAGCAGTAGTAGAGCAAGACACAACGTAACTGGGATTACCACGATTTTCGAATAGAACGAGATGATCAAAAGTAGTTGTACATAGAGATGTTGTGATCTTGGTTCTGATGAGGCATCACGTTAGGGATCAGAAGCCTTCTTTTGACTCGAAAATGTTCCACCAGGTCTTATGTATGTCCAAAAAATGATCTCCCACCAAAGGTATTATTGAAAAGTGTTTTCATTTCTGTTGCCCGCGAGATCTAGATTAAACCAAAAAAAACAAAAAATCAAGTGGCGATACCAGCTGCTAATCAGTTAAGTGGTGAACACTAAAAAGTGAAATAAGTTGTTGGATGTACCATGAGGTATTGCGAGTATGTAAATAGATACAAATAGTGGCATTCGAACTTGCCAAATGTTAGATCATGTTAATTGTACAGACTGTATGCTATCTTTCGAGACTGTTATCTTTTTCCTCCATCCCTTGGCCCATGCGATAACCATACCTCATTGGTCTGGTGAAGCGCGGAGCAATAACCATACATTCTAGGGACCCGAACTAACATTCCAAAGTGACCCACCAAGTGTTGACACAGCAAGTAGCCCCATACATTGAGACCAGAAGTTCCCATCTTTACCATCTCTTACTCTCTGGCTCCTGCCCATGCGTACCCTCTTTATCTCGGTCTACTTCATCGATTACTTATCCCTATCCTCTTTCCTCCTTCTATTCTCTCTCCCTGTTCTCCTCTTCTCTCCATCCTCTCCTTCTGTTCTATCAACTGTGGTCCTTTCTCTCCTATTCCTGCCTTTAGCTCGTCCTTTTTCCTGGTTCCACGATCTTTGCCTTCCTCACAAATACGCCTCTCCTACCTCTTCTCTCCAATCCTCTCCTCCCCTCTTCCTCTTCCTCTCCCTCTGCCTCCTTCCTTCTCTCCATTCTCTCCTCTTTCCTTCGTTTCTCTCCATCCAAGCCCTTCGCATCTGAATGAACAATACCCATTGTTTCTTAGTCATCCTGCTTAAGCTCTTTCCGCCGCATCGCGGATGAAATACACATGTGTTGACGCTCTTTCCCAGGCCTACCGCGTCACCTTCGTTATCTTGCCCTCTGTTACTTCCCTCAATTACCAAACAGGGTCACGCCCCTCATAAACAAGGACCCTTCTAGCTATCACGGCAACTCAAACTCCCAAACAATCTGGGAATTGAACCCAAGATGCCCTTTTTGGTGGGGTGGCAAAGAGTCTTTGTTCTCCTTTGTATTCATGATCATCCATCATTGAGTATATTGCCTTATACCCCCCAAAAACAGCTGCGCTCAAAATATGTACACTCCAACCATCAAATACTGACCTACGCGCATATCCTCTCTGCCCCCACAAACATGATCTTGAAAAATTCTTGTTCACGTGTTTTTTTTTTTTTGCCCGGACCAAACAATATTGATTATTTTTAGAAAAAAAAATCAACATTCATTCAGTCCTTCATTCAGAATAGCGTCTAGTAGTTTCAGCCTTCTGGGTCCTTAGAATCCAATGTGCCAAAGAGTGTCGCCGTGTGACAGAGCATTTGAGCGATTCTACTATAGGCCCTGCTAACATTGAGCCATATTTTATGACTCTAATTAAGAAGTTAGCACAGCGTGTTGTAACCTTGTCTCAGCACAGCTACCATATGCTAGCCACTTAATCCCGCGCCAATTCATGCACATGTTACAACGTTCGTACTGACACGGACCCTCTCTCTCTGCTGGATGGAATCGGAAGTCCATACCCAGCTGGTCCTAACACATCTATTATGGAAGGAGCCGTAGATGATGGAATGAGCTTCCTTGAATTGTGTGGAGGCAAATTGAGACAAGACAACTCCACTGCGTGAAAACAGTTGTAGAGCTGGGAGTCGAGTCATAATAGATTCTTTATTTTTTTATGCCATTTCCCTCGTTTCCCAGCCAGACAGTTTTGTGGCCTTATCTCTCTTGGATGATTGATTGTAAAAGTGCGCATCGAGAAAATAGCGATCTCTCACACTCCCACCTCTAGTTTTTAGGTACATTTTATTGGAGATGTAGCGTAGTGCCTCGATTCCTCGTTTACTACGACTATCTCCCTCTACTTTATTACTATATTATATATATATATATACTATCCTCTCCTCCTGCATTATTCTCTTCATCTCACACCTCTCATTCTTTCTATACTCTATACTTATTACTTACATATACCTTTTCTCTTTTTAAGTTTAATATCTCGCATCTGTCTGTCTTTTGGAGCATGTAAACGCATTACACTTGATATTTCAACTTTTGTCACCAATTAAAGACCTCAACAACGATTATATACTTCATAAAAGTGCACCTCTCAAAACGTACTTCTCTCTCCTTTCTACCTGCTTGCTCATGGCGCTATTTAACATTCACATGCCCGCTGGGGCCAAATCATGTCCTCCTTGTCTCAAGCCGATTAACTCTTCCGGCCCCCTGCACCCACTCATCTTCCAAATATAAGAAATATAAAGTATAACCTTAGTTGCGCTTCTATATACCTCCAGAATAACACCCCGCGCACAGACCTAGACGACTGGTTTGCCCCTCTTCTTGGGCTTATCCTCGTTTGATTTCTGGGTTTGTCCCTGGGTCAAACTCCCTATGCCGGTACTACGTTCTAGCACCTTACGTGGTTTACTTACTGCCTTCAGCTTTTGGATGGAACATGTGCCTCACTTGTCTGACAAGTTATTTATTTGTATTATAACTCGAATAAGAGAATTCTTGCCCACTTTGCCGGGTATGTTATGTCCGCGTCGTTTTTTCGCGACAATTACCCTATGAACCTGCAGCCCAGACCATCTACCACCGACTGCTTATAGCACCATCCTTCCCCTCATACTTAATTTCTATCATAATAATATCTCCTCTGTTCACTAATATCATTCTTTGCTCCCCTCAGATGTCTGTAAAAAACTCCATCTTACATACATCCTTATTATACTCCATATACCTTACTCTATATATTCGTCCAGCATGTCTCTCCCAGAGCCCTACTTCTCTACAGATAATCGATCATCTTTACTAATCCTCGCTTCACCCCGTCTCCAAGCCAACTTTTGCCTATTCCGTATCACATTTTTGTTGGCCGCAACTAGTACTCGCGCCAGTTAACTCTTTCTCACTGCGGTAAACAAACGAACCTGCGAATACACTGTTAGTTTCATGTACCGCGCCCTATCCGCACACTACAATTGCCCCTAAGTCTTGTTTTCTCCTCTGCATTTGATCTCAACTATTACATATAGAAAATAAACTTAACTTCTCATATGTCCGTTCGTCTTTTTTCTTACTTGAATGCCCCTCCTTGAATGCATTTCCCGCCAAGTGTCAATTCCCCTATCCACCTGAGACCTCCGTTGCCCAATTCTGTATCATGACGTTTGCTTCTCTGTTACCACGATGCTACATAAGTACAGCTGTCGCGTTGCACAGACCCATCACCGTGTCATCAAGACGCTTTTTCCCTTTCTTCTCCGATCGTTTCCTTCTCACCCTTCACATTTGCATCTCACTGCTTTGCGCTCCGCTCGCTGCTGTCCCCCCTAACAACCTGGTTTTCACGTCCCTGCGTCTTTCCAATTCGTGCCGCCCTGCGGCCCCCGTTCAATGCCCCCGGCCATGAACCGCCAATCACTTTCCCTCCTGCTGCGCGCGTTGCGTCTCTCTCCCTGGTCTCCTGTGCGGGAGGGCCTCCGGCAATCGACTCGTCTGAGCTCCATTTAATGTGTACTCACCTCTTGGATGCGTTAGTTCTCCACCCTCTCCGGGCGAAAGAGCCGCCGGTCTAACTAGATCTGCCGCATCGCGTTCCTGGGCACTTCGGCAGCTACGCGCCCTTTTTACATCCAGCTTTTGTCGCGTGCCTTTAAACTGTGAGGCGCTGATTTCGTGGCCTATTTCGTGGCGTTAAGTCCCTCGTTTCGTCCCTACCCTTCTTGCCGTTTATTCATAATTCCCTCGTCGCCCTTTTTGCTTCTTCTGCGGTCTCCTCTGTTGTCTAATCTAAGATTCTTGTCATCTCCAGCTGTCAGTAAGCAAGTTAACTTTACAATAATATGTCGAGTAAGTTGAAGCGTCAAGTGACTAAAGCGTGAGACACAAAGAACGCCCCTGTGAAAAGTTGATCCCAGTCCAAGTTCTCAAAAGCTCAGATTTAACTAAATTCTTATTAGTAAGTACCTACACATGCCCACTAATAACATGAGACATAGTATACAACGTGGTCTCTTGGCCAAACAGTTACCATTCAGACTCCATCTCCATCCTGTTCATTCTTCTTCTCCAACATCGCTCTCCCTCTGTAGAGCGATTATTGATTTAGACTTTCTCTACCTCTCCTCCTCTCTTCCTCTCGTTTGCAATCCCGTACTCTCTTTAAAAAAGGAGACCAGCTTCTGACCCGCTCTCATCTCCACTCTTCTTTTTTCAGACCTTTAACTTTACATTAATCATCATTTATCTTCTTCCTCTATATCTATTGGATCTCTTCTCACTTTCCCAGTCCAGTCCTTTCTTCCTTACTGTTACTGCCTACTGTAGTGTACCTAGTCATGCATGTTTTCTCCTACTTCTCCACCTTCCTTCGTACTATTAATTCATTGCAAGGTGTCGACTGATACGTGCTCTATTACATTTTTTATCAGAAGAGCAACCCCTACTGTTAAGCAATCACAACAGCCAACGCAGACCCCTCTTTAGCGACTTATGCTTGTTCCAAATAAACAAAGACCTATCTCCTTCCTGTAGACAAGACATAATAGTTGCTTCTCTCCAAATGCGCCCCCTAACCTAATCAGAATATCCAAAGACATTCTTACCTCTCGCCTTCGTCTTTTATTTTAACATAAAAGAATAATCGCATGTCTTCACTCTTTTGGTTCCTTTTTATCTTGCTAATCACACCCATGAACAACAATGGCATCCATTTCACCTCTTCTTCCCTACTTACGGACATCCTTCAGCTCTTTTGATCCCTCTCTAATCTGCATCCTTTTTCGCTTTCCTTTACTTAACTCTACATCAAACACTCTTTCTTAATCTATGTCCCATCTACGATCAGATGCTCTCACTTACTTCCCCTTAATACTCTCCAGTATTCAGTGTAGCTATGCCATTCACTGGCCAGTCTGCACTCTACTTTCTCTCCTCCCTCTGGTACTCTACTGACATCTTAAGGCTGCCTCTCGCTGGATTCTCTCCTTGCTCTATTCTCCTCTCCTCTCTACCTCTCTCTCTCTCCTCCTTCTCTCTTCCTTCTGCCCTGATCTGCCTGCTTCTCTCCTCTCTCCTCTCTCTTCTTGCTCTCCTCTTCTACTCCTCTCCTCTTCCTCTCTCTCTCTCTCTCCTCTCTCCTCCTCTTCTCTCCTCCTCTCCTCCTCTTCTCTCCTCTCCTCCTCTTCTCTCTTCTCCCTTCTCTCCCCCTCTCCTCTTCTCCTCTCTCTCTCTCTCTCCTCTCCTCTCTCTCTCCTCTTCTCCTCTCCTCTCCTCTCTCTCTCTCTCCTCTCCTCTCCTCTCCTCTCCTCTTCCTCTCTCTCCTCTCCTCTCCTCTCTCCTCTCCTCTCCTCTCCTCCCTCCTCTCCTCTCCTCTCCTCCTCTCCTCTCCTCTCCTCTCCTCTCCTCTCTCTCTCTCTCTCCTCCCTCTCCTCTCCTCCTCCCTCCCTCCTCTCTCCTCTCCTCCTCTCTTCCTCTTCTCTCCTCCCCTCCTCTCTCCTCCTCCCTTTGCCCTGTTGATGGTTTGTTGTTTTTCCCCCACCGCTGCTCTCTCGTTTCCCACGATGCTTTGCGCACTCCAACACCAAGATGGCCGACGCTATGGAGGAGTATGAGAAAGAAGCTGGCTGCGTCCCCATTCTCCATCCCGAGGTAAAAAAAAAAGACCCGTGCGCTCCTCACGCCCCGCGGCACCTCGCCGTACCCGGCCGAACGCGATCGTCCTGCAAAAACCCCCCGTCGCCACCGTGTCTTTTCTGCGCGTCTTGGCCCAGTCTTCCCTCCTCCTCCTCCTTCCCCGATGCCCCCTGCAACAAACCAGCGGCGGGGGGTTCGGAACGAGCTAACGATGCTAGCACCTGCAGCAGACGCGAGCTGGTTCCGCTGCCGGCTGTAGTATCGCGCAGATCTCAGATCTCAAGATCGCACAAATGTTCCAGACTTGCACTTTGTTCCAGACTTGCACTTTGGCGTGTCCGAGGCGCGCGGGGGGGTTTTCAAATTGCACGGCCACGCGCCGGTGTGCGTAAAGGCGTGGGTAATCTGCGATGCGACATTAGCATCGAGGCTAACGTGATGCTACATGCTATCGCTGCTGCTGTCAAGTGGAACATGCTAAATGTCATGAATGGACCGAGACGTGATGCTAAACTCTGACGCCAAATGAACATTGTTTTGGGGCTTTTGGTTGATTCAACGTGGGTGAAAGTTGTAGTAGTTGTAAAAAATAAATGCCAAAGGTCGTTAGCCTCGTAATAAAATAGACTTTCTCTTCCTTGAGTGGCAGGATTATGTTTCATGTTGTCACTACAGCCATTGTTCTGTGATTCTAACACAAACGGAGACGTGGTTCCTGTTTGATCAAATGCGACGTCCTGATTTATAAATTGCGTTTGCTAAATTTGTAATTCAACAAAACGGTTTTCAGTCATTGTTTACATTGTCATAAGAACTAAAATAATAGATTCAATTAAAAAAAAAAAACTAAAATAATAGCATGTATTTTTTTGTTGTCATTTTGGTTGTTGTTTTTACTGTGAGCAGCTTGCATCTCCACAAACCTGACTCCACCCGCTTGTTTCTGCAGAAATGTTCTTCCTTTTGCTTTATTATCTCCACGGAGAGCGTTCTTAAGTATGGCTTTTTAAAAAAACGTTCTATTTCCACTGAATCGAGCAGGTGATGGGCCACCGCCGGAAAGCTGCATACTGTTGCTTTAAATTATGTCATGTGTTAATTTTCTTTCACGTTATTTTCATGTAGTCGTTGACAGAGACAAACAGTGAATGTTCTGCTGTTTTGCTGGATAGTTCCGCATCGACAGCGCGACGTGCGGGTGAATTTGTGTGTTTTTGTTCAGATACTAGTGTCGAAACGAGAGCTGCAACAAGCGAATCGATTAATCGCAACTAATATAGTCATCGAATAACGGTTAACTTGTCCATACACGCGCTCCAAAACGTGTCATGGCCGTGAAAATAGGTTTTACGACTGAATCTGAGCCGTGAGTCCGTGGAAAGGATGTGGAACATGAGTCCGTGAACGCGCTCCGCCAGGTCCTCAGACACTTCACGGGCCTTTGCGTTCTAAACTAATCGATCAGTTGGAAGTATAATTGCTGGACATAATCCATTAGAGAAGTCATTGTTAGTCACAGCCCGACATTTGAACGAGGAAGGAAAAGATGTCGCGCGGAGACGACACGTGAACGTAAAGAAAGTACTGTTTTATGTGAAGAAAACGACTTAATATTGTCTAAAAATAAAAAAGTGTTGTTGTTATTGTCAGAATTGCGTCGCGTGTCGAGCTTGTTCCTTCGTGTCGAGATCGAGTTTTGATTCTTTTAATTAATCGAGCTTTTGCTTAAGAGTGCCCTTAAAGTCTACTTAAAGTGCCCCCTACAGGTTCGGAGGACTCATTGAACTAACATGCAGTTAAGTTTTATATATTTAAATTGTTGCTAAAAATTCTATAAATTTTATCACAGAAGTACATATTTTTATACCTTTTTTAAAAATGTCACTTCCTGTTTGTAATTGATGACATCACAGTAGAAAACACTGGGCCAAAACTCGTCACTTTATTTAGCATCTTTATTTACTTGAATTCATGTTTAAAGAGTCAAAAAAGTTTGTGTAAATTCTGCATGAACTTTGGCTGGAATGAGCGTCCCTGCTGTGATGTCACTTCCTGTCATTTTCTACAGATTTTTCTAAGATTTCTCCACAAATACCTGCTCGATCGGTGTCAAACTATCATTTATACGTACGACCGGTACAAACACGCCAAATAAAGTCCAAATTAGAACATCGTACGAACCTATTTTGTGTTGAAAGCGTCGAGTGTTGAATCGAGGTATCGAGCCTATTCGAATGTGAAATGTGAGGCTCGTTCTGACGTGAATAATGTATTGACGATTAGTAATGTAATCTCGTCAGAGGCACAAAAGAGGAAGTCGCTCAAAGCCGTGGGCGAGTCACCTTTGGGAACGTCCAACCTGCGGCTTTAAGAACTGTCTTGTTGACCGATTCGACAAAGTAGATTCGATTATTTTGAGTAAATTTGGGTTGAAAATTATGAGAAATTCAACGTTTCGAGTCATGCGTCACGTGTGAAACTTTAAACCTTTTTCCTGACGCATTGTTCTCTTGGAAAACAGTGACATTTTGTGCGTTTGAGTCTGGCTCCGTCCCGCGGTTGCTTAATGCGTGGGCCAAGCAACCGTCGCTCGAGTACATTCACTCGTTATGTTAAGTGAAGTGATCTGATCCGTAAATGGCCGCCTGTCCTGTTTCCCCGGTGACTCCGGCGCGGATGGAGAGACGGGCGGTCCGAGCCGTTTAACTAAGCATGAGTTTAATGTTTACCACCGATCTGAACGATGCCGTGTAAAATTTGCTCAATTAAAAATTGCGAGTTTAATGTTTGTGGTAAAAATACTACAAAAAGAACTGTTTCGAAATCAAAAGTGACGTTGTAAATGTTGAAAAATGGGTTTAAGGACATTTCTGTTCTTTCTGATAATTAAACCTGAATTATTACGTTTAAAGACCGGTTTTAACACATTTCTTTTGGACTGACATAATATCCTCTGAATATTATTATTATTAACATACTCCCAAACGTTTTTGAACTATTATTTTTTTGTCAATATCGCCTGCCTCTAATTGGAAAATGTTTGTTTTTTTAATTGAAAATAAATCCAATCTCGACAGGAAAGGGCTGATGCTACGTGCGTTAGCTTTGTTAGCACACGACCGTCGGCTTGTAGTTCTGGGTCTCGTTTAAGTCTCTGAAACCCTGTAGCGTTCGGTTCTTTTAAAGAGTCGTGGCTGTAATTCTAGGACTGAACTTGACACATTTGGTACGGGAAAGAGCCTCAAAATATAAATCCTTCAAACCGGAAACGTTCCGTGAAGACGCGCGCTCCTGAACTAAGTCCAAGAAATGCAAATGCATCTGTTTCGCGTGCCGTAAATAGCCTCAGAAAGTGACATTTTGCTGCACGTTGATGTTTAAGTGCCGTCCTCAGCGCAGCTCCTCCTCCACGCCCGGGGTGAAACTGGGTCACTCGGTTTAGATCCGCTGCTCCTGCTCTCGGAACATTTGGGAACGCCGTCACCGCCCTGTTTGAGTGTCGTCTGTAACGGCGTGCGCCTTTTTTACAGGGTTTACTGTGGTTTTCTGCATGAATATTAAGGATGTGCTGAAATATCGATATATCGTGATACTATTTTAGCCGATACAGTATCGATATCGTGGGCTGCTGTATCGATACATCGCCGTGTCATTTTTGGTGTAATTTCCCGAATGATTGTGTGGCGGCGCTACAACATGTGACATTTTTGGCTGTTTTTGATGATTTAAATTGTGTGTGTTTCATGTTGAGTTTGTGCAGGTCGTGGTTTAACACAGAAAAATGTTGTTTAAAATGTCTTGGGTTCTTTTGAAAAATAGTGATGCATCGTAGAATATCATGAGCGATATATCGATTATCGCGTGTATCGATAATGGCCTAATCTGTGAACTTTGGCCACAGTTACACGGTTAAATCATCCATCCATCTTCCGCCTATCCGGGGCCGGGTCGCGGGGGCAGCAGTCTAAGCAGGGACTCCCGGACTTCCCACTCCCCAGACACTTCCGCCTACTCCTAGAACCCTTTTTCTCCTTTTTCCGGGAGAACCACGGCCTCAGATTTGGAGGTGCTGATTCTCATCCCCGTTAAATCCCAAAGACACTTAAAGGTTTGAGAGTCTCGCGTCCTTTTAGTCGACTGTTTTGGACGTGAATGATACTTTTTCTTCTCTGGGATGAATAAGAATCATTTTCGGATTCTGATTCCGATCGTCGATGCCCAGAGCAGGTCTGAAGTCGAGCCTTTCTGCGCACCAATGTAAAGTCCTGTAACGTTATAAAAAAGAAAAGCTTGATGAAATGACTTTGCGATCATGAATGGTTGGACGATTAGAACTTTGTATTTTATTAAAAGTACAAGTACAGACTGAAGTGTGGTAATTCTGAGCGTGAACTTGTCATATTTCGTCTTGAGGTTTTCTGCATTTGCTGCTGGTGAAGTTCCACTCTGAGGTTGTCGTGCGTTTTAATTGCGTGGCTCATGCTGTGTCGATGCTTGTTCCCGGACGTATGTGGCCACAGACTGAAGGTGTTTCTATTGTTTTCTGCCAACTTCAGCGCTCAAAATAAACCGTGTTTTGAGTGCATGAAACGCCAAACGGGCCTCGGCGATTGTGGGGAGAAAAAACTAACATCGTGATTCACTGAATTTCTATTGAATCCAGGATTTGACCGATTTCAGTGAAAGTGGAACCTTCAGAAGAAGCAGACGGTCCTGATGAAACCAGAAATTTAGGGTTCCAAGAAAATTGTGAGATAAATGTTTTGTCATATCGCCCACGTATGTGGTCCTGGTTTAGACCTGGTTTAGACCTGGTTTAGACCTGGTTTAGTCCTGGTTTAGACCTGGTTTAGACCTGGTTTAGACCTGGTTTAGACCTGGTTTAGTCCTGGTTTGGACCTGGTTTGGACCTGGTTCAGACCTGCTTCAGACCTGGTTCTCAGTCCTGGTTCTCAGACCTGGTTCTCAGAACCTGGTTTCTCAGACCTGGTTCTCAGACCTGGTTCACTGGTCCAGACCTGGTTCTCAGACCTGGTTCTCAATGGTCTCAGTCCTGGTTCAGACCTGGTTTAGACCTGGTTTAGTCCTGGTTTAGACCTGGTTTAGACCTGGTTCAGACCTGGTTCAGACCTGCTTTAGTCCTGGTTCAGTCCTGGTTCAGACCTGGTTCTCAGCCCTGGTTTAGCTCTGGTTTAGTCCTGTTCAGTCCTGGTTCAGTCCTGGTTCAGACCTGCTTTAGTCCTGGTTCTCAGACCTGGTTCTCAGTTGGTTCTCAGACCTGGTTCTCAGACCTGGTTCTCAGACTGGTTTAGTCCTGGTTCAGACCTGCTTTAGTCCTGGTTCTCAGACCTGGTTCTCAGACCTGGTTCTCAGACCTGGTTCTCAGACCTGGTTCTCAGACCTGGTTCTCAGACCTGGTTTAGTCCTGGTTTCTCAGACCTGGTTTAGACCTGGTTTAGTCCTGGTTCAGACCTGCTTTAGACCTGGTTCTCAGACCTGGTTCTCAGACCTGGTTCTCAGACCTGGTTCTCAGACCTGGTTCTCAGACCTGGTTCTCAGACCTGGTTTAGTCCTGGTTCTCAGACCTGGTTTAGACCTGGTTTAGTCCTGGTTAGTCCTTGTTCAGAACCTGGTTTCAGACCTGGTTCAGACCTGGTTCAGACCTGGTTTAGACCTGGTTTAGACCTGGTTTGTCCTGGTTTCAGACTGGTTTAGACTGGTTTAGTCCTGGTTCAGACCTGGTTTAGACTGGTTTAGTCCTGGTTCAGACTGCTTTGACCTGGTCAGTCCTGGTTCAGTCCTGGTTCAGTCCTGGTTCAGTCCTGGTTCAGTCCTGGTTTCAGTCCTGGTTCAGACCTGGTTCAGACCTGCTTTAGTCCTGGTTCTCAGACCTGGTTCTCAGACCTGTTTCTCAGACTGGTTCTCAGACCTGGTTCTCAGACCTGGTTTAGAACCTGCTTTAGTCCTGCTTAGACCTGGTTCAGACCTGGTTAGACCTGGTTCAGACCTGCTTTAGACCTGCTTTAGACCTGCTTTAGACCTGGTTCAGTCCTGGTTCAGTCCTGGTTCAGACCTGGTTCAGACCTGGTTCAGACCTGGTTCAGACCTGGTTCAGTCGTGTTCAGTCGTGGTTCAGTCGTGGTTCAGTCCTGGTTCAGTCCTGGTTCAGACCTGGTTCAAACCTGGTCAGACCTGCTTTAGACCTGCTTTAGACTGGTTCAGACCTGGTTTAGTCCTGGTTATGACTGGTTTAGTCCTGGTTTAGACCTGGTTTAGACCTGGTTTAGACCTGGTTCAAGTCCTGGTTCAGACCTGGTTCAGACCTGGTTTCAGACTGCTTTAGACCTGGTTCAGACCTGGTTCAGACCTGGTTTAGTCCTGGTTTAGACCTGGTTTAGTCCTGGTTAGCTGGTTAGCGTAGACCTGTTCAGACCTGGTTCAGACCTGGTTTAGTCCGGTTTAGACCTGGTTTAGGGTAGACCTGGTTCAGTCTGGTTCAGACCATGGTTCAGACCTGGTTATAATGACCTCCACAAACCTGCAGAGTTCATGAATTGTTGCCGCCCTTCAGAGCCTGTCCTGCCCCCGTTTAGTCCCCGTTTCGCCGAAGATGAGGCGGTGGTCAGCGACGTCCCCGGGGGGAGACGGGGCATTGATGTGGGGCCTGTCTGGACTCGGCGTGAGGGGGGGCGGGGGAAGATGGCGTCTCGTCTCCTTGGGGAAGCAGCACTGGAGCGAGAACGTCTGATGCTGATGCTGAGGAAAAGGCTCTGTGCCAGTTCTGATGCCACAATGACGAATAAAAATAGCAGAAAGTGTCTTCAAAATTCCTATGACGGGTTGGACTACTAACTTCGCTCAAAAACGGGTTTATTTATTTTTATTAAAGGCCCTATGGACAATTTTGACTTTGTTTATACCTGTTGTAAATATAAATTATAGTTTGACACCGATCGAGCAGGTATTTGTGGAGAAAATGTTTTTAAAAATCTGTTGAGAAAGACAGGAAGTGACATCACAGCAGGGACACTCATTCCAGTCAAAGTTTGTGCAGAATTTACACAAACTACTTTTTTGACTCTCTAAACATGAATTCAACGAAATAAAGTCGCTCTCACGTATTTGTATTTGTCATTTTAAAATAATGGTGACATTAGATGAGTTTTGGCCCAGTGTTTGCTGGGTAATTTCCCAGTGTGATGTCATCAATTACAAACAGGAAGTGGAATTATAAACCTAAAAAATGTGCTATTCTGTGATAAAATGTTCCCAGTTTTTAGCTAAATTCTAAATATATTTCTCTTAACTGCATTTTAGTTCAATGAGTTGTCCGACCTGTAGGGGGAGCTTTAACGGCAATAAAATATTACTAAAATTAACATAACGCAAACCAAAAATACCCCTCCCCCACCGCACATTCACACACAAAAACTAAATAGAACTAAATACATCGAGACGTCAAAAGAAAGACTGACAAAAAATAAATAAAAATAAACCTGAAAACGACACCAGTATTTCCAATGAGTTTTAGTGGGCCATGTATTTATTTATTTTTTTAATTACCGTATTTTCCGGCCTTTTAGCCGCTCCCCTATATAAGCCGCATTTGCTCTATTTTTAAAAAAACGATAATAAAACAATACATAGGCCGCACCTTTTGTATAGGCCGCAGAACTTGGCGGCAGACTTCTTTCCTTGACTTTTGGCATCGCATGAGCTCGTCCGCTGCCTCCGTCCTCAGCGTCTCACGCCGTAACATTCCATTGATAGTTAATTGTCTTGCGTGGAGCCTGCGGGTTGTCCTCAGCAGTATCGATGGCTCTTCCAGCTTAAAGAGCTTTGCTTCGTAGAACATTTTCGTTTTGGGTTGTCCGATAATGAGTTGCGCTGAAGAATTTGGAAAATAATTTATAGTTGTTAAATTTGTCGTCCGTGTTCTATTTGCTAGCTGAATAAAAAAGCAACATCTGCTTCTTTGCTTAACTTTTCTGTAGTTTTGATTCTAATTCCGGTTAGTGCGCCCCTAGAGGTGAAAGGAAAAAAACACAGAAAAGCCGCAGCCTCTAAATAAGCCGCATGGCTCAAAACATCTGACAAAAGTAGCGGCTTATAGCCCGCAAAATACGGTAATTGCTTTTTAAATTTTTTTAATTGATTTATTTATTTTTGAATATTAGTTTAAAATACAATTACAATATTTGCTGAACATTTTACACATTTGATCCCAGTTTGCCCATTTCTTAGGTTTGTAATTTTACTTCCTGGTTGATCCTGACGTCACACGAGGACATGTTACCTAGCAACCATGATGTACACTGGGCCCAAACTCCCCTAATGTACACATACTTCATTATTTCAAGTAAAACTACACGCGGACACTTTTTATTTTGTTTTTAATTGTTGCTTAAACGGTCAGAAAAATGTGTTTGTTGGGAATTGTGGCATCAATTTACTTTCTTCTCTCTTTTAACCCTGTTCTCACTTCGTTCCTCGTCACAAACACAGCTGGGGGCACATTTCGCTTCAAGTCCTCTCCCCTCCGAGCCTCAAAAACACTCCATTCTGAATCTCCTCGATAAGCGATGTTGTTTTAGTTCTAAACCATGAGATGCCAAACTAAAGGTACTCGAGAGCATGTTTAAAGGCTAACAACAACACAAATAATGCATCATAGATTTAACCTTGAACTCAAAAATGGAAATTAATGCAATGTTTTCTTGTAATAGTTCTAACAGACCGAGATTTATTCAGGTCAAACTTATTTCACTATCGATACTTGTTCAAATGAGGTTTGAAAATAGCTTATGGTTTCGTGTAATATGCTAACTTTTGTCTGTCACTGCTGGAAAACAACAACGGTTTTGACGGTGACGTTGACTGCGGCTGCACAAATGGGATGTCCTCTGCGAAGTTTTATGGAAAGGTCTCGTCGTACCTGTAGTTTAGACCGCCACAAACACGTTCCGAAACGCGGGGGATTATCGCACGCTTACCTAAGTCTTCTCTCAGATGTTAATGCTTCCGTTTTACTATGTGAATCCCACTTATTAATGGCAATTGTGATCGCAGTACGTTGCAATCCCCAAAATCATTTTCAACCGAAGGTCGGCAAACTGTTGTAGGTCAATATTGAGATCTAAAATGTCAAAATATGAACTGGTGACGCATACGCTTTAGGAGAATAATCGACATGCGGCGCTGAGGTTCAGAGCGACGATGGACTTAAATAGACACGCTTCACTGGGAGCCACGTCTCCAGTCTGAGCCTAAGGGAAGCCTCCAGGGACAAAAGGCTGCTTCAGGGCGGAGAAGAAGGCTGCACAGGCTTTTGAGAAACACGTCGGAGAGAAGACCAGAGAGAAGACCAGAGAGAAGACCAGAGAGAGAAGACCAGGGAGAGAGAAGACCAGGGAGAGAGAAGACCAGGGAGAGAGAAGACCAGGGAGAGAGAAGACCAGGGAGAGAGAAGACCAGGGAGAGAGAACCAGAGAAGAGACAATGGGAGAAGAAGACCAGGGAGAGAGAAGACCAGGGAGGAGAGAAGACCAGAGGGGAGAGAAGACCAGAGGGGAGAGAAGACCAGAGGGGAGAGAAGACCAGAGGGGAGAGAAGACCAGAGGGGAGAGAAGACCAGAGGGGAGAGAAGACCTTAAATTAAATTAAAGATTGGTGACCTTTACTTGGCACGAACGCACTTTCATTAGATTAGATCGCGTAGATTGCGACTCACATTCTGCAAAATATGGACTTTTGATTTCTTTTTCCACCTTCTTGCATGAAGAAAGTGTCCCTGGAGATGTTTTGTGATGTTACTTTAAAGCCCTGTTCCTATAACGTTGTTGTGACCTTGATTTGAAATGGTGCTCTAATTACGTTGTCAGTGGGATAACTTTATTTTTCTACGATCCACATTTCAAAGCGTTCAATTACGTTGAGGGTCATTACTCTTCAAACGACTCTGCACAAACCCAACAGACAACGATTCAACGATTCAACAAAGACAAAAAGCAAAAACAAATCAACTCAAAAATACACTTGTAAAATGAGCGTAAAGCGCTGTTCGCTGCTGCTGAAACGTCGATTAAAGGTCAGTTTCTTGGGGAATCTTTCGTCCCCCTTTACGCATTCCCCTTTTCCCCCGCCAGCGCTGAGTTTGCCGGCACACGCTGGGATCACGTGACCTCATCTACCTGCATGAAGCTCCCGTTAAAACGCGTTCTCGCTTCGCCCTTCCTTCCTTCCTTCCGTCCTTATCTCGCCGCCTTTATGGGACGTGGCAGTGGGTTTTGGCGGAACGCTAATTGTTCCGTTTCTATGGCGCGTAATTGAATGACGGCGATGGCAGCGGGTCGCGCGCTCGGGTTTATTAGATTGTCCATCCGCAGAGGTCCGCGAATGCAGCGCCGGTTGTTTTCTTTCCTGCTCTGGACAAAGCCAGTGTTGGACCACGAGAGGTGGAATCTAACGTGGCTTCATGGGCCTGAGAGGAAATCGGATGATGACACAATTTACAGCTTCTGCAAACGAGTGCCCGCGCGCAACGGCACAGCATATCATAAGGGTCTGTGTCGCGATGGCGGCGGCGGCGATTGATTTTACGTCTGGGTGGTGGTGTTTTACCGTAATACCAGACCCGTCCAGTAGGTGTTCAGAATAACTGCAGACTCTGGCAGCACAATAGAAACGAGATTTATGGTCGTTTGGTTGGTTTTTATGTCTAGATGTAGGAGTTTTGGTTGCATTGTTGTCCAGCCCCACGTTTAGCTTTAAGAAGTGTTAAAGGGCCCCCTACAGGTCGGACGACGCATCGAACCAAAATGCTGCTAAGATGGATATATTTAGAATTTAGCGACAAACAAACAAAAAAAACAAAGCACATGGCAGGGTCTGGATAACGGCACACGGCTTTCGTTACAAACAAAATCCTGGTATATAATAGACAAAAGGGCTGTCGCAAATGATTATTGTAGTAGTTGACGAGTCCATCAGCTTCTAGATAAATAATATTTACAAATAAAGTGTGTTATTGAGGGCATTTTTATTGAATAATGCCACCTTCCTTGTCTTTTCATCATGTGTTTTTAGAGTGTATACAAAGACCAACAACTACGATTATTTGTATTGTTTCTTTTACAGTCGACTTGGGATGTCACGATTATTAGGTCAATCCATATAATCGTAAAAAAAATAATAATCGGGACCATTTTAGAAGCAAAATTAAGGGATTAGTTCCATCTCTCGACCTGAATGAAAATAACTTGATTTTATCTGGCTGTTTTTGACATTTAACTTGATTTAGTTTTTCAGAAGATTATATTTCATAAAGCCGCTCGCAAATGTGAGGATCAGTCGCATGTCGGACCACAAGAAGGACAGATTTTATTATACAGAGCTAGGGCTGCAGCTATCGATTATTTTAGTAATCGAGTAATCCATCGATTCTTTTCTTCGATTAATCGAGTAATCGGTTAATTTTTTTGTACATTCAGTAAACCATTTAAACACACATTAAATCATTTTTTAGATAAACGTTATAGTTCATAGTAATAAACAAATACAAAATAAGGAATTTCTGCTTAAAATAACACATTTTATTCTTAATTTCATATAAATTTGTCCACAACAAACATTTCACTTCAGTCCAAACTGTTCTGTTTGCGTCAAACTAGAAAAAGAGTATATAAAAGGACTTATTAACTTGTCATAGATTGTAACAGTACAGTTTGGCTCTGTCAACATCAACGTAAAATAAGACATTTGATCAAACGTTATGTTGGGTGGGCCCGGGGTCCTGGTGGTCCCGTGTGTCCTGGTGTTTTGGCTCGTGTGCCGGTCACTTTGGCTCCGCGCTTCGGAACTTTCTGTATACAACAGATATTTCTACAATAACGTCCTTCGTCTGCTTCATGTGCATGGCGTTTAAAGTCGACTGTGGACTGGAAGCAGAGTTGTTGAGTGGGACGCGGGGAGTCGCGGTTGGCGTGCTGACGGCGCCTGGGGGCTGGGTGGGGGAGCTAGATGCGGTGTTTAGAGTTGCAGCTCGGGATTATTATAATAAGATCCATGGTCTTTCAAAATCCACTCTTCCCAGTCGCACTCGTGAGTTTCAAACGCGCCGCTCACTTCCTGTTGCACCTTCGTCAGAGCGGAACAAGCGCCGTGTGAAACTAAAGCGCCACAAGTCGTTCCGTGCGCTCCGCGCGCCACAGATTCATGTGTTTTAAATTAAATATGTAAATTAAACGAATCATCGAAGCAATATAATAGTAATCGAAGCTTTTTTGTAATCGAATTATTCGATTTATTCGAGTAATCGCTGCAGCTCTATACAGAGCTCTCCCCTCTTTTAAAGGGATGTTAAATAAACCTCATGGGGTCTCATTTTCCTCCAGGGATGGTTTAATGTACGTCATTATTTCTAAAGGTACATGCACCCTAAACATACTATTAACACTATATAGGCCTGTATAATATGCCTGTATAATATGCCTGTATAATATGCCTGTATAATATGCCTGTATAATAGGCCTGTATAATATGCCTGTATAATAGGCCTGTATAATAGGCCTGTATAATAGGCCTGTATAATAGGCCTGTATAATAGGCCTGTATAATAGGCCTGTATAATAGGCCTTTATTTGCTTATGTACAGACGTGCAATATAAAGCAGGAAGAGAAACTCTGTTCATTCACTCGACCCATTCATTCATATATTGTGAAAATAGAATAATAACGAGACTAAATATGAGAAGGTTGAGCTTATAATCACCACTTGAAGCTCTTTTTAAGTATAATATTAGTTATTATAATAAGACTACACAAGCTTGAGACGTGTTGTCGGCTCACGCCGCCGTGTGCTCCTTCTGAAACTCTGAGAAAGTGGACAAAATAACAACTGTGTGTCTGTGCAGTGATACACATGTTGTGTGTCTGTGCAGTGACACACGTTGTGTGTCTGTGCAGTGATACACATGTTGTGTGTCTGTGCAGTGATACACATGTTGTCTTCTGACCCGTGAGTCAGGTCTGGACAAGAACCTTTTCAACCATTTCAATGCAGCAGATTGCCGTATGTCGCACGTGCGTGCTCCGTGTGTCTTTGTGTCCTGCTGCGTCTACATTCACTTCCTCATTAAACTCATTTCTCTGTGAATCTGAGTCTGATTGTAATAAAACACAGTGTTTTGAAGTTTAAGACTTGTTTATTTGTAGTATTTTAATGATGGCGCTGCCTAAAATATGGGATGAAGTTGAGTTTTAGGGATGGTTTGTTTCCCCCCATGTCAAATCGGATGCCATTAGATTTATCTTGTTAAGGATAGCGGCCCCGTGTAGCGAGACCCCGTTAAAGATTTCACTGTTTGGTCGCAGTCTCAACAATCGTGAATCTTCGGTAAACCGTGATGCTTTTTCTCACAACAATCGAAACATTAAAATTTGATATTGAGACATTCCTCGTCACTATTGCAACCTTTTTTTTATAAATCACATCATCATTAAACGTGTCACCGACCTCCTAAGTGTTCATCAAGGGTCCGACCTTAACGACCGCGGCAGATCCCCCCTGAGCCCAAGTGCCGACGTTTAACTGTTGGCTTTGTCTGTGTCCGAAGGAGATCAAGCCCCAGCCCCATTTCAACCACGGCTACAGCGAGACCACGAGCCGCAAGAACCACGTGGACGACTACAGCACGTGGGACATCGTCAAGGCAACGCAGTGAGTGCAGCCAAACACGCCACACAGCAACGCCAGATCGAGTCGTGTCTGATCGCGAATGATCAGCATTTGCAGTCACGATAATTACTATATTTAAGTCAACATAGTAATAATTGTGACAGCAAATTTCGTTCAATAAATGATGGATGGAACAAATATTTTTCGTGTACATTTTGCAGTACAATAGTGATTAAAGGGGGCAGAGCCATGAACCACAGTGTAAAATGTGTACTAACCCTTCTATAAACTTTTAAAATAGCTTATTACTTATGTTTGCTGTTTATTAGCTTAATTAGCTCTATATTTTAATGGTCAAACACAATATAGAGACAGTAAAACATAGATTACATTTGCCTCTGGGGACCGGTAGCAGATGGCCCGCGGCCCGGTTTTGGGCCCCGGGCCTGGTGGTTGGGGGCCCCCGCTGTAGAGAGTGAAACTTCTATGACTCATTATTATCGGCACTAATCAACTACCACTAAATGTTTGATTCTGCTGGATTCATTAGCGATATTGTATACAAATAGACTTTCCAAATTAAGTGCGAATGTCATTTTTTTTCCATTTGCCTGATGTCTGTTCCTACGTCGGTCCAGTCCTTGGCCTTTTTTTCCCTGCCGCCAAAAGTACGTTCCAAAGGTATCCATGTATAGTGTCCACGGCAGGAGTATCGAAGCCCAACATACATAGTTCTAGAATTGAGAGGGATGGCAACATTAGACTAGTTTCAAAAGTGTCGTTTACCCTCTGCAGCGGCGTATATCGCGCTTCGCTAGCCCTGTCTAAGCCTGCGTCCCGTTGCAGATATGGGATCTTCGAGCGCTGCAGGGACCTGGTGGAGGCCGGCTTCGACGTGCGACAGCCGGACAAAGAAAACGTCACACTCCTGCACTGGGCCGCCATCAACAACAGGATAGACCTCGTCAAGTGAGTCGAGCCCCAACACAATACGCAACACTTTCAGGATATACGTGTATGTAGCTCTCTGCTCTGGAGCTTCGTTTATTGGAAACAACTCTGTCGGCCTGTGAATATCGCTGAGACGGAAACAAATTTAGGCTTTATATTGCGCAGTTACACTCAGCAAAAGTAGATCGAATAGTATTGTTTTTGTCAGCAGTTATTGAGTCTCCGTTGTGTCTTATTGCGCGGTCAGTTTATTAAAGTGCCGTATGACAGTTTCGTACCATTTTCTGATTTTGACTTTATTTGGTGCATTTAAACCTGTCGTGCATAGAAATGATTGTTTTACACCGATCGAGCAGCCGATTGTGGAGAAAAGTGGAAAAATCTGTGGAGAATAACAGGAAGTGACATCACACCGGGGCCATGACTCGCTCCATCCAAAGTTTGTGCAGAATTTACTCATTTTAACTACTTTTTGACTCTCTAAACACGAATTCAACGAAATAAAGTCGCTAACATATATTTTTATTTGTCCAGAAAAAGAAAAAGATGACATTAGTTGGCCCAGTGGTTGCTGGGTAATTTCCTGGTGTGATGTCATTGATTACAAACAGGAAGTGAAATAAAAACAAAAACAAAAAAAAGTAGCTTTTCTCCGAAATACTTTTTTTTTAGCTAAATTTAAATATATTTACCGTAACTGCATTTTAGTTCTGTGAGTGAATCCAACCTTTAACGCGCCCCCTACAGGTCGGACCACTCATTGAACTAAAATGCGGTTAAGACATATATTTTGAATGTTGTTAAAAATTATTTTAAAAAAATATCACAGAATAACAAATTTTTTAGGTTTATAATTTCACTTCCTGTTTGTAATTGATGACATCACAGTAGGAAATTACCCAGCAACCACTGGGTCAAAACTCACCTAATGTCACTGTTTTTTTAATTTGACAAATAAAAATAGATGAGAGCGACTTTATTTTGTTGAATTCATGTTTAGAGAGTCAAAAAAGTTGTTTGTTTTGTTTTCTGGAATGAGTGTCGCTGCTGTGATGTCACTTCCTGTCATTTCCTACCAATTTTCACACGTTTTCTCCACAATTACTTGCTTGATCGGTGTAAAACTATCATTTATACGTGCGACAGGGATAAACACACCACATAAAGTCAACATTAGAAAACCGTTAAAAAGCCGCCATGGGCCCTTTAAGTCTTCCTCTGCCCCGTGTGTTTCAGGTACTACATATCAAAAGGAGCCATCGTGGACCAACTGGGAGGAGATCTCAACTCCACGCCTCTGCACTGGGCCACACGGTAACGCGCCTCACTTTGCACTCATAAAGTACTTTTAAAAGTCTGCATTGAAAACTGATTAATAACGTTCTGCAAAGTGTACATACCACCAGGAAGGAGCCTTTAAAAAAATTGAAATAAAATACCGGCATTTACTTAATTTTTAATTTATTTTTTTCATATTTTTTTTTACTTATATGTATAAATAATTGTTTTTAATTGTGGTTTGCGAGGACGCTCTGTTCAGATCAGGTCAGATAAAGTCAACAAACACACACAAGGAGATTAAAAGACACAAACAAACAAATTCAGAAAATGCAAATGAATTAACCTCGTTCAAGAGACAAAAACAGGACAAATTGAATGAAAATACAATAAATTATAATAACATTGTAACGTGGTGTTTTGCTAGTTCTGATAAACAGCAGGAAAATTGTAAAACTATTCAGAAAACATCTTGTTTTGTGTCCTATTAATGCAGTTTTCTTCATTATCGGCGCTGCAACGAGTAACTATAGAAATAATCCTCATCTGGACCGTGCAAACGCGAAAAGAGCTTTTTATAACAACGACAGCGACGTTATTAAATCAAAATGTCAAAAGAATAAACCGTGTTAATACACTTTATTCTCTGTCTCGCAGACTTCTGTCACCGTAATTCAACCTTTTATTTTAGTTGAAATGTGTCAAATCTCGACGCACAATAGAAATAATAGTTTGGCTACTTTAACTCAAATGGATTATCTACTTGTACAGATTATTTTTGACGGTTTTATGTTAGTATTTCTGTACTTTGTTAGTTCGTCTGCGGTGTGTGTGTAACCGGTGTGTAACATGGTGCGCTGAAGCCCTGGGGTCCAGAGCGGGCCACACAAACCCCTCTGAGCCCCTCTGAATGATTGATGATCCTGACTCCAGCGCTCGCACGTGTCACATTTGAGAGTTTTTCCCGAGTCTTCTCTCAAATGCTGTTAAAAATGTTTAGGTTAAATATAGATTAAATCAGGCGTAGAATTAAACATGGACAAGTCCTTCTGTAAAATCTGTCAAAATCTTGTTCTGTATAAGTTTGTAAAAGTCTCTGTTGAGAGAGCAAACGGAGCAGAACGTTAGACATAACATTCAATCAGCTGGGGGCGCACCCTCCACCAGGGGGCGCACCCGCCACCAGAAAAGTGACATGGCAAAATACTGTGAACCATATTTCATCTTTCTGTCTTGATTCTTTCTTTCTTTCATTCTCTAACTTTTTTTTCTTTTCCTCCCCCCTCTCCCATCTCTTCCCCCTTCCATCCCCTCTCTCTCCCTCCTCCCCCCTCTCCCTGCTCCCCCCTCCCCCTCTCCCCCTCTCTCTCTTCCCCTCTCTCCCCCTCTTCTCTCTTCCCCCTCTCTCCCTCTCTCTCATCTCTCTCCCCCCTCTCCCCCTCTCTCCCCCTCTCCTCTGCTCCCCCCTCTCTCTCCCTGCTCCTCTCTCTCTCTCCCTGCTCCTCTCTCTCTTCCCCCTCTCTCCTCTCTTTCCCCCTCTTCTCCCCCTCTCTCCCCCTCTCTCTCCCTCTCTCTCCCTGCTCCCCCTCTCCCTCCTCCCCCTCTCTTCCCCTGCTCCCCCTCTCTCCCCCTCTCTTTCCCCCTCTCCCTCTCTATTCCCCCTCTCTTCCCCCTCTCTCCTCCCTCTCCCCCTTTCTCCCTCTCTCCCCCTCTCCCCCTCTCTCTGCTCCTCCCTCCCTCCTCTCAGACAAGGGCACTGTCGATGGTGGTGCAGCTGATGAAGTATGGTGCAGAACCGTCCCTTCATCGATGGGAAGCTGCAGCTGTTGTGCACTGCCGCACAGTTCGGACACACCTCCATCGTGGCCTACCTCATCGCCAAAGGACGGTACAACTGACAAACTACAGACACACCTCAACATGTGGGAGTAACACCAGGCAAACTACAGACGCCACCTCAACATGTGGAGTAAAACACCAGGCAAACTACAGACACACCTCAACATGTGGGAGAACACCAGGCAAACTACAGACACACCTCAACATGTGGTAACACCAGGCAAACTACAGACGCACCTCAACATGTGGGAGTGACACCAGACAAATACAGACCGACCTCAACATGTGGAGTAACACCAGGCAAACTACAGACACACCTGAACATGTGGGAGTGACACCAGACAAACTACAGACACACCTCAACATGTGGGAGTGACACCAGACAAACTACAGACACACCTCAACAATGTGGAGTAACACCAGGCAAACTACAGACACACCTGAACATGTGGGAGTGACACCAGACAAACTACAGACACACCTCAACATGTTGAGTGACACCAGACAAACTTACAGACACACCTCAACATGTTGGGAGTGACACCAGACAAACTACAGACACACCTCAACATGGGGAGTGACACCAGACAAACTACAGACACACCTCAACATGTGGGAGTGACACCAGACAAACTACAGACACCACTCAACATGTGGGAGTGGACACCAGACAAACTACAGACACACCTCAACATGTGGGAGTGACACCAGACAAACTACAGACGCACCTCAACATGTGGGAGTGACACCAGACAAAAACTAAGACACACCTCAACATGTGGGAGTGACACCAGGCAAACTACAGACGCACCTCAACATGTGGGAGTGACACCAGACAAACTACAGACACACCTGAACATGTGGGAGTGACACCAGACAAACTACAGACACACCTCAACATGTGGGAGTGACACCAGGCAAACTACAGACAAATGTGTGTGGAATAGTTCAGTTTCTTCATACTTTGGGGATTCTTTTTTGAGGTACAATGAACACGACCTCTTGCTTCCTTTCCTCCTCAAACTACCTCTCGTCTGGGGTAAATCCTTTTCTCACCAGACGGATGCACTTGAGGATTATTTCATCTTATTATATTATGTGTCGTTTCTTCACGTTTGCACTGGAGTATTGCAGTATCTCAGGTTTATCCTCTTAACGGCCCCCACCCACCAGTAGATGGCGCCACTGTTCCACTTTGTGTCTGTTCTTGACCTGGCTCTTTTTGCCTCTTGCAGGATGTGGACATGATGGACCAGAACGGCATGACTCCTCTGATGTGGGCCGCCTACAGAACTCACAGGTCTGACACAGAAGCCCCTCAGAAGCCCCTCAGAAGCCCCTCAGAAGCCCCTCAGAAGCCCCTCAGAAGCCCCTCAGAAGCCACACAAAACCACATAAAAACGACACTAAACTGAACATTCTTTCATCTAAAAACACATGGTTTTGAGCACAGTTTTGACTAAAGAGCAGGAAATGTGACTATTTTTTGTGTTAAATTTCTCTGATTTAGAAGTCTGTATTGTTTAAAAAAAGAAAAGGCAGGCAGACATAAGTAACAGAAGAAGAATAAGTAAATAATAATTCTATTCCAGACACACGAAAAACAGAACTGACATTTTGACTAAATTAAATCAGAAATTTTGTAAAACTGCGATACATTTGTCACCTAAATTCATATTATTACTGCATAAAACATGGCTGCATTTATGTCATAGTAATTAATGTGACTATTAAAATAATCATAATGTGGACTATACAGACTCTAAAACACCCTTTTTTTGGGTTTTTTTTTTACAACAAATGTCAAATTAAAATGTGTTTCAGGGTTTAATCAACGGCACACTTTGGCCATGAATACGCTCACTCTGTTACCATGGTTCCACCTTTATTCGGTTCAGATGTATTCGATAGAAATAACCCTGGTGTGCTCTCCCAGTGTGGACCCGACTCGGCTGCTGCTCACCTTTAACGTCTCGGTCAATCTGGGAGACAAATATCACAAGAACACGGCTCTGCACTGGGCCGTTTTAGCCGGGAACACCACCGTCATCAGCCTCCTCCTCGACGCCAACGCCAACGTCGACGCCCAGAACATCAAGGTCCGTGTCCGGTGGTCTGTCCGCGGTTTGAACGCCGTTTTACTAAAGTGGGTCAGCCCTGGTTTAGTCCTGGTTTAGCCCTGCTTTAGTCCTGGTTTAGTCCTGGTTTAGCCCTGGTTTAGCCCTGGTTTAGACCTGGTTTAGCCCTGGTTTAGCCCTGGTTTAGCCCTGGTTTAGACATGGTTTAGCCCTGGTTTAGCCCTGGTTTAGACATGGTTTAGCCCTGGGTTAGCCCTGGGTTAGCCTTAGTTTAGTCTTGGTTCAGTCCTGGTTTAGACATTGTTTAATCCTGGTTTAATCCTAGTTAAACCCTGGTTTAGTCCTGTATTAGTCCTTGATTAATCCTGGATTAATCCTGGTTTAGTTCTGGATTAATCCTGGTTTAGCATGGGTTTAGTCCTGGTTTAGTCCTGGTTTAGACATGGTTTAGTCCTGGTTTAGCCCTGGTTTAGCCCTGGTTTAGCCCTGGTTTAGCCCAGGTTTAGCCCTGGTTTAGTCCTGGTTTAGTCTTTGGTTAATCAGCTTTTGTATTTTTATTTTATGTTATTTTATTTTGTTGAATCGATGTTCAGAAGGTTTCTTTGTGTAAATTCTGCATACATTTAGAATGGATTCAGCCATGTCCCTGGTGTGATGTCACTTCCTGTCATGTCACTTCCTGTTATTTTCCACAGATTTTTCATACTTTTTCCCCACAAACGGCTGTCATTTTAAATCCTCAGAAAACAAAAAGCGCCCTCACACACAGTATTTACCTTTTGTTGACGTGTTTGTTTGTGTGTGTGTTTGTTTGTGTGTTTGTGCGTTTGTTTGTGTGTTTGTGCGTTTGCGTGTGACAGGGCGAGACGCCGCTGGACCTGGCCAAGCAGAGGAAGAACGTGTGGATGATAAACCACTTGCAGGAAGCTCGCCAGGCCAAAGGCTACGACAGCCCGTCATATCTGAAGCGGCTCAAGAGCGACAAGGTACGAGGGTCTGCGCGTGTCGGCCGAGGGTCTGCGCGTGTCGGCCGAGGGTCTGCGCGTGTCGGCCGAGGGTCTGCGCGTGTCGGCCGAGGGTCTGCGCGTGTCGGCCGAGGGTCTGCGCGCGGCGCTCGTTAGAGGGCGTCGTAGAGCCGTCGTTAGAGGGTCGTACATTTTAAAGGGCCGTCGTTTTAGAGGGCCGTCGTTAGAGGCCGTCCGTGTGTAGAGGGCCGTCTGTTAGAGGGCCGTCGTTATAGGTCATCGTTAGCGGTCGACATTAGCGGGTTGACCTGTAGGGTCGTCAGTCCGCCTCATGAGTGATGCGGTGAATGACAGGGGGTGGAGTTTGTCACGCCGCGTTTTGTTCTTCCCAAATCCTCGACGACAGACGTATGCGAGTAAACAGGCTACCGATGGCGTGTCGGAGATGGTTGAGATGGCGTGAGATGTTCTGCACGTTTTGACGGTTTGAGTCGTGGAATTGGGTCAAATGTGTCATAAGGTCATTCTCTCTGGTTTGTCTATATTCTGCAACGGACTAAACCAGGGCTTAACTGAACAAGAGCTCAAACTAGGACTAACCAGGACTAAACCAGGACTAAACAGGCTTAACTGAACAAGAGCTCAAACTAGGACTAAAACCAGGATCTAAAACCAGACCTGGGCGGCCAATCATACACAGCATCTATCATTCACCCCCACAAAACTACTGGCTGACAAAGACTCAAACTTTAGGACTACATCAACCCTCAGCACTAAACCAGGACCTTAAACTCGCAGCAAGCTCTACGCGCCTTTCTTACTACTGCAAGAGCTCTGCAAAATCAGCACAAGACCAGCATCTTCAGCTCCAACTGGACATAATAACTATGACCCCTAAACACAGGACCTATAACCAGACTAAACAGACATAGACCATCAGGCTTACTCGAACAGACTCACATAAAAACTAGGACACACCAGACATAAGAGCCGAGGACTAAACCAGGGACTACCTAGGACCCATAAACCAGGGACTAAACCAGGTCTATGTAACTGACAAGAGCTCAATACTAGGATAAACCAGGTAAAATCGGACTTAAACCAGGCCTAAATCAGGACTTAAAACCAGACAAACCAGACTAAACCAGGCTAACCAGGGCTAAACCAGGCTAAACCAGGCTTAAATCTGAACAAGAGCTCAAACTAGACTAACACAGGGCCTAAACCAGAGCTAAACCAGGGCTAAACCAGGGCTAAACCAGAGCTATAACCAGGACTAAACCAGGGCTAAACCAGGACTAAACCAGGGCTAAACCAGGGCTAAACCAGGGCTATAACCAGGGCTAAACTAGGACTAAACCAGGGCTATAACCAGGGCTAAACCAGGTCTAAACCAGGGCTAAACGAGGATTTAATAATATCTAAACCAGAGGTAAAACCGGGGATAAACTGGGACTAAATCATTTGCGTTTGAGCCTTTTTGAGTATAAACCAATGTTGTGAGCCGTATTTGACCCTTTGTGCTTCATTTTGCTGCTTCACTGAAGTGTCCTCACATTTTAAAGGTAAAGGTCCATTTTAGAGTACCAGGCATATTTTAAGTAGAAGCAGCAGCTTTTAAAAGATAGGTTAGTTTTTCTGACGCATTGTATGGATTTTAAGTCTTCTTTTATGCTGAAATGAGTACGTGAATAGTGTGTGTTGTTGAGACGCATTGACCTGATGGACTTAAGTTAGCTGAGCCTAAACCCGGCAAATGCAGTTTTCTTATTTCAAACTAAAATACCTTGAAACCGGTCAGAAACGACACAAAAACAACAATACAAGCCATAAAAACACTCAAATCAAGATTAATATTCTTAAATCAAGTCGTTAATCGATTGATTCTCTGTTGTTTCTTCAGAAATGTCCATCAGTTTAAATCCGTCACCACAATCCTCACAGTATTTACATTTTTTAGCATTTTTCTTTATTTAGAATTGATTTAAGACTGCACAATATATCGCTAAAGTTGACTTAGCAATACTGGCTAACGCAGTAATCGATATAAATATATATCGCAATATCTGACCGAAATGTGCTGTTTTTAAAATGAAAATATAGAAAAAAAAGACTGATTTAATTCAGGATTTTGAGTCTAAAATGGCCTCGATTTAGTCTTTGTTTTGTGTCTTAAGTTTTTTAAAACATTAAGACATGAACATATTAGCGACTGTGTCAAAGTATATATCGATTAGTATATATCGATATCGCAGTCGTTCCCGATCCCGTTCCCCCGAGCGTTTCTGCAGTTTGCTGGTCGAGTTCGGGTTGCTCGTGACCTGCCGTTGTGGTTCACCAGGACATCCGGCAGAAGGTGATGCTGGGGACGCCCTTCCTGGTCATCTGGCTGGTGGGCTTCATCGCCGACCTGGACATCGACTCGTGGCTGATCAAAGGGGTCATGTACGCCGGCGTCTGGATCGCGGTGCAGTTCCTCTCCAAGTACGGCGCGCGCCACAGGAGAAAATGGTTTTGAACCTGCTTTTCGGTCACGACGGAGTGACTTTTTGTGTCTGGTCTCTCCTCAGGGCCTTCTTCGACCACTCCATGCACAGCGCTCTGCCGTTGGGGATTTATCTGGCCACCAAGTTCTGGATGTACTGCACCTGGTTCTACTGGCTCTGGAACGATATCCTTTCACCACAAACGGATTGAGGCCATTTGGATTTTGTCTGTTCATTCCAAATGATGAAATACAGCTACTTTTTTTTGTTGTAGTTATAATTAATTTAGTGAATGGTCCTGGTCACAAACAGAAGTGGAGGGAAATGTTCCAGTGAAATTAAACACGGAAAGTTTTTAAGCGTCTCTTAAAGGACAAATGTGCATCATTTGTGTCGTCATCAGCCTTTGAACATGCTCTCGATTAGGGCTGTGCCAAAATATCGAAATAAAGGTGTATATCGTGATACTGAATTTGGTGATACAGTATCGATATCGTGGGCTGCTTTGTCGATTATAGTCATCTTTGGTGTACTTTCCCAGATGGTTTAGTGGCCGCGTTTTACTCCAAAACACGTGACGTTTTGACTGTTTTAAGGATTCAAAAAAAGGTGCGTTTTGATTTCGAGTTTTATCGTGACACATCGGAGAATATCATGAGCGATATATCGTTTATCGCATGCATCGCGAAATGGGGATATTATCGTGTCGTGAGGGGCCCTGTGATTCCCCCTGAGAGTCTTGAGTACCTTTTTTAATTTGGCGTCTCATATTATAGAACTTAAGAAAATGTCTATGAACATCTGTATCTCTGCCGTTTCCCAAACCCACTGAGTTTGACACCATCTGCAGGCGGCAGAGGGAATTACACCGGTTAATAATAAACCGTCGTACTGGTCGTGAAACGAGAGTCCGGAGATCATTTGTGGAGTAGAAGATTCTCAGATGGAGTCACAGATGGAGGAAACGTCTGGAGATTCAGAACGGAGTGTTTTTGAGGCTCGGAGGGGAGAGGACTTTCGAAAACCAGCGTGAATGAAGCTAAATGCTACTCCAGCTGTGTTTTTGATGAGGAACAATGTTAGAACAGGGTTAAAAGAGTGGGGGAGAAGTCAATTTAGCATAATATGTACCATTTAGTCACTGGTCTTCAAGTCCAAGTCAAGTTCCAAGTCTTGGTCCTTTTTTATGAAGTGAAGTCATCCAAACTGTGACTCTGCTAAGTTCACGCTTCTGGAGCCGGTTTGGCCTGTGACACATTGAAATGCTCTGCGAGGGGTCGAGCTTACGTTATAGAGCTTTTAAAGTGCACTATGTCACTTTTCGGAGGACTTTTCTACATCAGGATGCTAAATTGGGTGTTGCGGTATCGACAGTTTGCGTCGTTTTTGGCATCTTTTTACTGAATTATCCTGTCTCGACGCTACAGTTTTGTTGCTCGTTTAGAGAAAGGAAACTTGTTTGTGCCGTTTATTTTCTTCATGGCCAAGAATGAGGAGGAGCCTGTGGCCAGCATACGCTCCGCCGGTGCCTTTGTGCCGATACGAAGGGCCGATACGAAGGGCCGATACGTAGGGTCGATACGAAGGGCCGATACGTAGAGCTGATAAGTAGGGCCGATTCGAGTTATTCCCACCACATGATCTAATCTCCAAACTGTGTACGAGAGTTTGTGCTTTGCCCTCGTTTGTGTTGAAATAAGGCTTTATTCCTATTCTTTAAACAAAACACTGACCCCTGCTGGAGAGGCGTTGAAGCAACTTGACACCCGAACGTCATTTTCTATCTGAAACGAGGTGCAAAGTGATATTTCTGACCTTTCGTGGTTCATTTCATGGTCCATTTACATTATGAGTGAGACTTAAAGACATTTACAGACACATTCTAGAACTTTCCGGACGCTTTGGTGTAATATTGTCTGAATATTGCAAAAACGATCAAAACGATGGTTCATTTTGGTCCTCGCGGCTCCCCTCCCCTCGACCTGAATTCACCACGTTCTGAAGTCGCTCAGAGGAGCACGTCTAAAGGTTCCTTGTGCTCCATGAATGATTCAACCACATTCTCACGGTTGAACTCGGTCTTCCTCGCCCTCGTATTTGTGTGCAGGCATCATCTGCGCACAGACAAATGCTCCTCGCGTGAGTCACTGTTGCTGCCTCACCTCCTGCGACGTCACGATCGAACCTTCCACGACACGTTCCGTCTCGACCCGAACTCGCACGGCACAAAACCGTCTCCTGCTTCACGAGAATGGACTGACTCGCTGGTTTCGTAGAATGACATAAAAATTGGTTTATGCGGGAGATTTAAAGCGGAGAGAAATATGCTGCCAAAAAAATAAATAAAAGTGCAAATATCGGGCCAAACCATCGATCAGTCTTGTCTCTGTTTAATCCTCGATGTCCCGGAGCGCCAAAAGTCAACCACGCAGCCTGACTTTAACCCCCTGATGGGCCTTTCTTTCCCAAAAACAGCTGAAAAAATGAGCCCCTGTTTCAACCTGAAGCTGCGCCGGACCCTCTGGAGCCTTTGTTACGCTGAGGGTCTGGAGTTTTGGACTCTGAAGTCTTAGATTTTCTTTGTTAAATATGTGAAGGAGTGAAGCTGGTGTCTGGAGGTTTGGTCTGAGTGACACACTAATGAGCCTCTGTTGGGTTTGGACAATTCTCTTCTAAAAGCTTCAGGTGAATCCACTCAAAATGATTTCAGGGACTTGTAATAAAGCCAAAATGTCCAGGCGAACTCGTTTGTTTTCGGGTCATTTTACTTTACTTGAGGGTTTGGAGAACAAACTGAGCCTGATGCTTCCCAGAACGAGTGATTTGACTGGAAATGCGAGAGTTCCAGCTTTAGCTTCATGTTCAGCAGATCAAGCAGCTCCAGAGTTTTGTTTTAGAAGATGGAGGACAAAACGGAACAACTAAAGAAAAAGTCCAAGGACGTCCTCAGCGTGATTAATAATGAGTTCAGACATTGCTTCCATCTTAAAAGAACGAGGTTTTCGTCTCGATTATGGCTCTGTGAAAAGGCAGATTGAGTGGGACAAAAGGCGCAGCTGGTGTTGACGCTTCGACCGCACGAAAGCCGCGGCGATCTGTCAAGCTAGCCCGTGACTCGCGTCGGAACAGAAGCCGCCAAACGCTGAGCTCACGTTTGGACGGCGGCCACGCCACTCGCGCTCTGACAACTTTGGCCCGAGGGTTGAGAGTCGAGTGAACGCGCCCTGAACCGCGAGCTCGGGCTTCAGACGGCAAGCGATGACGCACTGCTGTGGGAGTTGGTCTGTCTGAGCTCGAAGTCACCGTTCTGCAGCGTTTTCTGCTGCTGGAGAATGTTCCGGGCGCGAGGTGAACTGTGGAAACGCTGTTCGCATTTCAGATTCAACAACACTTTTTTTTAGCTTTTTACTGTGGAAACGAAGGCCACGAATGAACTTTCCCGGTCAAATAAAGGTCAAATAAAGGTAAAAAATGTCACTTGTGCGGCGTCACTCGGCTTTACTCGCGGTCAAATGAGTCTGTTTTAATTTGCTCTTGTATATAACCTGTAACAAAACCGATATAATAGATAAGAAAGACGCAACTAACAAAGAAAAGGGCTTAAATTAAGTTTATATTAAGAGATTAAAGATGGAAAATACAATGACGTCTAAACATTTCCTTGGCACTGGAATGGAAAGTATTTATCGTTTAAGCTGAGGTTTATTTCAAAAGTCTGATGATGATTTAATTGTATTAGTATTATTATTATTAAGACATTATTTGTTTATATAAAACTATTCAAAAAGACAAAGTAGTAATATACTGATGTGTTCAGTTTTGAGCGTTCAGGTTCTCTGCCCGTCTTTGTATTTAATTTGTATCTTAATTAAGACGTATTTAATGACTCTTTTCTAAAAATGTAAATTATGTTTCTTAAATGGCATTAAATTTGACGGAAACGGCGTTCAAAAAAGCGTCTTAAAACGGTGTCAAATTGAACCGTAAAATGACATTTACGGTTTAAAAAAATGAGTTTTACCCGTTTAAACGTTGACTCTGTTTCCATGGCGTTTTTCCCTGACTCCGCCTCACTGCTGCCCTTCGCCACGGTCCACGTGCCCTTCCTCATCACGACGGTGTTTCTCTTTTACAACTTCGGAAAGTCCTGGAAGTCGGACCCCGGGATCATCAAGGCGTCGGAGGAGCAGAAGAAGAAGGTAACGGTGGTGACGGGGGGGGAGATAAAGGACACTTCACCTCGAACGACAGGGATTCTTTTTGGAAACTGGATTTTCTTCGTTTTCTTTTTTGCAGATGTCGTGTACGAACTAAATATTAAGCTGAGTTGGAGATTTTTATATTTGTTTTTAGACTTTTAGCAGCGTTTTCACATTTTAGGTTTGTTTTTTGTGATTATGATCATGAGAAATCACCAAACATCAGTGAAATCTTGAATTTTCTTTTCATTCCCATCGTCTAACACTCCAGTTCGTGACCCGCTTTATGAAATTGAACTTTCTGATTGGAAAAAAAATGCAAATAATTCACATTTTAGGTCAATTTTTTGGACTGTATATTGAAATAAACAGTTAATTTTGCTTTCACGATTATTTGTGACCTGAATAATCACAATTCTCGATGAATCAAATCACTTTTGTACAATCAGTTGAATATTATGAAGGAGAAAAACGATATCTATATATTTTTTTGCTATTTTGGTGCCATCTGGTGGTGTAATTGACTTCGTTGGAACTATTCTACATGATCTTTTATATTGTTTGAAGCCCCCCGCCCCTAATCAACACTGCAACACGTACAGTTGTGCCACCAAAACTCTGAATGCCAAGCGCCCGTACGTGACGACATGGTGAAGCATCGGGCCCTGCGGTTGCCGACGTGATCCGGGCCCCCCCCCCCTCTACCCCGTACATTCCCGACCCCTGCGCCCCTCTTGAAGCCCCTGCGTTTGTTCGTTTTTCCAGCTTCATTATCCGCAGCGCAGAAAGACACTGGCCACGTCTGTGTGCGCTGGTCGAACGGAGCTAAACTTGGCCCTTGCATTGTCCAGTCTGGAGCGTCCCAGAAGGGCTCCTCACTCCAGAGCCTCTTCCACCTTTTTGTCTGGGTCAAAGATGCGGCGGAGTTTGTCGGTTTGGTCCGGTTTAAACGAGTCATTAACAATAATAACCTTTGAGCTCTCGAGGGTCGTATCATTGAACTAATATCTTTGACCATTAACTAAGTACTATAAGCTTCATTCTGCTATTATTTTATTTAATTTACTTACAAATTGCAGCTTGTGAGTTTTTTTAAAAAAGCCGGTTCAAATCAGATGTGTCGAAGTGTGTCATATAATCTCTTCAGAAAATCAAAATAAACGTGTAAAAGTGTTAAGAGCTTTTAACTTTTGTAATCATTTTCCCTCCTGATTTACTCACGAAGTGTGTTTAAAGTGATCCACGCATGTTTGACTCTTTATTCTAATTCATTCATTAAAGTGACGTACGACAGGTTTTTACGGTTTTCAAATTTTGACTTAATTTGGTGTATTTTTACCTGTCGTACATATAAATGATAGTTTGACACCGATCGAGCAGGTATTTGTGGAGAAAACGTTGAAAAATCTGTAGAAAATGACAGAAAGTGACATCACAGCAGGACAGGAAGTGCATCACAGCAGGACACAGGGAATGAGTATTCCAGTCAAAGTTTATGCAGAATTTACACAAAAGAAACAACTTTTTTCGACTCTCTGAACATGAATTCAAACAAATAAAGTCGCTCTCATTTGGCCCAGTGGCTGCTGGGTAATTTCCTACTGTGATGTCATCAATTACAAACAGGAAGTGAAATTAATAAACTTAAAAAATTTGCTATTCTGTGATAACATTTTTATCATTTTTAGCAAAATTCAAAATATATTCTCTTAACTGCGTTTTAGTTCAATGAGTGGTCCGACCTGTAGAGGGGGCGCTTTACTTAGTCTGTTTCTCCCTCAGGTTCAGTTCTCGGTATATCTCTTGTGTAACCGTCTTCTAACCGTAGACCCTCCCTGCGTTTCAGACCATCGTAGAGTTGGCAGAAACGGGCAGCCTGGACCTGAGCATCTTCTTGCAGCACCTGCTTGTAACGAGCCCTCTGCTGGCGCATGCGGCATCACACACACGCGCGTGTAAAGGGCGGCGTGGTAATTAGTGTATGTGTGCATTTCCCCCCCCAGATACGGAAGCCCATCAGGTCCAAACACTGCGCCGTTTGCAACCGCTGCATCGCCAAGTTCGACCACCACTGCCCCTGGGTCGGCAACTTGCGTCGGTCAAGTCCCAAACACACCAACGGTTCAGCTGTGTGTGCGTGTGCGCGTGTGTGTGTGTGCGCGCGCGTGTGTGTGTGTGCTGTGTGTGTGCGCGTGTGTGTGTGCGCGTGTGTGTGTGCGCGTGTGTGTGTGCGCGTGTGTGCGCGCGTGTGTGTGCGTGCGTGTGTGTGCGCGTGTGTGCGTGTGTGTGTGCGCGCGTGTGTGCGCGTGTGCGTGCAAAAAGTCAAAGGTCAAGTGAAGTTCTTTTATTTGTGTTTCTTTTTTGCCACGTTACTTTCTGACCTCCCACAATGCCACGCCCACACTCTTTTCGCGATACTTCACGAAGGCGGGGTCTGGGTGCGGCACTGCATCCTGTTTCCCCCTTTTGTTCGATCGGCGTGATTGACAGGAGGATTAACCAATCGGAGAAGCACATGGTCCGTTCATGTGAAAACAAACATGGAGGCTGACGAGTAAAAACAACACTTTACAACAACTGAACGCTAATTAGCCGTAATAAAGCATGATTTATATGTATATTACTAGTTTATTCAGAATGATTCAGACTTAGTAACTCGTTTATTAAGTCTATGTTCATGCTTTATTTGGCCAATTCAAGTGTAGTTCTTCTAAAGTCTGCAGACTCGATGAGTGAACCACAAACTCGTGTCGGGCTCAAGACCACCGCGTCTTCAGCGTCGGCGGCCATTTTGTCACGGCAGAGACTCGGCGTGTTTCCGGACCCGACGCTCACCGACGAAAAGCCGGACGTGTCAAGAGTGTCTTGATATGCCACGCCTCTGAAGTGGGATGGGTTATTAATATGAATTGCTCAGTCAGAGTTTGTGAACAGTATTTGGGTTTTTAAGAAAAGTTTCATATTTTTGTGTTGAGATGATTTAAAAATGAGAGCAAAAACATGTATTTGCTCCGTGTACGTTTCCTGATCATTTGAAGACTTTTTTTTTATTTTCTCACTTGCAGGAAGCGGGAACCATCGCTACTTCATGGGCTACCTGTTCTTCCTGCTGTGTATGATCTGCTGGATGATTTACGGCTGCATCTCCTGTGAGTCCAGAACCGTTGGCGATTCAATGATCCAACACAAACACTGCCCTGTACGTAACTTGACCTGTGCTCCTGCCCCAGACTGGAGAGTCCACTGCGGCACCACCTACTCCAAAGACGGGTTCTGGCTGTACCTGACGCAGATCGCCTCCTGCTCGCCCTGGATGTTCTGGATGTTCCTCAACAGCCTCTTTCACTTCATGTGGGTGGCCGTGCTCATCATGTGTCAGCTCTACCAGGTGCGGCGGCGCTTTAGGCTCCAAACCGGTGTCAAATGACCCAGTTTTATTTGTTTTATTGTGTGTGTTTTTGTTGTTGTTGTTGCAGATCGCAGCTCTAGGAATCACGACCAACGAGAGGATGAACGCTCGAAGATACAAGCACTTTAAAGTCACAGCCACGTCCATTGAAAGTCCATTCAAGTGAGTGTTGTTTTGTACGCTTGTGGTTCAGAAGTAGATTTAGAAACGGTTCGAAAAGATCTGCACACACCATACAGCCTGGGACTTATGTAAACGCTCCGTCCTATTCATTTTAATGAGGCGGCAAGTTAAATACACACATTTGTGTTTGGAGACGGCGCAGACTCGTGGTTGTTACGTTTGTCGACGAGTAATAACTGTGAATATCTAATTTCCACATTCTCCAAATAAATAAATGAAAGGTGCCGTGCCTGATTTCTGTTTTTTAATGTGAAAAACAGAAATAGCTCATTTAACCCATTTGCAGCAGTCCAAACGTAATGCTCAGCTACTTAATCTGTTTTAGCCTCATAATTATTCAACACAATCAATAAGTGTTATTACCAAGAGCAGGATAAAGCTAACAGACGTTAGCATGCTAACAGCGCACCCTGAGAATAAAGCGCTGTATAATCAGATGCAGACAGCACACAGTGGTCTCAATTTGACCCAAATATGTACTTTTAATATATCTGTCCTGGGTGAAAAAAAACTTAATTACAGGAGAACAAAAAGTCAGAGTTGAGGCCCTTTAAACTTATTATTATTATTATTATTCTCATCAATATTAGTTATTTTATGTGGGTGTAATCCCTCATTCGTCCAGGAGGGTTGTTTCAGTTGTTTCATCTGGACTCCGTTTTAGAAAAAACGACACGTTTCGACTCTGATCCAAGAGTCATTCTCAATCTGTGAATCGAGTCTGAGAACTCCTGTTTTTATCCTACTCTATGAATCTACATTGTATATTGTATATATTGTACACTGGCTTTCGCTTCCTCCTCGCTGAGTACCTGGTTAGCATCAGAATGCCTCGGGCGTCTCCATGGTTTCAGCAGACCATTATAAACAACTGGAAGGTTGAATCTTAATCCTTAAATCCTATTGGAGGTTTAAGAGTTCTCAGACTCGATTCACAGATTGAGAATGACTCTTGGATGAGAGTCGAAACGTGTCGTTTTTCTAAAACAGAGTCCAGATGAAACAACTGAAACTTTTTCTACATGATTTATTTTATTTTCTATTTCTAATTATTTTTGTATCTATAAACAAACATATAGAACAAACCACAGAACGACCAGAGAAAACAATTCATAAATACGAACAAAGTCGGGTCAAATTTGATCCATTTCCAAATGAAGTCTGAACGTCATTTTTGTCTGACGTCTGTTACCAAAACGTGGTTGTTAAAATTGCAAACTAAAGCCCCGCCCTGACACTTTCCCCTCCCCCCCTCTCTCTCTCTCTCTCTCTCTCTCTCAGTCACGGGTGCATGCGGAACCTGATCGACTTCTTCGAGCTGCGCTGCTGCGGCCTGCTGCGGCCCGTCTCCGTGGACTGGACCTCTCAGTACACAATAGAGTACGACCAAACATCGGGCTCGGGCTACCAGCTGGTGTAGCGACAGTCGCGCGCCGCCGTCCCCCCGACCCGAGGAGGAACTTTTGATTTGCTTTCGGACCACCGCCCGTTTTCTCCCACGCCGAGCGGGAAAACCCGGGATCGCATATGCTTTTTTTTTTTTTTTTTTTTTGTCAGGGGGGAGTGGGCGGGCGCTACCTTTTACTCCACCCTTTACCATTCGAATAACATCACCTCGACTGCGATTGGTCCTCGCCGCGACTCTCCCAATACGATGGACGGTGCTCGCTGCCATGTCTTTTGAGGAGAAATGACGGAATCGGATTACAATACAACTGTACAGAAAGTTATGGATATATCAACTTTAACCCGATATTCTTATTCTTATTCTTATTTATGACGTCCCTCGTAATGTGTATCAAAAGGATGGCCTCGATTGCAGCTGAAATGTTTTTGTTTGTTTTCTGTTTGTCTTTAAGATAAGGGAATGTTGAATGGTTTTTGCACCGTGGCGAACGATTGGAGGTTAGCTCGCGCGAACGTCACGCCGACTTCTGCGCGTCTCAGATGACAGTCCGAGCTCGTTCTGTTGCATTTCAATGGTAAAAAAAAAAAAAAAAAAAGCAGTCCATTTTATGCAGTATTAACTCTTCATAGATTTGGCTGTAATCTCCTCCAGGCAATGTGACGAGCGTATTTATTTTACCTATTTATACACATAGTTATATGATAGATAGGACATGCTTTTTTACAACATTTTAGGCGATTTTTAAGGAACTCGGTCATCCAAGAAGCCGACGGGAGCTGGTATTTATGATCAGATCTTAAAAAGAAAAGGTTTACATGAGCGGTTCATTCCACGTTTTTGTTTCGTCTTGCACTGATTTTTTTATTTTCATTCTTTGTTGACGTTTTATCGTTTTTCCTCGCCTGTTACGTAAAAGCAGAAGACGCAGCGCCCGCGAGCCACTTTGGAACGGACAAAGCGGGACGGCGGCCGAGCGCTCGGGACACAAAAATGGCCGACCGCACGGACCCAGTTTTCGGGACGCGACGGGAGAGACTTTGCTGAATGTGGATTTGTACATACGACAGTCTAGAAATAATAATCTAAGTGACTCTGTTTTCCGTTTCCTCCTGGGTTTGTTCGTGGGTCACTGTTTAGTCGAGCGGTGCCTGATTTATCGTCCCGAATTTGGGGGATATCGTTCGACTCCGCGACGGGCCTGGATTCACCCACGCCGCGCACGTTTGGGAGGGCTGCGTGTTTTTAAGGGGGATTACCTACCGTTCAATAATTTAAGTTTCCAGATAAATGACAACACAAATCCAAAGCCGTCAAAATTTGTCACAATATGAAACAAATAACAATATAAATAAAACAATGAGATCATAATGTTTTTAACAGTGTTCTCTCCGGGATGTTGTTTAATCCGTCAATAATGTCTTAGTCGACTTCTTTTTTTTAAAAATTATTAATATATAATCTTGTCAAAATTTGTAGTAGACTTGATTTTTTTTTTTTTAAATCTGTTAATGTTTTAGTCAACAGCTTTTTTTCTTTTTTTTTAAAAAAATCTGTCAAAATGGTTTTATTTTTTAATCCGTTAATAATGTTTTAGTCAACGGCTTTTTTCTTTTTTTGAATCTGTCAAAATGGTTTTAGTCGACTTAATTTGTTGGTTTTTTATCCGTCAATGTCTTAGTCGACTTCATTAAAAAAAAAAAAAAAAAAAGCATCCGTCAATAATGTCCTTGTCGACTTCGTTATTTCTTTTTTTTACTGGGATTATGAGGATTTGGGAGTACATTACGGGTTTATTCTGCCTTTGTGACACATGAATACCCACTTTACCATTACCTTTCTGAAATCATGTGGTCAGATCATTGAGACACTTAATAATCCCTCACGCATAATTTACTCAGATAAATGTCTATTGATTCATTTTTGAGTATACTCTTGCAACCATCGATTATTTCAGTAGTCCACTAGGCAAACGGTGATATCATTGAGGTATTTAAAATGCTTTATAGCCAAATGAAAGTAAACTCTGCCGGCTGAATGCTTCTAGAAAGAGAATATTTACAGAAAGTTGGCGAGCTAGCCCCGTCCACGCCTACGTACAGTCCATGGTACGGTTCGTTTAGCAATCCACAAATTAGGATTATTCCTATGAATGGTTTCAACTCTGAGTAGAACAATCCTTTCAAGGCTTGAGCGAAATGTCCCGTTTTCACCTACCCCCCATCTCCACCCACAGCTCCGCGCGTACAATTTGGAAAAAGACGGCGAGAGACACTTTGATCAATTGTTTCCTCGACATTTAAACTTTCAGTGTGGGGAAAAAAGCATCGTCTAATCTCGCTCGTAAAGATTATTTCATGATTTCACTTCGTCCATGGATTTATATGAGACTTTGAAATCACCCATAGACATGCAAAGATCAGCCCCTAAAGTAGCACCTACACACACCAAACTGTACAATCTTAGACTTAATGAAATGACCACGACTCGGACAGGTTTTCTAATTCCAAGCCTGATCTATTCAAGTTTTAACTCTCAAAAAATGATGCGAAATTGTAATTTTTATGCCAATTTTCACTGGTTTCTTCAAATAATAAATAAATGATCCAAAATCCCCTCTGTAACAAACATATCGACAAAATGAAGTCAAACCTGGCTGTATTCATCCCAAATATGTGCAATTTTGGCCATTTTCACACATGAAATACTTTTATTTTTGCATATTGAAAAAGGTGTAATAAATGTTTCTTTTTTGTAAGTAAACCACAAATATCTCTAAATTCAAGAATGTTTTCTGATGTGGAAAACAGTATTTCACTTAAAATTCATAGCAGTTGAAGTAAAGTTCACAAATGAACTTTTCTTTGTCTGGGATTTATTATAATTTGTTCCATTTTAGTTTGTTGAAAAAGTCAAATCTGATGCGCACAAACGGTTAAAATCCGGTGAGAAACCTTGGCCAATCCCAATGCTGGAACGGATAAAGCACTCCTCCCCGTTTTCCTTTTCACCCGCAGCGTCTCGCCTTGCGTTCTTGAATCCAGGCCCGACGGGAACCGACTATCCATGGGTTTGGGTCACGTGACTGATTTGCTGTCACATGTTGCGGACGTGTCACGTGCAGTCGCCTCTCGCGGTCAGTCATGAAGACGAGCGTGAAAGTGAAACAAAAGGGTCATAAAAGGGTCGATGCTTGAAGAAGACACGAGTTCTGGGCTAAAAGCAGAGACAAACTTTTGAGGACATTTGCATCTGCTCTTCCTCGCGGACACGCCCTCTGCAGCGGACACGCCCTCTGCACCGGACACGCCCTCAAAGCTTTCAAGAACGCGGACATTGTGTCTGATCCCGGACAGTTGGAAATGAGGCTCCTTAAAACTGCCTCGCGAGTTGGCTAACGTTTATTAGCATAGCCGCGCAATAACGTGTAAATTAGCATTAGCTGCTAACGAGCTCCGCCTCAGTCTGGAGTGAGCTCTGTAAGTCCACTGGTCCCTCCACATTTCTGGACACACGGGGTCTTTGGGGACGTGACAGAAGATACAGAATCCTTTGTTTTCCCACTTTTTGTCGGCACAGCCCACAGTGAACATGCAGCTTTTGTCCTCAAGATGGCAGTAGAGCGTGTGGCGTGACCTCAGCCCCATGGATACTCGGAAGTGTATGGCTCTGTAGCTTTTAGTGACGTCGTCCACGCTGCTGTTAATATGGAGCGTTCTTCTATCCGAACCACTGCATGTCGAGACGCTTGGGCCGCTCCGGGAACGGCCCAGCGAAGCCACGTGTCTGTAAATACTCAATGTTTTTCCCCCCACGTTTTTTTGCGTTTTTCATCGTGGACTTTTCTTCCTTTGTGTGTGTTTTTGTTTTTAACGTTCATTTTCGCCCGTGTGTAACTGTCCGTGGTCTCTCTTGAGTTGACGACCACCTCAATCTGTGCAAGTGTGTAATATATTTGAATGTTCTTCATACTCGTGGGGGCTCTGTGTTCATCTCTTTAAAGGGGGACAGAGGAGGATTTTTTTGAGAAGCGTTGGGAGCGGCGGTTCGACCTTTTTGATATTTTGTAAAACGTCTGCGCGAGTTTGAAGCAGCAGACGAGCGCAGCGGTGATTTTAATTATCATTTTGTTTCATCGTAAACGCCGTCAGACCATTGATAATCAACAGATGAATGAAAGTGAAAAATACACAGGAATATACACATCGGGGACAAGTTATGAAGACCACCAAATGCAATGGCCCTTCAAGTTGTTCATTAGATATGCTGCTAGTCTTTTTTTATTGTTTTTAATATACAGTAATGCAAACTAAATGCTAAACGGAAAGACACGGAGAGCAACAAGTTCGTGTAAAACCGGTCTTGCACCTTCTCCTTTAGTATCCATTTGTCCATTTTCAGAAAAAAGATGTTTTTAAAATGTCTGGACACACTTTTCGTTTGCTGTTTTCATGATTTTTCACTGTTTGATTCTCTCTGAAGCGTCCAAACTATCACCGAACACTAAACTATGGAAATCTGGTTCACAGGAAGTGTCAAAATGACTCCAAAACATGTCATTTTAGAACTTTAACTCTGAGAAATCTGAATCTAAAATATATCAAACACATTTAGAGTTCCTTTTCTTTGCTACTTAATGCCATAAATCATGTTTATTACGTGGATATCTTCACTTTCTACAATGTATAAAGCGGTAAACTTGGATTGATTTACTTTTATTTCTAACTCAACAGAACACACGATATGAACAAAACATTTAAGCGCCTCGTTTGCATCATCAGAAGGGGGCGGCGCTCGTGGCGTTCGATTTCACTGCTGAACTGCACACAAAATAAGCCTTTGCGAAAACATTTGGACTAAAATGACTTGAATGAATGGATTACATTTGAATTGGTTGATATGAATAAGTTAATTAAATGTGATTGAAATGGCAATCTATTATTAATAACTACATTTGAATATCCAAAAGGGTCTAGAAACATTTACAATCAATAAAATTCTGAAATACTAAAATGTTTTGCTTTATTTTAGATAAATCTATTCGTTCTTTTGTCCCTTTTTTTTTTTTTTTTTTGGTCATATATTTAAATATTTTGACACCGAGGTTTAGGCCTAATTGAGGTCTGATAAACCTAGATTAGAGTTCTGGTCAGCTCATTAAGCCACATATGAGCTAGGATGTTTAAAGGTTTGAGAAACATGAGCATTAAACTTAAGTTTAATTAAACAATTTACATTTGAAATTCATATTTATAATTTATTTTCGGCTGAAAATGTTATAGTAGATTTTTTGCTTTTTATTTGGTTTGGTTTTTTTTGCATGACTAAATTCCATACTCTCAGAATTTTTTTTTTATTTTATATTTATTTAACAGCCAAAACACTGTTCTGGTATATAGCGAGGTTTTTTTGTTGTTTTTTTCGTATTTCTCAAAAAAAATTAAAAAAGAATACCATCTTTGGGCATTTAAAGATAAGAGGCTATTCAACATGAAAAAACAACAAATATCTGTTTTAATACAATATTTCATGCATTTTTTTGTTAAAACATTGTAAGTATTAAAGTCGACAAATAACCAAATGTACGTACCTTATTAAAAAATTCAAATAATTTTCGGTTTGTCGCTATAACTAGTCTGAATTTTATTGAAAACTTGTTCTTTCTGTAAACACTAGCCGAGAATTATCTTTCCTGCAAATTAAAAAATCCCAACTATAACAACGCAGCCGGTTACTTTATTTCACGGATGTTGTGTTTTTTTGTTTTTTTTTTTGTAGTAAACTTGGGAACCATTTTCTCCTTCCAAGTCCAAAAGAAGGCCCTCGCCCTCAACTACAAACACTCTCACAGAGAATATTAACTGATACTATAATGAAAAAAACAACCCAAGCACATGTGTCCATTTCCAGTGCCTCTGCCACCTTCAGGCCGCTGTCACGCCGCTTCAGATGTAAACGTGGGCATGGATCGTCTCAATGGCTTTCGTAATAAAACGGTCAAATGTGAAACGTCTCGACTCGTTTATTCCCGTTACGACACTCGACACGCACGCACACGCACACACACGCGGGATACTGTTATTGCACGTCGCATTTTAGGAAACACTTTGATGATTAGTTTGTTTTTTAACTTTGAGCTGTTTTGAGTGTCTTTTCAATGTGGTTTTTTGACTGAAAATGGCAAATAAACATTTAATCAACTTTAATAAATCATGAACAAACACTTAAATCATAATGAGCCAATACTTTAATAGCTCAAGTAATAACTCTTTAATTAAGCACTTACCTGAATCATTAATAAACTTGTTTATTATGAATTAATCCGTTGTACATGCTTTAATAAGACTGACTAAAGGTGTAGTTATAAGTGTTACAGAGTATTCAAATAAAACTATTTTAAAAAGGTGCACTCTGTAACTTTTCTGTTGGAAGAAGTTATTGCTTTTCTTTGAATGTCCCACAGTGTGGCATTAAACTGTTCTTGTGCAGGTGTTCTTTTTATACCTTAATTAACACCCTGAAAACCACGTATTCTCGCCCTAACTGGGCTTGCCTCTCCACAGAGCTGACCCGTAACTCGGCCTCAGGACCTCGCGTCGCTAAAGAGTTCAGAAACGAGTCCGGAATGCGTACGAACACTTGGAAATGTATTTTATTTTCATTTTTCAACAAAAACACAAAACGGAACAAGAACAAAGAAAGACAAAGAAGATGACGCCGCACAAAAGGTAAAAAAATAAAAAAAAGGTCCATTTAGTAAAGAATTTGTCCAAGTTTAAATTATTTCTTTTCCAATTTCCGCATGTCAGTGAAACACAACTAATTAAAGTCGAGTCACGATTGAGTCTCACTAAACGTATTGTTCTGCAGATGTTGAAAAAAAAAAATGAAAAAAAACAGCAGGTGGCGCTAAATTACAACTTCAGCGTTAAAAGTCTACACAACACACATTTCACTAAAACGTAATAAACGCAATTACATTTCAGATTTGACGCAACATTTTCCCCGGTTTGTCCCCAGTTTGACCGTTTAAACGTGCACTTCCTGGTTGGACACGAGCACAAATATGACATAAGTGTAATTCCACAGCTGTTACCTGGCAACCAGACTGTAAACAAGAGCCAAAATCCACAAACGACCCAACAGTTCTGATCCGACACACAATAATACCACAAAACACCTTTATTTTGTCTAACGATGGTTTAAACTGTCAGTTAGTGTGTCAACTGTCTGTGTCGCACGCTGATGACATCACAGAGGGATTCAGCTCTACTTCCTGCCATTTTAAACTCTTATTCTTCAAAATGTCTTCACAAAACTGCAATTTAACAGTGTAAAACTATTATAAATATTGACCACAGGTTCTACAACGCCAAACTAAGTCAGAATTAGACAAACAGGAGAACCTTTAATCTGGACTTTAATGAGTCATTACAATGGGATGTTTGTTTGTTTGTTTGTTTGTTGGCGCTCGTGTTGAATGAAAGGCACAGAAATGATCTTAAATCAGTCAAATAAAGCAGCAACTTAGCGCAAAGCTACCGTTAGCATTCTTGGATATTTGCACAAACTGCTTCATGCCTCTCCGCGTCGTCACATCTTTATTCGGCACAATGAAACTCCTAAAAGACGTCGTGGACCGGGGAAACGGAACAGCTCTTCTACGTTGAAATGAATGAACCGTTCCCCCGCCCGCGACGGTATTAGCAACGCTACGCTAACAGGCACATGCTGTGTTGTAACTGGGGTTCACACATCGACACGTTTGGAAATCCAGGTCCAGGTTTGGGAAGGAAACGTGGTGTGTTTAGCACAGAACAGGACTTTACACGAGAGAGAGTCCGCGTCTGGTCCGGAAAGTGGAGCGTTTGCGGGGGGCGGGGCCGAAGGGCGGCGTCACTGCGCGTGGACCAGAGCGCCAGCGCCTTGGCCGTAACCGAAGCCTTTTGGGCCGAAGTTCTTGGCGTAACAAGCTGTGGGCGAGACAAGGCGGAGAGCGTTAGCCGTCCGCGGTCACATTTCACACTTTCACAGAGAAGGCTGAGGAATGAACTGCTGAACCAACACAAGCGCGTGTGCACGGAGCCAAACCCCGCGGACGCCACGCGCGAGCTTCAACAGGGACCTTTTGTCTTCGTTTGGGTTAAATAAAAAAGGTTAATAAAACATATCTTGATACTTTGTGAAGCCAACATTGTCCGTCATCAGAATGTTTGAATTTCAGAAATGGAGGCAACACAAAAACACGAGTTTAAGCATCAATATTAAGCATAAATTGAGGTAAAACTGCTTTTCTTCAACAACGGATGGAAAAAAAACACATTTTCTCAGCTCAAAATTGTACTCGAGCTTCAAACTAAAGTATAATTTTATAATATATATGAAGATAAAGTGAAAAACTGTTGTGTGGTAATATTTCTGTGCGTATTTGTGCAGTAAAACCTAAAAATAAATACACAAAAAGATGTAAAAATCCAATGTTAAATGTGTTTCCTGCTTTTACTGTGACAACATTTAGTACAAGTTTATCTTCATCTCATTTATTAGTTCACACAGTTTTGTTATTCAGGCCTTAGTCATTATTTTTTCCAATATTCTGTTATTATATTAGTTGTTTCAAGTTGCACCTTTCCACTGGAGAAAGTTCTTAGTTTGTGAATCTTGTTTTATTCCCCGACAACGGCAACAAACCCTTTTTCTGACTCCGGTTCTTCTGAGAATCGCCTTGATCTTGACGTACTTTGTCATATTCTGAGGTTAATCCCAGGTTCTCCAGTCAAATGTTCCACGTAAAAAAGGGGTCCGCCACCGCCCACCGCTTTGTCCGGTTATTCCCGTGTGTTTTTGGAACCCCAGCCCGGCCCCCCGCTCCCAATCGGGCCTCAGAACGGTCAGATGTTGAGATGTTTCTTCAGAGTTCTTGGGACGAGCGACTCCCTTGACTTTGGGGGACGGATCGGACCGCCGCGAAGACACACTTTTATTACGACTCAAGACGCCACCTACTGTACGTTCTGCTCGTTTCATTCTAGAAGGGCACAATAGGGACGTCAAGATGATCAGGTGAGTCGATGATCGTCGTTATTCCGCTCACAATATCGTCTCGAGAAGCAAAAAATAGCTAAATGAAGTCTTTTTTGTTCAATATAAAGCCTTAAATAGACTTAAATGTCTGTTTTTTGTCTCATTTCACAGAAAATGAAACGTGCCACTGTTGTTTGGTCTCAGTCGCAGCAATCGTGAATAAATGTGACATCGTTTTCTTTTGCTGCTTGTGAAAAATATGATTTGGGTTTCAGCGACATCGTGCAAAGATTTCAGCCAAAACGAAATAAAAACAACAATGACTTATTTTATGGTGTCAAGACCGGCTCGTTTCCATGGAGATGAAACTTCAATGAATATGTTATAGAGCTGAAATGATTATAAAATACTGCTAATCCGTCCTAGTTTGGACCGCTTTGCTTTTCGAATTTTGAATTAATTTCTTTGAATTTTTTTATTTTTTTATGAAAATCAAAAACAAACAGAAGAGAAAAACACAAAACATAAAAAACAAACAGAATCAACTACACACTTAACCCAATAGAATGTCCTTTTCCAAATCAAGTGCGAATGTCATTTATTTCATGTCAAGTCTCTTCTAAGAACACAGATCCTCACCCTCATAATAATGAATGTCTGTTGTTAGGTTTTAATAAAGTTCCGTGTCTTGAAGTGTCAAATGATGTGTGTGTTGTGCTCCAGATGAATGTTGAATGTTTTGCTTTAGCGCGACAAGTATTTTTAAGACGGTTATCGTCTAAAACATCTTTATTGGCCTGAAACCGGTGGGATTTGTCCTCCGTTCGTCACCCTTTGCAGTAGATCTCTGCCGTCCTTCTCCGTCTGCGTGGGTCGACTCCAGCTCTTTCCCACATTTGGCGCAGCGGAAACAGTTTCTTGTTGCACGGCTACGGAAAGCAAACGCACTGGAAACCGAAATTATAGCTGCAGCACAAGGCCGCGTGTTTGGAGGGAATCCTGTGGGAAAAATGTGTCACGTTTTCATCATGTCAAGTGCGCATTATTCACAAGGAATGCAGACTGTTGGAGAACCGTGGCGCCAGGAGGCAAACCGCTAATCGTTCGTGTTCTGGGGCCGTCCTGTCGGTCAGAACTATTGGACTGAGATCAATAAAGCGCTACTGTTTATCATCATTCAGAACCATGTACTTGGGGCCTCAAACTCCTGCCAGCGACACAGTGAATGGATACGTTTGGAACATGACTCCTGGCGGATGTCATGGCCGTCAGATTTTTTTTAATGTGTTCTCCTTTTTCTGTTTCTTGTGGGTTTTTATTTTTATTTTGCTGAATGTATAAAATAATAAAATAAATAAAATAAATAAATAAAATAAATATAAATAAAATAAATAAAATAAATAATATATTAAGCATGGACAGGATTGACTTTAAGTTAAGGAAATTAAACAAATAGTTGAAAAAGCAATGCACATTAAGCTCACTAGAGTAAAACTCCAAAACTAAACTCGATTAAGACATGAGGGATATTATATTTTGTATATCGTACTGTAATTATTGTTGAAACGCGTACGAGGCGGACACACTGTACAGCTGCATCACGTCACGGTTCTGCCGCAGAAAGCCTCAAACTTTATGGACCATAAACTGAAGTCCGGTCAAATTAGCGCGTCGCGGAAAGAACTTCATCAGCTCTTTTATGCTTTTGTGCGTTTAACAAACTGAGAGCCGCGAACGCTGGAACTCGCACAGATTGTAGCTTTGGTGCGTTTATTGTTGGTGTATTTTTTTAACAGCTCAAAAAAACCCCTAATACAAGACGACTTCTGCTCGACAAACGTTGATTTTATTGATTTGTTCCAGTGATTCAACTTTTGTCAATCATTTTTCTTTTTCCCAATTCATTTCAAGTTAATATGGCAAATGTTGTAATACTTAATATACTTGTAAAGTACTTTTATACTTGTCAAAGCGGGAATGAGCACTTACTTTTACTCCTTCCCACAACAAGCATTTGAAATAAATCAAATGGTCAAATGTAATAAACTAAAAAGGTTATTATGATTATTATTTTTGGTCATAATCATGCAAAAAAATAATAATAATAATCATATGAAACTGTCCAGAGAAAAAGTCCTGACCAAGGTCCGGGCTCAAATGTGTAAACGTGGAGGAAAAGATGAAATACTGTACTGTATCAGGGAAATATATTCTATTCTCCGCATTCACCCAGTCACACGTGCCCCAGGTCCAGGTCTGAGCCAGGTTCTTGCTCAGGAGGTCGAGGCCAACGACTGTCAAACGTCTCACGTTAAATAACATCTACGAAGGGCCAATCGAGACCGGCCCGAGTCTTCATTAGGTCTAAAACTGGACTAAAACAAGCCTGAACTGGGAACAAACCAAGATTAAAGTAAGAACGGCCTTTACTCAAAAGCAGGAGAGACAATAAAATGATTCAAAGGATCGTTATTGTAGTGTTTACATGATGCATGTGTGAACGTTGACAAAAGCAGAGCTGCAGGAGAACATTCTTGTGGGTTGAGTTTCAGGGCAAAAAAACCTCTGTCCTGGTTCAAATTTCATCTTTTCATCTCCCACAAAAGCCTCTGACTCTGAGATCCAGCCACAGCCTCACACTGTCTGTCTGTTAGCTCCACAACTGTCTGTTAGCTCCACAACTGTCTGTTAGCTCGCTCCACAACTGTCTGTTAGATCGCTCCACAACTGTCTGTTAGCTCCACAACTGTCTGTTAGCTCCACAACTGTGGAGCTAGCTAACAGACGGTTATGGAGCTAGCTAACAGACGGTTGTGGAGCTAGCTAACAGACGGTTGTGGAGCTAGCTAACAGACGGTTGTGGAGCTAGCTAACAGACGGTTGTGGAGCTAGCTAACAGACGGTTGTGGAGCTAGCTACTGTCCTGTTAGCGCTCCACAACCTGTCTGTTAGCTTCCACAACTGTCTGTCTAGCTCACACTTACTACTGTTCTGTTAGCTCCACACTGTCTGTTATGCTCCAACAACTTGTCTCTGTTGCTCAAACTGTCTGTAGCTCCACAACATGTCTGTTAGCTCCAACAACCGTCTGTTAGCTCCACAACTTGTCTGTTAGCTCCACAACTGTCTGTTAGCTCCACAACTGTTGTCCGTAGCTCACACAAATTAGCCACAACAACGGACGATTTATTGTGCCCTTTGACCAACGTTGAAAAGTTTCAAACTTATTTTTTACCTTTTTTACCAGTCTCACGTTTCACAAACTTCTTTTACAATAAAACGGATTGAAGAAATAAAAAGTCAGACTTATAAACAAAGAAATGGACTTAACGTTTCTTTTTTGAGTTGGTCGACCATCTAAAATGACCGTGTGTCACCACTATATCTAAATCGGTCCAAAATAAAGCCAAATAAGCCTGTTTTCCCCTCACTTCTGCTGAAGCTTGGCTGAACTCTCAGTGTCTTTTAGTGGCCTCTACAGGCCTGAGCAGCTCTGCAGGAAGCCTGGTTCTCTCTGCACTGTTACGTCTGGGGCGTGTTTAGAGGCCCTTTCATGCTCCGCCCGCTAACATGAGCTTTTAAACCAGAGCGGACAGGCAGCTTGTGTGCTTCAGAGTGGCGCGCTCAGAGTTGGGCGCTCAGAGTGGCGCGGCTCAGAGTGGCGCGCTCGAGAGTGGCGCGCTCAGAGTGGCGCGCTCAGAGTGGCGCGCTCAGAGTGGCGCGCTCAGAGTGCGCGCTCAGAAGTGGCGCGCTCAGAGTGGCGCGCTCAGAGTTGTGCGTACCTTCCAGCTCCCATGATCCTCTCTGCCGCGTACACAGAGTCTCCACATCGAGCACATTCTCGGATCCTCCGAACTTCTGCGCGAATTTGGAACGTGTTTTGTGTTTGTGGTGGGTCTGTGCGGACTGCGCCCCTGCAGAGCAACAACACAAAGACATTTCACATTTCCACATTCTATTTGACTTTTGAAACACTGTTTTTCTCTCTTATTTTGGCATTTGTTAATTGTATTAGTTGAATTGTTCTACCAAACTGTCACTGGTTTTATTGGCTTGTGTTATTGATGACTACAACACTTAAACTATTTTTTTCTGTTCATGTTTGGGTTTTAGCCGTAATGGGTTAGAGGGAAGAGTATTTTTGTTTCACTCTCACAAGATGTTTTTTTTATATATAGCTGCGTTCATAGAAAAATGTGTCACAATAAAAAAACAATAAAAACGATCATATATAAGAAGTGTTAAGAACTGTTAAGTAGTGTTAAGTAGTGTTAAACCAGGTCTACAAGATGACTAAACCAGGACTGAACCAAGACTAAACCGGGTCTGAACTCAAGGACTTAAACCAGGACTAAACCGGGTCTGAAGACTACCAAGACTGAAACCAAGGACTAAAACCGGGTCTGAACCAGGACTAAACCAGGACTAAACCGGTCTGAACCAGGACTAAACCAAGACTGAACCTGGTCTAAAACCAAGACTGAACCGGGTCTGAACCAGGACTAAACCAAGACTGAACCAGGGTCTAAACCAGGACTAAACCGGGTCTAACCAGGACTAAACTGGGTCTGAACCAGGACTAAACCGGGTCTGAACCGGGTCTGAAACCAGGAAAAGCCCCAAACAGGGGCTGAATGCCTGGTATAAACTGAGTGAAATGCTCCTGATCCGCGGCGGTCACATTAGCACAGACGGGTGGAGGTTTGTCAGGTGGTGATTGTATATGAAAGAGGCCCTTTATGTAACTCCAGGGCCCGCGAGAGCCCGATACAAAGAGCCTCATTCAGGGGCCACGGCGGCTGCACAGTCACCCTTCACATGCCCTGCCCCAGGCAGATCTGGGCTTTAACCAACCACAGGGAACCAAAACACAGGGAGAAGACCTGTTTAGACTGGTTAGACCTGTTAGAGCTTTTAGACCTGGTTTAGACCTGTTTAGACCTGGTTTAGACCTGTTAGATGTTAGACTGGTTTAGAATTGTACCTGGTTTTGCTCTAGTTTTGGTCATGAGTTCAGTTTTAGGGTGCGTTCATCTGGCACAATTATCACATCAGAATTGTACCTAAACTGGGACTAAACCTGGAATTATTCTGGACTAGGTCAAGACTAAAACCAAACCATTTCGGTGGATAAAAACGCTCCATTAAATTCAACAGATGCGGCTCGTGAGTACTCACTGAGGCTGCTTGATGCCCAGCCTCTCGCCGCGGTCCATGTTCAGCGTCCCGGCGCCTTGGCCGTAGCCGTAGCCTTTCGGGCCGTACTTCTTGCCGTAGCAGGATTTGCAGTAGATTTCCTGGTCGTGTATGGCCAGCGTGGTGCTGTCCAGGCCTTTCCTGCAAACCACTGGAACAAACGACCAGACAAGAGAAACAAACCAATGGAATTAGGAAACCATCGAGTTTGAAATGCAGCGCAACATTAACATTAAAGGGGAAGCGTTAGATTGTTTTCATGTCATTAAGTTAAATGTGTTGCTGTTGGGTTCAAATGAGACCGCTGCCTGCTGTCTGCATCGAATCATACAGTGTCATTAGTGTGCTGCTAGCATGCTAGCTAAAATGTTTTGGTTTTTTTTTATTTTATTTTTTGAAGTTTTTTACAATTAAAATAAACATAATAAAACAGAACAGAACCTGACCAGAAAGAAAAAAAGACATCATAAACAGCAGCTATACAACAGAAAGTAAAAGAAAGCATATATATTTTTAGGGATTTTTTGGTTTTATTGGACCCGTCTAATAGAAAAGTCCTGTCCAGTTTCAGCGTGAAATGTAGATGTGAGAAAGAAGGACATGCAGCAAACTGTCAGCGCTGGGATTCGAACTCCCGATGCTGCGTCGAACCTGGCATATGTGCTGCCGCCTTAACCACTCGGCCACCGGGCACCACAGCTTTTTTCACATTTTAACACAAGTTAAGACAAGTTTCAAAAGGTAATCGTGTAGACAATGTTTATGAACTTGATTGAGACATAGTTGAACCGCCGACTGCGGCCCTGAGTTCGAGTGTCTTCTGCGCCGATGCCGTCTTTTGTGCAGTGGCGGTTTGGTTTCCTCTGTGTACACAAACCGCTCTGCCACCAATGCCCAGTCCTTCTTCAGGCGACATCGTAGGCCGCATCAGAGTCCAACATACCATGAGTTCAGAAGGACCTGGCGTAAAACGACACGTACGCTAAATGTGGTCGGACAGACGAGCGAGGTGCATGTGTTTGGTTTAAGTAGTTTTGGGGGCGGAACTCTTTTCAGACCCAAACCCGCAGTCCAGTCATGCAGGAGAGAACGTGAACGGGTCATTTACTTGTAACATGTTGTAAAACTAAGACCCACTGGAACGCACACGTCGTCTGTTCGACTTTACAATAAAGTTGAATTCAAGAGACACTGCGGGGGATAGGAACAAATCTAAAATTGGCAAGTATCAATTTGAGATTTCTTCTGTCGTTTACTTATAGAAATGGAAGAAAAAAATGCATTACAGGTTTTATAATATATAATGTTATCGTTTATAAATAAGGCTTTTTGTGTGTAAAAATTGCAGAAATTGGCAGAAAAAATTTAAATTAGTTGAAAACATTTTTTAATTCTTTCTTTGTTTTGTTGCCATGTGTTGCTATGTGTATATATTACAGAGGGGGTTTTTGCGATTGGGGCCGGAAGGAAACGTGGAGGGAAAAGTGGGACGATGTGTTTCTGTGTTCACCACAATTACACGTTCTATATCGTTTAGTCCTGACCAGGCTGAACGGACTGAACCAGGCTGAAGCTAGGCTGAACCCAGGCACTGAACCAGGACTGAACAGGCCCGAACAGGACTGGACAGGTCTAACATAATTCATCCAGGTCTAAACTTGGACTGAAAACACAACCTAAACTATGAGTCAACGAACCAAAATCTTTTCTAAACAGAACTAAAGCCAGATGTAAACGTGGAGCTGCTCGCCAGTCCTCGGCGGGCCCTGCACCACAGTTTGAGAACACCGTGTGGATCAATGTGAAGCAAGTCCAGTCAAAGGCAACAAGAGAGGATTAGTGCGTTTGCAGGCGTCAAACTGTGAGGATTAAACGCATTTCTTTCACTGGAGCGTCTGCTTTGGAGTTCGACCAGCGCCAACCGTGTCTCTGGAGCCGGGACAACAGGTCACGGAGGGTCACTGAGGGTCACGTTGAGGGTCTGAGGGTCTGTGAGGGTTCTGGGGTCTCTGAGGGTTCTGAGGTTCTGAGGTTCTGAGGGTCATCAACTTCGGTCTGGCTCTCCACTTTTAGTCGATTTAAGGAGGAAATGATTGAAGTCTTTGTTCCGATGTGTGAATTCAAACTTGAGTTCGATTCACAACGACAGTTAAAAATGCCATGTTTGATCAAAGTTTTAGACATAAAGGGGACATTTTCAAACAAATTAAAGTTTTCTTTGTTAAACCTTGCGGTCTTTTACTAGTGCTGACAAAGCTCCAGCTCGTTCTAAAACGGTCTCCAAAATGTACAAGAAAAGTGTTTTTTGTATATGAGTATTAGTTTCGACACTAGTTCAGTATCGTGATTTTTCGGCTACTTTTGACAACTCACCGTTGAGTAAAGCAAGCGACGCCGTCCAGAAACCCAAAACGTCCGGACCGTTACGTCGCCGGACCCGTTACGTCCGGACTCCCGTCACATCCCGACTCGTCACGTCCAGACCCGTCACGTCCCGAACCGTCCGTCCAGCGTACACGATACGTCAGTCAAGTACTCGTGTAGATGTACCCAGTCAAGTGACCCGTCACGTCAAGACCGGTCACGTCCAGACCCGCAGTCAGACGTCACGTCAACCGAGCCGTCACGTCCACGACCCGTACGTCCAGACCCGTCACGTCAAGACCCGTCACGTCCAGACCGTTACGAAGGTTAAGCTAACGCGACACCGAAACAGACGAGTTGCGAGACAGAGTCGTGTGTGTGAGCGAGGATTACGCGCGTTTGAGCGGAGGAGAATAACCTCGTTCATCATCGCCACGGCAGGACTGCGTTAGTGTTTGTAACGTCCGTTAACTGTCTGTTAAAAAGACATTAAAAGAACAGTTTAGTGGATTTGCTGGACAGTTTTTCACGCTAAAAATGTTGTTTCCTTCTTTTGCAAATTACTCCAGGTTTTTTTGTAAAGTCGTTTTCCTATTTTCCTCCTACGGTACTTAAAGTGACGTATTTGTACCTGTCGTACGTATGAATTATAGTTTTACACCAATCGAGGCAGGTATTTGTGGGTAAGAAGGATGAAAAATGACAGGAAGTGACATCACAGCAGGGACAATCATTCCAGTCCAAGTTTTATGCAGAAATTTATGCAAAAACAAATTCAACAAAAATAAGTTGTTCTCATATTAATTTTATAGTACTTGGTATCTTTGATTGTATCTTTTTTGTATCTATTGGCTTGTGAAACCCAACTCCAACCTCCTGGTTCAGCTGGTGTGCCCCAGGGCTCTGTCCTGGGTCTCTTTCATTTCATATCTACATTCCCTCTTGGTTCTCTTCCGTAAACACAACATTCATTTCATTGCTAGCGCGGGAGTTGGACACCAGCTCTATCCTCTCCTCTTAAACCCACTGCTCATCAACTTCCACCCTTTTATACCCTCTGTTGCAGGAAATCAATTCTGGTTCTTCATAATTCTCAAACTCACAGCTTTAAAAACGAAGGGTTTCCTACTTGGTAGGGCACCTCCTTCATTCTCAAGAATAACAGTTTTCAAACAATTTCTATTCAATTACTCCACTGTTCCCCCCATCAGTCAAGAGTCTGGGGTGCATCCTCGACAGACACCTTTCTTTTCACTCAACAACATAACACTCAGTCTGGGCTACTTCACTTCGCACATTCTCTCGTCTCCGTCTTCTCTCATCTACACACAGCAATACTTGGTCCAAGTCTAGTCACCTCTCCGGATCGAGTATTTTAAGCTCTCTCTTTGGTGCTCCCCAATAAATACTCCAGAACCTGCAGCTTCTCCCAAACGCTGCAGCCGCATTATCTACTCAGGAAGTGCCCTCTCACCATCACATACCCCCATCCTTCAACACTTCACTGGCTCCCATAAAACAAAACGGATTCACTTCAAAATTATCCTAAATACTTTCAAAGCTCTCCATAAACCTGGCTTCACCGTACATCTCTGAACCTCCTCCATCTCCACTCCCTCTACGCTCCTCAGGTCCTCCTCCTCCTCAGTATCTCTGTCCCCTCTTTCCCGTCTTATTTCAATGGGGGGCAGAGCTTCAGCCGGCTCTGCTCCTCAGCTCTGGAACTCTTCTCTCCTGACCTCCGCAACATAGACACCTTCCACTTTTCAAATGCCAGACTCAAACTCACTGTTCAGACATCTAACACACCGTCTCAACACTAATCAGGTCACTCCTAACCCAACATAACTCAGTCTTCCTACACTACATCTCGAACACCACATAATCAGTACATCAACACCATCATCTCAGTTCTGTACTGTGGGTTTTATTCTGTTGTTTTATTCTGTTGTTTTATTCTCTTGTACAGTGTCCTTGGGTGTTCTGAAAGGCGCTTTTAAATAAAATGTATTATTATTATTATTATTATTTTAATTAAATTTATTATTATTATTATTATTATTATTATTATTATTATTATTATTATTATTATTATTATTATTATTATTATATTATTATTATTATTATTACTACTACTACTATTATTATTATTATTATTATGTTTTTCTGTTGTTATTGAGTTGTTGCTGTGTTGTTTCTGTTGTTCTATGTTCCAATCAAAAATGAATTAAAAATATATAGTAATTTCATGTTGTCAACGCCCTAAACATCAGAAAACACATGTATTGCCTTGTCGATATTTTGATCAAGTTGGGGGTGTTTGGGGGTACATCTTTTGGTCCTGCACATTTAGTCATCTCGAGAGCGTCCCATGTTTTATAAAAAGTGAGCCGTACATGGAAAACATCATAATAAATGAATTGTTTTCTGGACTTTCAGGGTTGTAACATGTGGCCCCCGTCGCCGTCCCGTCTCCCTCCGCGCGTTACCGTGGATTCAAAACAGAACATCGCTCGGCGTGGCGATGTTTTGCCTCTTGTGTTTGTCACTCACTGCAGAGGAAGCAGCACTTGTGGAAGCTGAGCCCGTCGCACTGCACCTCCTCAGCGTGGTACACCGTCCCCCTGCAGGAGGCGCACTTGTTTCCTCCGCCCCAGTTTGGCATCGTTGTCAAATCTGTGCAAAAAAACAACAACAACAAACATAGATTTTGAGCCACGGACCCTAACGACCTCATTAAAGTGACGTGTGACAGGTTTTTGCCATGTTCTAATTTTGACTTTATTTGGTGTATTTATCCCTGTTGTACATATAAATGATAGTTTTACACCGATCGAGCAGGTATTTGTGGAGAAAATTTGGAAAAGTCTGTAGAAAAATGACAGGAAGTGACATCACAGCAGGGAAACTCATTCCAGGCAAAGTTTATGCAGAATTTACACAAAACAAACAACTTTTTTGACACTTTAAACATGAATAAAGTTGCTAAATAAAGTGACATTAGATGAGTTTTGCCCCAGTGGTTGCTGGGTAATTTCCGACTGTGATGTCATCAATTACAAACAGGAAGTGGAATTATAAACCTAAAAAATGAGCTATTCTGTGATAAAATGTAAAAAAAAATATCTAGCTAAATTCCAAATATATTTATCGTTACTGCGTTTAAGTTCAACGAGTCGTCCAACCTGTAGGGGGCGCTTTAACGGTGGACTTGTAACTTGTAACTCCACTCAGGCCAGAAATAACAGCGCCTGCAGTTGAATAAATGCAAGACGGATACGTTTAATGCCATACTGTGGAACATTTCAGGCAAAGCACACAATACTTGAACCAGAATCCAGTGTCTGCTTGGACTTGCTCGGGAAATGGGCCAAATCACACACAAATAACATAAATAACAAAAACCCACACTTTCTCCCACTAAAAGAAGTAAAGTTAGTCATTTGAGGGTTCTTTCTTTATATGCTTTTTAAATGTTTGCAAACAAATAGATTCTAAATGACATAATGAGGCAAACGGAGGCAAAAGTGAAGGAGACGACTACGGTTTCAATGGAGAGAAACACTCACAGTAACGTCCGAAAAGTGCTTGTTCGTCCCCTTAAGTAAAGACACACATTTCACAGCATTTCAGAGATGGAGAACAATCCACTGTCTACACAGAACAGTAGAACGCACGCGAGAGTACAGAGCGCACACTTGTACCGCGCGCACACTTGTACCGCGCGCACACTTGTACCGCGCGCACACTTGTACCGCGCGCACACTTGTACCGCGCGCACACTTGTACCGCGCGCACACTTGTACCGACCGCACACTTGTACCGCCGCACACTTGTACGCCCGCACACTTGTACAGAACGCACACTTGTACAGAACGCACACTTGTACAGAACCACACTTGTACAGAACGCACACTTGTACAGAAACGCACACTTGTACAGAACGCACACTTAAGCACTACAGCAACGCACACTTGTACAGAACGCACACTTGTACAGAACGCACACTTGTAAAGCCACTAGAACGCACACTTGTATAGTATAAACGCTCTGAAGACACGGCTCGTTAAAAAGGAGAGTTTGTTTGTTTGGTTCTTATTTGCTTTTCCCTTTGAGCTAGTAGTGTAAGAAGAGTTTCTGCCTCAGCGCATTCCACAGGGCATTAGACTGTTCTCTGACCTCTGTTGTTACTAGAGGGGAGGGGGAGGAGGGGGAGGAGGGGAGGGGGAGGGGGAGGGGGAAGGAGGAGGGAGGGAGGGGGGCAAGGGAGAGAGAGGGGGGGGAGAGGGAGGGAGAGGGGGGAGGGGAGGGGAGGGGAAGGAGGGAGAGAGTAGGGGAGAGGGAGAAGAGGGAGGGAGAGAGGGAGGGGGGAGAAGGGAGCGAGGAGGGAGAAAGAGGAGGAGGGAGGGAGGAGGGAGGGAGGGAGGGAGAGAGTGAGGGGGAGAGGGAGAGGGAGGGAGAGAGGGAGAGAGAGAGAAGAGGAGGGGAGAGGGAGGGGGGGAGGGAGGGGGAGGGAAGGGAGGGAGAGAGTGAGGGAGGGAGGGGGGGAGATGAGAGGGAGGGAGAGAGCGAGGGAGGGGGAGGGGGAGGAGAGGGAGGAGAAAGAAAGAGAGAGGGGGGAGGGAGGGAGGAGGAGGGAGGGAGGGGGAGGGAGGGAGAAAGAGAGGGAGGGGGAGGGAGGAGAAAGAGAGAGTGAGGAGGGGGAAGAGGGAGGAGGAGGAAGGGAGAGAGGGAGGGAGGGAGGGGGAGGGAGAGAAAGAGAGGGAGGAGGGAGAGGAGAAGAGAGAGGAGGGGAGAGGGAGAGGAGGGGGGAGGGAGAGAGAGAGGAGTGAGGGGAGAGGGAGAGAGCGGAGGAGAAAGAAGAGAGAGGGGATACACTATATAAGACTGAAGTTGTATCGACAACTTATTATTTTTGAGTACAATTAAGTGGTTCTATGTAATAATATAAATAAAACCTTTTCATCTAAATAAAAATAATTGGTCGACTAAGACAGTGGTTTTCAAAAGTGGGGTCCGGGCACCGTGATATCATTGTATATTATTATGAAAATATTGAATTAATCCTTCATCAGAGTTTGGCTCTTAACACAATTTTGAACTTCTGCACCAAGACATCATGGACCGATTAATCGACTAAACCACTAAAAGATTACAGGCGCCACAGAGAAGTGTGTTGCTCAAGGACAACACATATAACAGACCCTTCCCTAAAACCCAACTTCAGCCCATTGTTTAGGCGGCGCCATCATTCCAATACTGCTACAAATAAACAAGTCTTAGTCTTTCTTGGCCAGACCTGACTCACAGGTCAGAAGACAACACGTGTATCAACTGCACAGACACACAACACGTGTGTCGCTGCACAGACACACAACACGTGTGTCGCTGCACAGACACACAACACGCCGCACACACACAACACGTGTGCGCTGCACAGGCACACAACACGTTGTGTCGCTGCACAGGCACACAACACGTGTGTCGCTGCACAGGCACACAACACGCCGAGTAACTGTGTCGCTGCACAGACACACAACACGTGTGTCGGCTGCACAGGCACACAACACGTGTGTCGCTGCACAGGCACACAACACGTGTGTCGCTGCACAGACACACACACACGTGTGTCGCTGCACAGACACACATCACGTGTATCGCTGCACAGACACACATCACGTGTGTCCGTCATGCACAAGACACACAACACGCATGTGTCACTGCACAGACACACAAACACGTGTGTCACTGCAGACACGACAACACGTGTCACTGCACAAGACAACAACACGTGCTGTCGCAGCACAGACACACAACACGTGTGTCGCAGCACAGACACGCAACACGTGTATCACTACACGGATACGCAAACACGTGTATCACTACACGGATACGCAACACGTGTATCACTACACGAATACGCAACACGTGTATCACTACACGGGATACGCAACACGGTATTACTACACGGATACCAAACACGTGATCACTACACGGATACGCAACATGTGTGTCACTGCACAGATACACAACATGTGTGTCACTGCACAGATACACGATACACAACACGTGTATCACTGCACAGATACACGATACACAACACGCTGTATCACTGCACAGATACACAACATGTGTGTCACTGCACAGATACACGATACACAACACGTTGTATCACTGCACAGATACACAACACGTGTATCACTGCACAGATACACAACATGTGTGTCACTGCACAGACACACAACACGTGTATCACTGCCACAGATACACAGTTGTTATTTTGTCAACTTTCTCAGCAAGTGTCAGAAGGCGCACACCGGCGGCGGAGAGAGGAGGAGGAGTCAGGCCGAGGAGCCGGAGGAGGAGTCAGCAGGAGACACTTCCTGTTCTCTGCTGTTTCTGTCCTTTCACAGAGCAGTTTGTTCTTGACGCGGACCCAAAGGAAAGCTGACTTTTTTTCTACGTCTCAAGCCCCGCCCCCAGCGTTACCATGGAGCTTGTCTTATTACAATAACTAATATTATAGTGAAAAAGAGCTTCAAGTGGTGATTATAAGCTCAACCTTCTCATATTTAGTCTAGTCATTATTTTATTTCCACAATAGTCGTCTGTATGAATGGGTCGAGTGAATGAACAGAGTTTCTCTTCCTGCTTTATATTGCACGTCTGTACATAATACAATATTATTAGGCACTATATAGGCCTATTATAAAGGCCTATATAGTGTTAATAGTATGTTTAGGTGCATGTACCATTAGAAATAATGACGTACATTTAAACCATCCTTGGAGGAAAATGCGACCCCATAAGAGGCATCCTGTACCATCCCTTTAAAAGAGGCGGGGAGTAAGTATAACATAAAAAACATACTTTGATGGTTTGGTCATTACAGGTGATTTCAATGTTCCACAGGTGATTTCAATGTTCATGTTGATAACGTTTGTGGCAGAATCGCTCGGTCAGAGCACAGAAAAGGGAGTGTCGCCGGGCCGAACGGAAGTGGACCAAAGTCCTTGAAAAAGGCGTTTTACCAACAGCTCACTGATTTCCTCTTAATAAACAACTCATTTGATGTTTTCAGGTTTTAGACCTCATCACAGCACTGAGACTGCTGTTGTCAAGGTGACAAATGACATCCGCCTGAACACTGACGCGGGAAAAGCCTCAGTCTTAAAGTCTGAAGCACTTTGAAGTGTGCTCAACAAAATGAACTTGCCAAAAAACATTAAAAAACACAGCCTGACATTAAACACATTTAAAACCTCAAACGTCTGTGATATAAAGTTTGTTTGTCGTTTCTTGGTCCTGACAGAACTCCCTCTGCTGTGAAGTGTTGTAAATGTACATGCAGTATATACAGTATTACCATGCGTTTACCACAGTCGTATTGGTTGGTACTTTTCCGTGTCAGTGTTGTTCTCCTTCACATCTGTTCTCCTGTCACAGCGTCATAGCGACGGCCCATCATTATTTGTCGTTGCGGTTTCAGCGCTCATCATCACGGCCCAAACCCAGATTAAAGACTTGGACACGGCCCAAAAGGAAAGCCGACCACAAAGAACCACTGCGCCTCCAGCGACGGCTCAGGAAGACGAGTTTTAGGAAGTGAAACATGAATTATTACTATATCGGCTTTTCCTAAAACGTGTCTAAGAAGAAATGTGCATCGTGTGTAACTTTATTTATACAACTACTGGGAACTAAACCTGGACCAGACCCCCGGAACTAAACTGGACCAGAACCGGCCCCGGAACTAAACCGGACCAGACCGGCCCCGGAACTAAACCTCGGACAGACCGGCCCCGGAACTAACCCGGACCAGGACCGGCCCCGAACTAAACCGGACCAGACCGGCCCCGGAACTAAACCCGGACCAGACCGGCCCCGGAACTAAACCCGGACCAGACCGGCCCCGGAACTAAACCCGGACCAGACCGCCCCGGAACTAAACCCGGACCAGACCGGCCCCGGGAACTAAACCTGGACCAGACCGGCCCCGGGAACTAAACCTGGACCAGACCGGCCCCGGGAACTAAACCTGGACCAGACCGGCCCCGGGAACTAAACCTGACTTTAATCTTAAGAGTCTAAAGAAGAAAGTCTAAAGTTTAGACTTTTTACAGTTTAGACTTTCTTCTCTAGACTTTATGCTTTATTCCTTAGACTTTATGCTTTGGACTTTGTCCTTTAGATTTGGACTTTATTCCTTAGACTTTGTTCCTTAGACTTTGTTCCTTAGACTTTGTTCCTTAGACTTTGTTCCTTAGACTTTGTTCCTTAGACTTTGTTCCTTAGACTTTGTTCCTTAGACTTTATTCCTTAGACTTTATTCTGCATTCCATTGCAGTCACTCAATAACAATAACAATAATAAACACAAACAAGACAAAGTTTGACCTTTTCTGCAGTTTTAGAATGACCTGCGCCCCTCAGAACTAAAAGACCAACACAGTGACGTGTTTATGTCAGAATGAGGTTCAACATTTGTGATAACGAATTCAAATATCCAATAGAAATGAAAAATAAAAAGAATTAAAAATACTTAATTGTCTGCTAATCCTTCTCTGTAATCACGTGTTAATGAAAAACTGAATTAAAAAGCAGAATAATAGGGTTTAAACTCGGGTCAAACACTGAAAATAAGCGCGTGACACCACTTTACCCCGCTTTTCCTCACGCGCTGCATTCCCCACGGTTTTATCCGGTTTTAAACTCAAACAAAAGCGCTCGAACCGGGCGTAAACGTTACCTCCGACTCGTGGGTGAATCCGGTGCGTCTCCCGCTGCGCTCTGTCCTGTCGCGTGCGTAAAACCGAGCCGCTCTGACGCTCGGACGCCACGTGCCTGCGCTTTTCACTGCGCCGAAAAGAGGCGGAGTGACCGTGAACGCATCACTGGTGCCTTCAGGGGCTGGCGGAGAAACGGCAAGTGCCACTTTTATGACTCACAGCGCGGTTACGGTAAAGTTGTTCGTCATATTAGGGCCTGGTAATACTTCAAATGTGTACTCAAGTAAGAGGTAAGTTACTGGTACTTCAAATAATATTATCCAAGTAAAAGTACAAAGTAATGGTCAAAGAAAATGTTAAAAAAATAAAAATAAAAATAAATTCAAATAAGAATATTTACTGTGTGGAATGTAGTTAATGTAATTGGAAAGGCAAAACAATATGTTCAAATAATGATCTGGTATTTTTAAAGGCTAGACACAAAAATGAATCATATCTGACGGAGCGATGCAAGTACAACACTTTTACTCAATGAGGAATATTACTCAAGTAGGAGTAAAAGTATTTGAACAAAAACCGAGAAGTAAAATGTCTTCAAATAGTGACTGCACCTGTGTAAATGGACCCAGTTCTGGTAATAATACACAAAAAAAGTGATAGTCCTGGACAAACGTTACTGAGCCAAGGCAAAGTATGTAATAATCAGCTCAAAAAAATAATTTAGAAAAGCATGAAAAGGCAAAAGATGTTCAAATAAGGTTCAAATAGAGGCTAGAGAGATATGTTGAATAAATAAAAGTAAATCATATCTTGTATAAACCAAGGCCAGAGTCGAGATAAAAGAATGCACGTACAATGTTTGTTTACATATGTTTTGAACGCTTAAACATGACGAGTTTCTCTGATTATGACTTAGTTTGATGGGATATAAACTGTGGAAAATATCGGTCATAGTTTTACATCAGTCAAGTAGCAGTTTGTGACGAAAACCCACGCGAAAACCTGATTAAATAAAAGCGGAAAATGACAGGAAGTAGCGCCGAATCCAAACACTGTGATGTCATCAACAAGCGACTTGCCATCGGAAACGCAGGGACGAGTTCTGACACATTTTAAACGAAAATTAAACACAAATAAAGCTGTTATTGGGTATTATTCTTGTCAAATCCTAACAACGGAGTAATTTTCGGGGTTTTGCCCCTTGTTTGCTGTACGGTTGCTAAGTAACAGTTGTGGAATTCCCTCAGCCTCCTCATGTCCAACCAGGAAGTGACGCCATGAACGTTGTGGCTGCACGATCTGGTTCTGCTTGGTCCTAAATACGTCTTTTTTTTACCAACTTTGATGAAATATTTAACAGTGAATAAGTGTCTATTAGCCGTGTGAGATTGAACGATAAAGAAAAGTGGAGTAAAGTTCCAAATTGAGGCATTACTCGTCACAAAATAAAATGGCGGCACATTCATTTTTCTAAGTTAACAACTAAATAATATAAACACACTTTTACCGGAGTTTAATCAAGTGCTACTGTCATATTATTTATTATTTTAAAGAAGAATAAACAATTAAACACAAAATTAAAATAAGAACACATCGACTAAACTACTCACGGCACATTTAAATTAGAATAAAAGTCCAATTTTGTTTATTTCCAAATTAATTCTGAATGTAATTTTTTTCCCATTTGTCTGATGTCTGTTCCTATGTCAGTCCAGTCCTTGATAGTTGGTGATGTCTGTGTCATCCATTTCATTGTGATGGTCTTTTTTACCTGTTGTCAAAAGTACGTTCCAAAAGTATCCATTTATTGTCCATGGCAGGAGTTTTGAGGCCCCGGAAATGGTCATTACATTCTTATGAAAGTGTTTTAATATTGTTAAATAATTGTTGTAAAGAACTGTTTTGTTAGATAAAGTTCTGCGCATGTTGACAACAAAACTGTCAAAACATTTCTAGTAAGATCTTTAATATAATCACACTCACTCACACTGTCATACGCACTTTCTTACCGTGAGTGGGGTCTGCTCTCCACAGATCTGACTCGTAATCTGAAGATGGGGGAGGGGAGAAGGTGCAGACCGGAGACAGGTGTAGACCGTGCCCAACTCCTACCTGTCTACTCCGTTTGTCCAAACTATAGTCACCTACTTTGTTGTTGTTAGGCCCAACTCTGAGTCCGGGTTTGTCTAGCTCCTCCCCTGAACGTTACCATGGAGACAAATGTTTATTACAGATCCTGACATTGATTTCTCAAACTTGAGCCTTGACAGTTTGATATCGCAGACTTACTTTACTCTATTTCACAGAGCCTTATTAAGTGATTAGTTATTTAGACTAATATTTGCTCTGTGATTAAAGCGCCCCCTACAGGTCGGACAAATCGTTGCACTAAAATGCAGTTAAGATAAATATATTTAGAATTTTACTGAAAATGATGTAAATGTTTAATATTTCACTTCCTGTTTGTAATTGATGACGTCACACAAGGAAATTACCCAGCAACCACTGGGCCAAAACTCCTTTAATGTCAAGTTTTTTTATTTGACAAATAGGAATATATGAGAGCGACTTTATTTAGTTGAATTCATGTTTAAAGAGTCAAAAAAGTTGTTTCTTTTGTGTAAATTCTGCCCAAACTTTGACTGGAATGAGTGTCCCTGCTGTGATGTCACTTCCAGATTTTTCAACGTTTTTTTCTCCACAAATACCTGCTCGATCGGTGTCAAACTGTAATTTAAATGTTCAACAGGTTTAAATACAACAAATAAAGTCAAAATTTGAGAATTGTAAAAACCTGTCAGAGGCACTTTAAGGGTCCTGTTAAACACCACCTTCGCGCTCGGTTCCAGGCCTGCAGAAAGTGGGAGCTAACACAGAGCTAACACAGAGCTAACACAGAGCTAACATAGAGCTAACACAGAGCTAACACAGAGCTAACACAGAGCTAACACAGAGCTAACATAGAGCTAACACAGAGCTAATACAGAGCTAACACAGAGCTAACACAGAGCTAATACAAGCTACAGAGCTAACATAGAGCTAAACAGAGCTAGAGCTATAACTAGAGCTAACATAGAGCTAACACAGAGCTAACACAGCTAACATAGAGCTAACACAGAGCTAACACAGAGCTAACACAGAGCTAACATAGAGCTAACACAGAGCTAATACAGAGCTAACACAGAGCTAACACAGAGCTAACACAGAGCTAATACAGAGCTAACACCGGCTAATACAGAGCTAATACAGAGCTAACACCGAGCTAACACCGAGCTAACACAGAGCTAACACAGAGCTAACACAGAGCTAACACAGAGCTAATACAGAGCTATACAGAGCTAACACAGAGGTCAAATACAGTGCAGTTTGTCTGTGGACTGTGGCTCCCTCTGGTGCTCTATGATGGTCAGAATCTGAAGGACTTTAAATTAACTAGTTACGAAAACATGAGAATAGACTTGTTAACGATAAGAAGTTGAATTAAATCTCAGTATCACAACAGAATAAAATACAATAAATCCCATTAAAAAATTTTTTTTAAAAGGAATCAACAAAACCAGTGGTATGAACAAAATTAATTTACATTTTAACTTAATTTAAAACAACATAGTACCCTCACAACACATATTTACGCCACTTTATCTTTACATTTATTCATTTAATTGCACTTAATGAGCCCTTGCTGCTGTCAGAAGACGAGTGGATGGACTGGTCTGGTCAGCGGTGGCGTGGGCCTTGTACAAACTGGGAACTTAAACTAAATATTCATCCTCCCGCTTTGTTTTGTGTCGCATTCGTTTTCGGTGAATGTGGACTTGGTTGTCTTGTCTGCCGCTCCGTGGTCGGACGCAGACGCAGACGCAGACGCAGACAGACATCTGAGCTCTCCTGCTTTAGGACTGAACCAGAGCTTGTTGTGGTGTGTTTTTATCCCAGCTCTAGCTCAGTTTGAACTTCAAGTGAGTTCCCTTTGCTTTGACTGTGTATTTAACTTATTTATTATGTATTTGTATGTTTGTATATGTATGAGCAATTAGAAATGGGGCAGTTTTTAGACCTGTCATTTCAGCTTCACTGTCCTTAATGCACATGCAAATGAACTGCACATGTTCAGTGTTAAATACACAAATGGCATTAGACAAATGTATTCGTCGTGAGACACAACACAAACTGGTGAATGTTTATGTGATCTTCATTCATTCAGCTTTGGTTTTACAGCACGAACTGACTTTATATTAAAGTTTCCTCAAGGGATGAATAAAAGCAATTTTATATTAAAAGTTAACAATAAACATGTTATAATCAAAATACAAGTGTTATGTCCAGAGATAAAGGTGGAAAATGGAAACCATTGGGAACCTCCGCCTCATCATCGCCGAAATGCTGGACTGTTGTGGTGATCTCCACAAAGCTCTGATCTTTCAAAGGAGGAAAGACATCGTGATCATTTTTCTTGTCCTGATAGCATTCGCTGGGTTTCGATGGATACTCTCTTTGGCCCGGTTGGAGGGATTCCCTGGTGCTGGTGGTCCTGGCTGCTGTTGGTCTTGGGTGTTGCCATTGTAACCTGCCCAGCCCTGGAACAACTGTAGGGAAACTGGACACACTTGGCGATTAGGCTGAGAGACAGAGTGAAGGTCCTGCCACCCTCCCCCCCTCCCTCCCCCTGCACCTCCCCCCCTCCCCCTGCACCTCCCCCTCCCTCTCCCCACTGCCACCTCCCCCCTCTTCCCCTCTGCACCTCCCCCCTCCCCTGCACCTCCCCCCTTCCCCCTGCCCCCTCCCCCTGCACCTCCCCCCCCTCCCCCTGCACCCCCCCTCCCCCCTGCACCTCCCCCCCCTCCCCCCTGCACCTCCCCCTCTCCCCTGCACCTCCCCCCCTCCCCTGCACCTCCCCCTCTCCCCCTGCACCCCCCCCTCTCCCCCCTGCACCTCCCCCCTCTCCCTGCCACCTCCCCCCTCATCCCCCTACCTCTCCCTCCAGCTGGAGGTGACTCTTCAGACAATGAAGATCAGAATGATGGCTGAAAATAGGAAAAACACAAACACCAATAAAAATGAAAACACAAACAATCTGCTGACTTCTGCCAGAACTGGATCACGTCTCACTTTATAACCATTTAGAAGCGAAACTTGTGATGGTCATTTTGTGCAAAACGAAAACTGATTTTGGCCATGAATGCTATTGCCCACTATCAGTGACGTGCGGCAAGAACCAAGAAGAGCGCCCTCTGCCATGAGGCAGGTGTATTGTTTGCCTCACCGAGTGAACTTTTACTGCTGTTTTTATAATGACTCTGCGAAACACGTTTCAGAAATACATTTCATACATGATCCAGAATATGGAAGTACAGAGCACATGGTCAGAGTGTTTTATTTGTCATGTACAGAGGGACAGGACACATTATCTGCACCGCGTACAGCCCCATGATGCAGCCATGCACTACACTGTGCTGCCTCACGGGGGCGCCCCTCCTCCCTGTATCTGAACAGGATTTACGGGACATGCGGAAATTCTGATATTCTTAATTGAAAAAAAAAAAAAAAAATGGTTCCATATTGGATTCAACAGGAAAGGGGGTTTATAATACATACCAGATGACAAATATTAACTTTTATTATATTTTATAATTCAGTTTTTTTCTCCCAAGATTGACAGGTGAGGCTCCGCCTCCCCTGAATGCACGTCACTGCCCACTATCACTATGTAATTATATGCTTATTATGCATTTTTAGTTATTTGATTAATATTACAACAAGCCCTGAGAAAATGTACAAGAAACTGCAAATAACAAACTACGATACAGACCTCTACTAGCTACTGCGACAAGACAAACTAAATAGTAGAATGCTAAATAATAATGTTGAAGATAAATAACATAAAATACCATTGTATTTTCGTGACACAATTATGTTTGTAACCGTCCTTTTTCTTTACTCGTGACGTTTCTCTCCATGCAGTGTTAGCTTATTTACATTTAGCGACAGTGCAGTGTCACATGTGGCCTGTAGAGGCGCAAGACCGGGAATCTTACACCAGTAGTGTGATTTACAATACACAGAATTCAAAATAATGCTAGTACAGTTATACAGTAAGAGTTGAATTCTCAATAAAGCAAAGACTGATGTCTTCTTTAACACAACTATAACGTGTAAATAAAATGCCTCGGACTAAAAATGCCTCAGACTACTAGACAACATACTCAAGTTTAATAAAAGAATAATAATGTTCATGTTCTGTTGTATCAGTCCTTCAGCCTGTCGCTCACTGTCGACTCGTTGTGTTCAAACGTTTGATTTGATGACCTCATGAGTCCTTGCTGCTGTCAGAAGACGAGTGGCTGAACTGGTCTGGGCAGTGGTGACGTGGGCCTTGTACGAACTGGGAAATGAAACATAATATTTCTTTTTCACATTCGTTTTTGGTGAATGTGGACTTGGTTGTCTTGTCTGCCGCTCCGTGGTCAGACGCAGACGCAGACGCAGACAGACATCTGAGCTCTCCTGCTTTAGGACTGAACCAGAGCTTGTTGTGGTGTGTTTTTATCCCGGCTCTAGCTCAGTTTGAACTTCAGGTGAGTTCCCTTTGCTTTGACTGTGTATTTAACTTATTCATTATGTATTTGTATGTTTGTATATGTATGAGCAATTAGAAATGGGGCAGTTTTTAGACCTGTCATTTCAGCTTCACTGTCCTTAATGCACATGCAAATGAACTGCACATGTTCAGTGTAAATACACAAATGGCATTAGACAAATGTATTCGTCGTGAGACAAACACAAACTGGTGAATGTTTATGTGATCTTCATTCATTCATCTTTGGTTTTACAGCACGAACTTACTTACTCAGTCACTCCAACACCACATAACTCAGTCACTCCAACACCACATAACTCAGTCACTCCAACACCACATAACTCAGTCACTCCTACACCACATAACTCAGCACTCAACACCACACAACTCAGTCACTCCAACGCCACATAACTCAGTCACTCCAACACCACATAACTCAGTCACTCCAACACCACATAACTCAGTCACTCCAACACCACATAACTCAGTCACTCCCAACACCACATAACTCAGTCACTCCAACACCACATAACTCAGTCACTCCACACCACACAACTCAGTCACTCCACCACATAACTCAGTCACTCCTACACCACAACTTCACTCATCACTCACTCAGTCACTCCTACACCACATAACTCAGTCACTCACCACATAACTCAGTCACTCCTACACCACAACTCAGTCACTCCAACACCACATCCAACACCACATAACTCAGTCACTCCAACACCACACAACTCAGTCACTCCTACACCACAAACTCAGTCACTCCAAACAACCACATAACTCAGTCACACTCAACACCCACATAACTCAGTCACTCCAACACCACATAACTCAGTCACTCCTACACCACATAACTCAGTCACTCCAACACCACATAACTCAGTCACTCCTACACCACATAACTCAGTCACTACACCCAAACACCACATAACTCAGTCACTCCAACACCACATAACTCAGTCATACACCAGTCACTCCTACACCACATAACTCAGTCACTCCAACACCACATAACTCAGTCACTCCAACACCACATAACTCAGTCACTTCACTCACACCACATAACTCAGTCACTCCTACACCACATAACTCAGTCAGTCACTCCAACGCCACATAAACTCAGTCACTCCAACACCACATAACTCAGTCACTCCTACACCACATAACTCAGTCACTCCCACACCACATCACAATAACTCAGTCACTCCTACACCACATAACTCAGTCACTCCAACACCACATAACTCAGTCACATAACTCAGTCACTCCTAACAACACCACATAACTCAGTCACTCCACACCACATAACTCAGTCACTCCTACACACATAACTCAGTCACTCCAACACCACACAACTCAGTCACTCCTACACCACATAACTCAGTCACTCCAACACCACATAACTCAGTCACTCCGACACCACATAACTCAGTCACTCCTACACCACATAACTCAGTCACTCCTACACCACATAACTCAGTCACTCCAACGCCACAAAACTCCAGTCACTCCACGCCACATAACTCAGTCACTCCACACACATAACTCAGTCCACTCCTACACCACATAACTCAGTCACTCCAACACCACATAACTCAGTCACTCCTACACCACACTCAGTCACTCCAAACACCACATAACTCACTCATCACTCCAACACCACATAACTCAGTCACTCCTACACCACATAACTCAGTTTCCCCACTACACCACATAACTCAGTCACTCACTCCACTCCACACCACATAACTCAGTCACTCCAACACCACATAACTCAGTCACTCCTACACCACATAACTCAGTCACTCCAACGCCACATGACTCAGTCACTCCTACACCACATAACTCAGTCACTCCAACGCCACATGACTCAGTCACTCCTACACCACATAACTCAGTCACTCCTACACCACATAACTCAGTCACTCCTACACCACATAACTCAGTCACTCCAACACCTTCATCCAGTTCTGTACTGTGGGTTTTATTCTGCTGTTTTATTCTCTTGTACAGTGTCCTTGGGTGTTCTGAAAGGCGCTTTTAAATAAAATGTATTATTATTATTATTATTTACATTTTTGTATTAAAAGTTAACAGTAAACATTCTATATTTCAAATACATGTGTTATGTCCAGAGATAAAGGTGGAAATGGAAACCATTGGGAACCTCCGCCTCATCATCGCCGAAATGCTGGACTGTTGTGGCGATCTCCACAAAGCTCTGATCTTCCAAAGGAGGAAAGACATCGTGATCATTTTTCTTGTCCTGATAGCATTCGCTGAGTTTCTCTGGATACTCTCTGGCCCGGTTGTAGGGATACTTGCCCTGGTGCTGGTGGTCCTGGCTGCTGTTGGGACTGTGCGTTACCTGTGTAACCTGCCCAGCCCTGGAACAACTGTAGAGAAACTGGACAAACTGGCGATTAGGCTGAGAGACAGAGTGAAGGCCCTGAAGGACACCCAGGTGAAGGACCGAGACGCTGCATGGTTCCCCTCTCTGAACAGCAGGTGGCGCAGTCTGGACGAGCTCGATAAGTACGGACAGGATGTGATGCACCTGGTCTGCCGGCTCAAAACAAAGATCTCTGAGCTGAAAGAGAAACTGTTGAAGTGCCAGATGCTCTTGATGAAAATCATGTAAACACAAGGTGCAACTGGTTCGCGTTGTTATTTTAATTACTGTTATAGAGTTGGGTACTTTTCAATATTTTGTACTTATTCTTTTTGTACTAGAGCGGGGCTGCAAGATACATTTAAATCAAATCGAAATAGCAATTCAACTGTCACAAATATCAAATCACAAAAGCTGCATTGATTGAAGTAGTTAGACTAGACCGCCCCCTATTGACCTTATTCTGCCCCACCCACTTCCGGTCCGGCGGGAACTCCGTCAAGTGGAGAACGAGGGAAAAGTCTCTCAGCTAAAACGCGCTCTAAAGTAAATTGATTTGTGAAAAATGTCCAATGTTCATGTGACCAACAATTCAACACTGCACCGATTCCTTATTTTCTCGGGAGGTCGGCAGCTCTGTGTTCACTAATACAACCAGAAATCTTGCAGCCTTGATATTTAATGAATGATTTNAATCTTACACCAGTAGTGTGATTTACAATACACAGAATTCAAAATAATGCTAGTACAGTTTATACAGTAAGAGTTGAATTCTCAATAAAGCAAAGACTGATGTCTTTTTTAACAACTATAACGTGTAATTATCCAGAATGTGGAAGTACAGAGCGCTATTTTTATTGTTTATTTTATAGAAATGTTTAAATTGTTTCTCAATGCATGCCCTTTTTGATTGAATATATGTTGTTTTATTATTGCTCAGTGTTCTATGTTGCACCTTAAGGCCGAGACAAGTTCCTATGTTTGTGAATTTTGTTCATTGACAATGGCAATAAACTCTGATTCTGATTCTGATTCTGAAATAAAATGCCTCAGACTACGAGACAATATACTCAAGTTTAATAAAAGAATAATAATGTTCATGTTCTGTTGTATCAGTCCTTCAGCCTGTCGCTCACTGTCGACTCGTTGTGTTCAAACGTTTGATTTGATGACCTCATGAGTCCTTGCTGCTGTCAGAAGACGAGTGGATGAAACTGGTCTGGGCAGTGGTGACGTGGGCCTTGTACGAACTGGGAAATGAAACATAATATTTCTTTTTCACATTCGTTTTCGGTGAATGTGGACTTGGTTGTCTTGTCTGCCGCTCCGTGGTCAGACGCAGACGCAGACGCAGACGCAGACAGACATCTGAGCTCTCCTGCTTTAGGACTGAACCAGAGCTTGTTGTGGTGTGTTTTTATCCCGGCTCTAGCTCAGTTTGAACTTCAGGTGAGTTCCCTTTGCTTTGACTGTGTATTTAACTTATTCATTATGTATTTGTATGTTTGTATATGTATGAGCAATTAGAAATGGGGCAGTTTTTAGACCTGTCATTTCAGCTTCACTGTCCTTAATGCACATGCAAAATGAACTGCACATGTTCAGTGTAAATACACAAATGGCATTAGACAAATGTATTCGTCGTGAGACAAACACAAACTGGTGAATGTTTATGTGATCTTCATTCATTCAGCTTTGGTTTTACAGCACGAACTTACTTACTCAGTCACTCCTACACCACATAACTCAGTCACTCCAACACCACATAACTCAGTCACTCCAACACACATAACTCAGTCACTCCTACACCACATAACTCAGTCACTCCAACACCACACAACTCAGTCACTCCTACACCACATAACTCAGTCACTCCAACACCACATAACTCAGTCACTCCAACACCACATAACTCAGTCACTCCAACACCACATCAAACTCATCACTCCACACCACATAACTCAGTCACTCCTACACCACCATAACTCAGTCACTCCTACACCACATAAACTCAGTCACTCCTACACCACACAACTCAGTCACTCCTACACCACAAACTCAGTCACTCCTTACACCACATACAACTCAGTCCACTCCAACTCCAACACCACACAACTCAGTCACTCCTACACCACATAACTCAGTCACTCCAACACCACATAACTCAGTCACTCCAAACACACATAACTCAGTCACTCCACCACACATAACTCAGTCACTCCAACACCACATAACTCAGTCACTCCTAACACCACATAACCTCAGTCACTCCACACCACAGTAACACACTCCTACACCACAAACTCAGTCACTCCAACCCACATAACTCAGTCACTCCTAACACCACATAACTCAGTCACTCCTACACACACATAACTCAGTCACTCCAACACCACATAACTCAGTCACTCCAACACCACATAATCAACTCAGTCACTCCTACACCACATAAACTCAGTCACTCCTACACCACATAACTCAGTCACTCCCAAACCACAAATCAGTCACTCCTACACCACATAACTCAGTCACTCCAACACCACATAACTCAGTCACTCCAACACCACATAACTCAGTCACTCCTACACCACATAACTCAGTCACTCCTACACCACATAACTCAGTCACTCCAACGCCACATAACTCAGTCACTCCAACGCCACATAACTCAGTCACTCACCCACATAACTCAGTCACTCCTACACCACATAACTCAGTCACTCCTACACCACATAACTCAGTCACTCCAACACCACATAACTCCAGTCACATAACTCAGTCACTCTAACACCACATAACTCAGTCACTCCTACACCACATAAACTCAGTCACTCCAACACCACATAACTCAGTCACTCCAACACCACATAACTCAGTCACTCCACACGCACATAACTCAGTCACTCCAACACCACATAACAGTCACTCAGTCACTCCTACACCACACAACTCAGTCACTCCGACACCACATAACTCAGTCACTCCAACACCACATAACTCAGTCACTCCAACGCCACATAAACTCACACACATAACTCAGTCACTCCTACACCACATAACTCAGTCACTCCAACACCACAATAACTCAGTCACTCCAACGCCACATAACTCAGTCACTCCACCCCACATAACTCATCACTCCAACGCCACATAACTCAGTCACTCCAACGCCACATAACTCAGTACAACCCACATAACTCAGTCACCCAACGCCACATCTCAGTCACTCCAACGCACATACTCACACTCCAACACCACATAACTCAGTCACTCCTACACCACATGAACTAGTTTTCCCCACTACACCACATAACTCAGTCACTCCAACACCACATAACTCACACACATAACTCAGTCACTCCAACACCACATACACCACATCAACTCAGTCACTCCAACACCACATAACTCAGTCACTCCACGCCACATGACTCAGTCACTCCTACACCACATAACTCAGTCACTCCAACGCCACATGACTCAGTCACTCCTACACCACATAACTCAGTCACTCCTACACCACATAACTCAGTCACTCCTACACCACATAACTCAGTCACTCCAACACCTTCATCCAGTTCTGTACTGTGGGTTTTATTCTGCTGTTTTATTCTCTTGTACAGTGTCCTTGGGTGTTCTGAAAGGCGCTTTTAAATAAAATGTATTATTATTATTATTATTTACATTTTTGTATTAAAAGTTAACAGTAAACATTCTATATTTCAAATACATGTGTTATGTCCAGAGATAAAGGTGGAAATGGAAACCATTGGGAACCTCCGCCTCATCATCGCCGAAATGCTGGACTGTTGTGGCGATCTCCACAAAGCTCTGATCTTCCAAAGGAGGAAAGACATCGTGATCATTTTTCTTGTCCTGATAGCATTCGCTGAGTTTCTCTGGATACTCTCTGGCCCGGTTGTAGGGATACTTGCCCTGGTGCTGGTGGTCCTGGCTGCTGTTGGGACTGTGCGTTACCTGTGTAACCTGCCCAGCCCTGGAACAACTGTAGAGAAACTGGACAAACTGGCGATTAGGCTGAGAGACAGAGTGAAGGCCCTGAAGGACACCCAGGTGAAGGACCGAGACGCTGCATGGTTCCCCTCTCTGAACAGCAGGTGGCGCAGTCTGGACGAGCTCGATAAGTACGGACAGGATGTGATGCACCTGGTCTGCCGGCTCAAAACAAAGATCTCTGAGCTGAAAGAGAAACTGTTGAAGTGCCAGATGCTCTTGATGAAAATCATGTAAACACAAGGTGCAACTGGTTCGCGTTGTTATTTTAATTACTGTTATAGAGTTGGGTACTTTTCAATATTTTGTACTTATTCTTTTTGTACTAGAGCGGGCTGCAAGATACATTTAAATCAAATCGAAATAGCAATTCAACTGTCACAAATATCAAATCACAAAAGCTGCATTGATTGAAGTAGTTAGACTAGACCGCCCCCTATTGACCTTATTCTGCCCCACCCACTTCCGGTCCGGCGGGAACTCCGTCAAGTGGAGAACGAGGGAAAAGTCTCTCAGCTAAAACGCGCTCTAAAGTAAATTGATTTGTGAAAAATGTCCAATGTTCATGTGACCAACAATTCAACACTGCACCGATTCCTTATTTTCTCGGGAGGTCGGCAGCTCTGTGTTCACTAATACAACCAGAAATCTTGCAGCCTTGATATTTAATGAATGATTTGTACTTATTTCTGTATCAGGCTAATCATTATTATATATATAAAAAAAAAGAACATCAAAACCGAATCACTATGTTCATAAATTACATTCAATTAAAAAATATATTTGAACAAACTCTGCATTTTGATCATTTGTGTGAACTCTGCCTTGTGTTCCAGTTTTAGTCGTTGCATACAAGAGTCCGATAACACAAAGTCAGGCCCGACAGGAGCACTCACCATGTGGCAAGGCTGGCTATTGAGATGTGTTTCTTTCTCTTCCAGGAGACATCAGGCATGAACAAAGTTGTTAATGGGATTTATTTGTATTTTATTTATTATTATTATAGTATTATTATAGTCCATTGTTGGAGTTCTACCTCCCAGATACATTTTAACCTACGTTTTAAAGTCAAGAGAAAACTATGTCAAACAACATTGAGTCTTCCATTCTCTGGGATGCTGCTAAAGCAGTTCTGAGAGGTAAAATTATAGCCATAGCCTTGGCAAAAATAGAAGAAGAAACAAACGGAGAGAAAGCTAAATGATCTGCAAGAAAAAGCTAAAACTGCTGGAGGTAAATCATGGCAAGAGGAGGAGTCTTCAAATGCTACAGGAAACTAAAGGGATTAGAGGAGAACGTAATGATCTGACCTCACAGGAAGTGGTTAACTCTCATGATATGCTACTATTAGCCTTGAAACTTGGAAAACAAGCTTAAAAAAAAAAGAATAAAAAAAAAAAAGAGACAAACAGAATGATGTAATTTTAACCAAACAAGACTAAATTCAAATATCATTTTAATCTTTCAACAAAAATGTTTCTCCAAAACTTCAGGAGCTAAAGAAGATCAAATTAATTCTTTTCTAGACATCCTCAATCTCAGTCATAACCGAAGAGCAAAATAAAAAAATAGGAGCTGAACTAACAACTGCAATCAAATCCAAAGAATAAATAACAATAAATCTCCGGGGGGTGATGGGTTCCCCTCAGAGTGGTATAAAGCTCTAAAAGAAACTCTTATCCCTTTGCTTTTAACACGCTGAGAAGGCACACAAATATTGGTCTGAAATCAACAAAAAGCTACTGAGAAAGCTCCTGACTGTTAGCTGGCCTTATTTATTTCAAGTGCTGAACAACTTTCAAATAGACAACTCAATCATAAAAATATTGGTGCTGGTTGTGCCCATGGCAGGAGTCCTGAGGCCCAAATACATAGTTCTGAAGTCCAGTGGGATGGTGATGTCATAAATTGTCTTTAAGGCTTTGTTGATCTCAGTCCAAATCTTGTGAACAACAGGACAATCCCAAAACACATGAGAGTGGTTTTCCTCCTGCTGCCACACCCTCTCCAACAGTCTGCATTTCCCTGTGAGTAATGGGCACTTTGACATGGGCTTATAAAGAAGAGAGACACATTTTTCCAACAGAATTCTCTCCAAACATGTGATTTTGTGGTTTTCCACTGAGATGTACGTATACTTTCCCACTCTTCATCTGCCAGAACAAAGTGACCCTCTCTTTCCCAGCCGCAGGTCCCTGTCAGCCGCAGGTCCCTGTCAGCCGCAGGTCCCTGTCAGCCGCAGGTCCCTGTCATCGTCCAGCCTGCCAGAACAAAGTGACCCTCTCTTTCCCAGCCGCAGGTCCCTGTCAGCCGCAGGTCCCTGTCAGCCGCAGGTCCCTGTCAGCCGCAGGTCCCTGTCAGCCGCAGGTCTGTCAGCCGCAGGTCCCTGTCAGCTGAACATGAGCAGTTTTTCATTACATTGCGTTCAAGGGGAAAAAGGTTTTCTGGGGCGGGTGATTTTTTTCGCCTCAGTAGCAATGGACTGGCCACTGGGGGCGCTAGCGACATGTTTACGCTAGCAATACCCGATCCAGTTATCATAATAGATCCATGGTGTGACTGGGAAGAATTTTGATGTGTGAAGAAGCACGGTGGAGCATGGATCTGGTCCCGAGCCGCAACCTGCTCCACGCAAGTTAAAAAAATGTGTTGAAAAATTCATCGATTCATCGAAGAAAGAATCGATAGATTACACAAAGAAGAGCAGTCTTATGTTCTCTGCCCCATTTTTAACTTAACACTTCACAACATTTGCTATAAAATAACATAAAAATACAGTACACGTTTTGACCGTTTGCCAGGGAAAACTCCCATCGTGATGATAAACTGACATTATATTCCATGTTTCACAATCGTCATGTTCAAACCCTCACAGTCAGTTGATCTTTTGTTTCCACAGTTTTTAACAATTTTCTTTGTCTTTTTCGACCGTGTCCAGAATAATACTATTCACATTCCCACCTATTCCATTTTCAATTTAATTTCCATTTTTGGGGCGACTGCTTGCCAGGCTGGGCCCACGTTGGCTAAATATTCACGAAACTCATTTGAAATGTGTTTCTCGTCATTTATGTCAATATTTCCCTTTACAAAGTCATTTGGACCACTCTGTTTATTACTTGCATGTTGTCTTTATCTTATTTCTGTTTTATTTGTTCGCTATAATATTCTTTTTTTTTAGTTGAGCTTGTGCATTAAAGGAAATGAGCCTCGACAGTCCATCGAGTTTACAAAGTCTGCTGTGGGTTTTGTCGCCCTGGTTTAGGTCACGTTCAGATCTGCACACGCCTCTCGTGTCAGCCGCTTTCAAACAGTTCCATTATTTATGGACATAGAATCTTCCTCAGTGTTCGGACCATTGAATTGTAACTGTTGTAAAAATATGTTCATTTGTTTTCTGATCTCAGTCATGTGTATGATCAGAAGCCGTGTTTGTTTGTAAGAATCAAAGTTGGATATGACGACCGCGAATTGACCCGTTTCACCATCAGGACAGTCATTTCGATGTTCAGATTGACTTCCTGACCTGTGCAGCATGTGTTCTCTGACCCTGATCCAAACTCTACAGTTCCAAGGCTGGATCACGTTAATGTCACACTAAAGTCAGAATAAAATATAAATGCAATACAATAAGAACAGTACAATCGACATAATTGCACAGACAGAACAAACAGTAGATAGAAACCATGTTTGTTTGTTGTCTGTCCTCACACTTTAGTCAGGTGAGCGACTCAGCCAATCAGCTGCTGCTCATCGTTAGAACGACCCATGACGAGGGTGAACTAGACGCGAGGGTGAATTTACGCAGTGCGAGTGACTGCGTAATGCATGGCCATATTCAGTACAGTCGCCATGGCGTCCTGCCTGCAGAATGACTCAAAAGTAATAGCAGGAATTTCACAAAAAATATGATTCTGTACAGTTGCCATGACGATAATGTCATAGCACCAACATTCCGCCACTCTAAGAGAGGGAAAAATCCCAAGTTTGAAGACGAATCCTGAAAAAATGACAAGACCGAGGAAAACCGAAAGTAAAATCAGGAATCACACGAGAATGATCTACAAACTGAACTTTGAATGACGAAAATCGGACAAAGAATGCGACCTGTGCGACCCGCCGAAAAACGGGACAAATGTGGAAAATATAACAAAAAACAAATATAAAAAACACAGAAACTAATAGAATGCAGTCACTATTTCAGGTTGAAACGTATCGAGTTCAGTGTCGTATAAATTAAATTCTAGCGTTTCAGAGTGGTACTGAGTCTGCTTCTTTTTACTGATTTACTGATTCTTTTTACTTGTGTACATAGTAATGCTATTTTTATTTTATTTTTTATTTTATCGTAATTTTTTAATTTTAAAAATTGTTTCTTAATGCATGCCCTTTGGATTGAATATATGTTGTTTTTATTATTGCTGTGTTTTATGTTGCACCTTAATGCCGAGACAAGTTCCTGTGTTTGTGAATTTTGTTCATTGACAATGGCAATAAACTCTTTCTGATTCTGATTCTGATTCTATTTTTTATCGAGTTTATTTTGGATTTGCTCCTGAGAGGAACTTTGATTTTATTTTTATTCTTTTTCAGATCTGTTTCACAATAATATACAGTGTGATTTAGCGTAGATACATTTATAAGGTATATTATTTCTATGAGCAATATTCCCTTTCATGACAGAAATACAAGCTGTGAATATTTTTAAAAAAACACGCACCCGTCGTAAGCGTTTAACGTTTAACCACTTTATTATGATTTTTTTCCCTTTTTGTGGTGCTACGGTCGCTTGTTCGGCACTTGTTGCTCAATGACAAATGTGGTCAATTCTCGACAGGTACCCTTAGATTGAAAATGACTTCTGAGAGACAGTCGCTTTCAGAAACAGTGTCCGGAAGCATCCCTTGACCACATGGACTGCAGACTTCACGTAGACCTATAGATCACGTGCATGTGCAGCGTGTTCCCTCTCTTCGTTTGCACTTTGCTTTGTCCGAGCGTTTTCATATTTAACGTCCGTGATGTACGTGAACCGTGCGGCCCGGTGGGCCGGTTCAGAAACACCAATCCTAAATCCATTTACAAAGTTGTCAAAAGCCACAATGAAGCGTGCGATCGCCGCTGACGCACGACTTCCCATTCATTTGTCAAGCGGCCGACCAGCCGTGCGTCCGCCGACTCCGCACGCAGAAGCACTTATGGATTCAAAACCATTATCTCCCCAACGTGATTGACAGCGGCTCTCGACGCCGGCGCCATGGAAAACAGACCCGGGCAGCTTCGGCTTTGCATTTTTCTGTAATGAATTCGACAAATATACGAGGAGGGCAATTCAGCATCCAAACAAGGATTGGAAAGCAGACAGGCGGATTTGGAGTTGAGCTCCGTTTTGCAGAAGATCTGGACTTCTAAGTGGTCAGAACTCAAAAAGGGCGGGAACGATTCTTGTTGTAGATGTTCAGAAGGTTTGACCAGAACTAAATCCGGTCTAAACCAGGGACAGTGCAGGAATTCAACCTTTATGTGTGTAAACCAGTCTAAGACCAGGTCTAAAACCGTCCTGAACTGGGTCGAAACCAGGTTTTCACCAGGTCTTAGCATGCCAGAGTAATCCAGGACTGTGCAAGTTCCCAACCAGGACTGGACAAGAACCAAAACCAGGACGGAAACTGAGTTAAACAGGTTCTTTCTTTCTTTCTTTCTTTTCAAACTGAAGAAAAAGAGAGAAAAAACAAAAACAAAACACATGGAAAAAAAAGGACTGAGAAGGGCGGGGCCAGAGAAAACAGATTGTATGTTCCATTGGTATCCATCTATATTGTCCATGGCAGGGGTTCTGAGGCCCAGGTACATAGTTCTGAAATTGAGTGTGATGGTGGTGTCAAAAACAGTCTGCAGTGCAAACAGGACAGTCAAAAGCATGTGATAATGGTTAGCCTCCAGTTAGCTGCCACAGTTTCCCCAGCAGCCCCTCCCCCTCCCTGTAGTAGTTTGAGTCCAAATAAAAACCATTAGATTAAGATGTCAGTGCACATTTTTGTAATTTTTTCACCACTAAAATTATTCACGATCATGTCATGATTTAAATACATTTATAAAATAAAAAAAAAACAATGACATGAAATAAGGACAAAATGAAAGAAGAGAAGAAGAAGAGCTCATGTCGGGGGCTCACGTAGGGGGGCCGCTTGTTCCAGAGTCTGGGACCAGCGACAGAGAGTGTTTGAGTCTGGCTCTGGGGACCTAAAAATACTTTAATATTAATGCCAATCCAAGCATCACATTTAAAGTACTGCGTTCCTGTTGCCTCGTGGGTTGTACCTTTTGTACATGAATAAAAACGGCAGATTCGGCTTATTTAACATTTTAATACAAATGTAATTGAAGGTGAACATCAGAGGAACAGACTGAATGAAGACACTACAGAGGAGAGAAAGGCTGCGGTGAGTGTGCCGCGTGAGAGAAAGCACACAATACAAAATGATAAACGCACAGGAAACATTGATACTGAAGCGTGTGCGTTGGGTTTGTATGGCGCGCTCAGGAAATGAAGTGGTTAGGATGAGGTGCAACTAAATATGCAAAACAAAGAGTGTGAATGAGGCTGTTTAAGAGCAGATAACCCAATCACGAAATCAGATTTTTGGTGTGTGTTTAAAGAACAGGAAAAAATCTGATTATCAAAAACATGTGTCTATGGATTTATTTGGAAGACAAAGTACAGCAAAATTAAAACAAATTATTAAATCAACATTTCTCTTTTAGTCTTTGCCACATTAGTTTGCCCCCAATTTTTTTTCCCTTAGTTTGACCGTTTTTCTACAATTTTCCTTTGTTTCCTCAACATTTTCCTGCGGTTTTTTTGCCAAACTTTCCTAAGCCTGCCCTTTTTTTGCACAATTTTCCTCAGCCTGCCCTTTTTTGCACAATTTTCCTCAGCCTCCCTTTTTTTGCACAATATTTCCTTAGCCTGGCCCTTTTTGTTTGCAACATTTCCTTTTTTCCCTCCAACCTTTTGTTCCTTTTTTCTTTGCACAATTCTCCTCCATGTGTCTAAATATACCTCAAGATCCCAGAGCATAAGACATAGAAGCAGGTCAGATTCCAGCAGCATCGCAAGCTGTTACCATGTAGGTCAACTGTTTACATGATGTTTCGGTTATCTGATAACTCCAGAAATCAGATAACGATCAGGTTTTTGGCATGGTAGCAATTTAGCGTGTTGTAATTAATGCAACGTTTGTCTTAAAAATCCCAACTAATTCTGGGATGCCGTATATTGTTCTTTCAAACCCAAATAACATCACTTTTTTAAACTGAAAACACAAAAAAAAATAAAAAAATAAACACGTTGCAAGACGGAAAGCGGCGATTAAGTGTCTAAAAAGCGAGTTACGACGACGATACGCGACGGCTTTGGAAATGCTAATATGCTAATGCTAATATGAATTTAGCGCCATTGTTGATACAGTCTTCAGTTTACCAAAGTGACCTACAGTACTTTGATCGTCTCCAAAAAAACACTTCAGTTATAAAGCCGCAGCTCGTTCAAGTACCTCAGTGCGGCGTTCAACATGCTTTTAGCAGCTGGTCACTAAACAAGCACAAGAATATTATTTAACAAAAGTGGTAACAAAAGTGGTATTTACTACATGATAGTGGCTTAATGTAAACAAAGTATTTAGGTCATTATGGATTTGAAAAATGTGTGATTTTTGAAGGAAAATCCACAGCTATAAACATCATTTATAGTGAATTTTATTAGAGTTTTACGGGTTTATTCAAGCTCGAACACGTGTTAAAGTGCCCCCTACAGGTCGGACCACTCATTGAACTAAAACGCAGTTAAGATAAATATATTTAGAATTTTACTAAAAAAATATACAAAATGTTATCACAGAATAGCACATTTTTTAGGTTTAGAATTTCACTTCCTGTTTGTAAATTGATGACATCACACTAGGAAATTACCCAGCAAACACTGGGCCAAAACTCATCTAAAGTTGATCCAGTTCTTTTCATTTGTTTTGTTTAAGGGTGTTCACACTCTGGTCCTGGTTTGGTCCCGGTTCGGTCACGTTCCAGTCCTGGTCTAGCCCCGGTTTGTGGCGCAAGCGTCATCTATTCAACATCAAAATGAAATGTTCTCCATGTAATAAAGTCACATTAAGTTTCAGCCTGAGTACAGATCGTAAAAGCTGCGTTGAGGGTCAAAATGAGACCGCTGTGTGCAGTCTGCATCCAAAGATAAAGCGTTTTGAGCTTTGAAAGTTGTGAAAAGCACTTAGAAACTCATCACGGGGAATAATAAGGATGCGAGGAATGTGAAATGTAAAAGTGAGGAATATGTTTGGACTTGAAAACTGTTTTTAAATAAACTTTTGAAATGTTTTACAGTAAAAAACCAAGTACAGCGCCTTTAATGTTGTGTTTTGTGTTAAATTCTCCAACCGCTTGTGCACTGGCCTGGTAATATTAGAGATTTCTTAGCATCTAATCCATACAACCCATACAACTCTACACTTTACAATTTAGAATAATAAAAAAAAAAAAATCAATAAAAAAATTCAAGTGTTCAAATTTAGTGCTAAAAACTCCCTGTATACATTTATATATTATTTAAAATATAAATATCAAATGGGATTTACATACAAATAATTAAGGGTGTTCTGTGGCTTGATCACATTTTAAAAAGGGGGAAAATGAAGGCTAAAAATGATACAAAACACACCACAAGGGGTCACTGTTACACAATACTGCTTCAAACTCGTGTCCCATTATTTAACCATGAGGCACGGTCACATCAATAACATACACTAAATTAAAATTCATATTTTCATCTTTTTTAATTAATTATTCGTATTGTAAAAACACCATTGCCGTGTTTTTCCTTTTCCTAGTTTTACATATTTGGCCGCTGTTCCACGTCCAGTCGCCTTTGGGCCGATCCCCGTCTCCTCCCGTTGGGGGCAGCACTGGGCGTGTTGGCGGGCGTGGCCGGAGTCTGGAAGAAGGATTTGGAAGCGGACGCCGAGTTTTCTTTGGGAGTTTGAGGAGTCTGTGGAAAGAGGGAGGCAAAACGAGATTTCAGACACAACTCTGTGTGTGACTCTCTTTGTGAGACTCTGCGCGACTGCGCGAGTGTGTTACTGAGACTGTGTGAGTGTGTTACTGAGACTGCGCGAGTGTGTTACCGAGACTGCGTTAGTGTGTTACCGAGACTGCGCGAGTGTGTTACTGAGACTGCGCGAGTGTGTTACCGAGACTGCGTGAGTGTGTTACCGAGACTGCGCGAGTGTGTTACCGAGACTGCGCGACCGCGTGAGTGTGCTGCGGACAGTGTTACCGAACTCGCGACTGCTGAGTGTTACCGAACTGCGAGTGTTTTACGAGACTGCGTGAGTGTGTTACTGAGACGTGCCGAGTGTTTACCGAGACTGCGTGAGTGTTACCGAGACTGCCGAGTGTGTTACTGAGACTGCACGAGTGTGTTAGCTGAGACTACGCGAGTGTGTTACCACTCCGAGTGTGTACCGAGACGTTGTTTGCGCGAGTTTACCGAGACTTGCGCAGTGTGTTACCGAGACTGCGTAGATGTGTTACCGAGACTGGCTGATGTTTACGAATTGAGGTTCTGAGACTGCTGACGAACTGCGTGAGTGTGTTACTGAGACTGCTGAGTGTGTTACTGCGAGACTGCGTGAGTGGTTACGACTGCGTGAGTGTGTTACTGAGACTGCGTGAGTGTGTTACTGAGACTGCGTGAGTGTGTTACTGAGACTGCGTGAGTGTGTTACTGAGACTGCGTGAGTGTGTTACTGAGACTGCGCGAGTGTGTTACCGAGACTGCGTTAGTGTGTTACTGAGACTGCGTGAGTGTGTAACCGAGACTGCGTGAGTGTGTTACCGAGACTGCGTGAGTGTGTTACTGAGACTGCGCGACTGCGTGAGTGTGTTACTGAGACTGCGTGAGTGTGTTACTGAGACTGCGTGAGTGTGTTACTGAGACTGCGCGACCCTGCGCGACCCTGCCAGACTCTGTGTGACGAGGGATTAACATTTTATGGTTACAAGTGGAAAAACCCGAATCATTTGACATGTTCACTTGAAGACGAGCTCATTCACTTCATTATGACTGTTTCCTCTGCGGAAAAGAACCAAATTTACCATTTTCCTGTTCATGTTTTTAAGGCATGAGGATTTCTCAGATCTGAAGGCTTTGTCTCTTTTTGGAGTCAAAAGTTCAGACTTTAGAGGAAGAAATGAGATTATTTTTGTGTCCAATTGCACTGATTAAAAGTCTGTTCTGTTTGTGTTCAGGAAATACACATTGAACACCGTTTTATTCGTCCAGAAAAGACAAAAAAGAAAAGAAAATTGCAATTGAACAACACCAGAATGTAAATCGGAGGCGGGTCAGCCCAGACCGCGCCGCCACGACTCACCATGGGCTCCGGCGCTCCGGTCGAACGTGGCGTCGACGCCCCGCACAGCCGCGCCCGCTCCGGGGTGGCGGGCGCCTGCTGCACCACGAGCTGCGTCCGGAGCGGGCTGGCGATGAGCGGGTACGGGGGCAGCGACGAGGAGGGCACCAGGACGTACGGCACCGCCAACGCCGGGACGGAGCCGGGGGCCGCGTGCGCCGACGAGAGGAGGAAGTTCAGGCCGCTCAGACCTGCCAAACGCCACCAAAGAACCAGGATTTGAACTCATGTTTGTGATTATCGTCCAACAGTTTTCCAATCGCTTTAAAGCTGGAGGAAATCACGACTCAAGATTTTGTCCAATCGGATCAGAGTATTCATCTTAAAGCAACAAGTTAAAGTGACGTACGACAGGTTTTTACCATGTTCTAATTCTTGACTTTATTTGGTGTATTTATCCCTGTCGTACATATAAATGATAGTTTTACACTGATCGAGCAGGTATTTGTGGAGAAAACGTTGAAAAGTCTGTAGAAAATGACAGGAAGTGACGTCACAGCAGGGACAGGAAGTGACATCACAGCAGGGACACTCATTCCAGTCAAAGTTTATGCAGAATTTACACAAAAGAAACAACTTTTTTGACGCTCTAAACTAATTCAACAAATAAAGTCGCTCTCATATATTTGTATTTGTCAAGTTTTAAAAAAAAAGTGTGACATTAGATGAGTTCTGCCCCAGTGGTTGCTGGGTAATTTCCTACTGTGATGTCATCGATTACAAACAGGAAGAGAAATTACAAACCTAAAGATTGAGCTATTCTGTGATGACATTTTCATCTTTTTTTCAAAACTAAATTCTAAATATATTTATCTTAACTGCATTTTAGTTCAGTGAGTCGTCCGACCTGTAGGGGGCGCTTTAACTCCAGTACATTTTACAGAGGATACTTTTTTACTTTGTCTTGCATGTATTTGTACTTTCTCAAGGTTTTAGAGCTGCTGAAATGGCTGAAGGGTTTGTTTAAGGACACATCTGTTTTAGTTCCCTTTGAACAAAAAAAAAAAAAAAAAAAAAAAAAAAGAAAAAAAAAGTACCTTTAATGACTAAAGATCAACAGAATTCCTGATCAAGATTTATTACAATTTGATGCTTTAAAGTGACAGGTTTTTACAATTGTCTAATTTTGACTTTATTTGGTGTATTCGTACCGGTTTTAAATATAAATTATAGTTTCGAGAAGCTATTTGTGTAGAAAAAGTAAAAAAATGTGTAGAAAATGACAGGAAGTGACATCACAGCAGGAACATGGCTCGTCCCATCCAAAGTTTAGGCAGAATTTACACAAAGAAACAACCTTTTTGACCCTCTAAACATGAATTCAACCAAATAAAGTCGCTCTCATGTGTTTTTATTTGCTAAATAACAACACGTTTTGGCCCAGTGGTTGCTGGGTAATTTCCCAGTGTGATGTCATCAGTTACAACCAGGAAGTGAAATAATAAACCTAAACAAATGTGTTATTCTGGATCAAATGTGTCTAAATTTGTATTAAAATTCCAAATATCTTTATCTTAACTGTATTTGAGTTCAGAGACACTTCAAAAGTACTCAAAATCAATCAAATTACTTTCACTTTTTACTCTCAAAGTACATTTTAACGCAGTACTTTAATACTTTTACTTCAGCAGATTTTATAATGTCTTACTTTTACTTTTACTTGAATATTTTCTTTTTGCTCCTGTGTCTGTACTTTTACTTCAGTAACAAAAGTGAGTACTTCACCCCCCCACTGGTAGAACTGGAGTACTACATTCAATCTGTGGGCCCGTGCATGTACTTCTACTGCATGTACTGCATGTTCTGGACGTACCTGCGTTGTTGGGCACGTAGAGGTAATGTGAGGGCTGGGACTCGCTGACGGGACTGCGGCTGGACTCGGGACGCTCCTCGGGCGTCGCCTGCAACAGAAAAGATCATGGATTCAATAATAACACGACTAAGACGGGCAGCGCTTCATCTGAGCCGCACAACGACAACAACACTACACAAACACGTCACAAACCGAGTCGTTTGTCCTGCTGTGGACGATTTCCTGTGATTTGTGGCCAGTTTTGTGGTTCCAAATGGCAAACTCTCACACCAGACTTCAGGTTTAGGCCGCGTTAACGGTCAGTTTGCCAGTCCATCAGTCTAGCGGTTATTCTTTAACGATTCATTGTTTAGAACGCCACATTTGAGGCAGATGAAGCTGAAGTGAAGGCGTGCCAGGTCCTGGTGGAGCACGTTTGTGGACCAGAGTGTTTTCATCAAATACACTATAAAATGTACACATTTTCCACGTCATTTTCGGAATTTACGGCTCAATTTCAGTCAGAAAACTGCTTTTCTCAGGCCATGACGAGTTTTGGACATTATTATTATTATTATATTTGTATTTATTTATTATTTATTAAAATTTGTATTATCATTATTATTATTTGTATTCATTTATTCTTATTATTATAATTATCATCATTATAATTATTATAATTATTATTATTCGATGACTAAATGAGACATTAGTGTAATAAAACAATTGTACAACTTTACCTCTGCACAGTTCTCTAATCCCTTCTTTGCTGTGGACCTGTCCTCTTCCTCTTCCTCTTCCCGCTTCCTCTTCCTGGCCTCCTCCCCCTCCGTCGCGGGTGACCTCTGACCCTCGGGCCCCTGGGCTCTGGGCTCGGCGGCCCTGTAGAGCATGACCACAGAGGGCTGGGACAGGCTGGGCAGGTAGGCCAGGCAGTGGGGCCGAGAGGAGGACGAAGAGTGAGGAGGAGGAGGAGGAGGAGGAGACGAGGCGAAGACTTGTCCTGGGTGGAGCGGGTGCATGAGGAGGGTGGGCTGTGGGCGGGGCACCGGGGTCTGGGTGGCGACGGGCGCAGGACGGACTCTGAACACACAAAAACACAGGCTTCATCACATGGTTTGAGACACATTTAAACCTTCTAGTCTCCTGGAATGTTCCACAGTAAGGCATTGTCTACCCATCTCCATGGAGATGACAACACCAGCAATAATAACCCCTTTAGCAGCTGCAGTTCAGAATCAGCGTAATAATAATAATAATAATAATAATAATAAAACTAAGATCAGATCAAATAAGCGCTTGCAGAAGTCTCCTCAGATGAAACACGTGACGTGAACACGGCTGTTTCCATGGACACGTATCCACTGTCACAAACATGCTTTTTCTCTCAAGAATCCTTTTTTCACACAGCATCAGGATGTGTTCAAACGTGCATGAGCCACAACACGTACCACTAAGTCACTGCAGTCATTTTGAATAGTTTCAATGGAAAATAAACTCAATATTCTAATTTATTTTGTTCTCCAAAACAACAGTCGTGACATCATGCATGTTTGATCATCTTCCTCCTCTCTCACGCTGCTCCTAAAACGCTCGTCTGAGAACAACAACACTGCCCTCTAGTGTTGACAGCTCATAAACACAGCTCAGAAACAGACTGGTTTCTCACACGTGCGACGCACCTCCTGGTTCTGTGTAGCAGAGGAGGACGAGGCAGAGGAGGACGAAGCAGAGGAGGACGAGGCAGAGGAGGACGAGGCAGAGGAGGACGAGGCAGAGGAGGAAGAGGCAGAGGAGGAAGAACAGGCAAGGAGCGACGAGGCCAGAGAGGAAGAGCAAGGAGAAAGGCAGAGGAGACGACAAGGGAGACGGGCAGAGAGACGAGGCAGAGGAGGACGATGCAGAGGAGGACAAGCAAGAGAGAGGACGAGCAGAGGAGGACGAGGCAAGGGGACGAAGCAAGAGAGACGAGCACGAGTGAGGACGAGGCATGAGGAGACGAGGCAAGGAGGACGAAGCAGAGGAGGACGGAGCAGAGAGGACGACAGAGGAGGGACGAGGAGCCAGAGGAGAGAGGCAGAGAGGAAGAGCAGAGGAGGACGAGCAAGGAGACGAAGCAGAGAGACGAGCAGAGGAGGACGAAGGGCAGAGGAGGACGAGGCAGAGGAGGAAGAGCAGAGGAGGAAGAGGCAGAGAGACGAGGCAGAGGAGACGAAGCAGGAGGAGACGAGGCAGAGGAGACGGAGGCAGAGGGAGACCCAGCAGAGGAGGACGAGCAGAGGGACGAGCAGAGGAGGACGAAGCAGAGAGGACGAGCAGAAGGAGACGAGCAGCAATGAGGACGAAGAAGAGGGGAGGGACGAGGCAGAGCGAGGACGAAGCAGAGAGGACGAGAAGGATCAGCAGTGAGAGAGACGAGGGCAGAGGAAGACAGAGGCAGTAGGGGACCGAGGTCAGAAAGACCGTAGAGCAGAGGAGGACGAAGCAGAAGGGAGGACGAGGCACGGGAGGACGAGGCAGCAGGAGACGAGGGCGAAGAGGACGGAGGCAGAGGCAGGAAGAGGCAGCAAGGAGACGAGGCAGAGCGGGGACGAGGCAGACAGAGGGACGAAGCAACGAGGACGAGGCAGAGGAGACGAAGCAGCAGGAGACGAGGCAGAGAGGACGAGGACAGAGGAGGACGAGGCAGAGGATTACGAGGCAGGAGGAGACGAGCAAGAGGGGACGATAAGCAGAGGAGGACGAGGCAGAGGAGGCGAGGCAGAAGGACGAAAGCAGAGGTAGGACAGGCAGAGGAGACGAGGCAGACGAGACGAACAGAGGAGGACGAGGCAAGGAGGACGAGGCAGAGAGGACGAGGCAGAGGGGGACGAGGCAGAGGAAGAGGCAGAGGAGGACGAAGCAAGAGGAACGACAGCAAAGAGGACGAGCAGGAGAGACAGGCAAAGGAGACGGAGCAGAGGAGGACGAGCAAGAGGACGGAGCAGAGGAGCACAAGCAGTAGTAGGACGAGGAGAGGAGGACGAGGCAGCAAGGAGGACGAAGCAGAGGAGGACGAGGCAGAGGAGGACGAAGCAGAGTAGACGAGCAGAGGAGGACGAGGAGAGGAGGACGATGGCAGAGAGTACGAAGCAGAGGAGGACCGACGCAGAGGAGGACGAGGCAGAGGAGGACGACCAAAATGCCTGTAGCCGGACGCAGAGGAGACAGCAAGAACGAGGCAGAGGAGGAACGAGGCAGAGGAGACGACGCGCAGAGCAGGGACGAAGCAGAGGCGGGACGAGCAGAGCGGGGACGAGGCAGAGGGCGGGCCAAGTCGAGACGAGGCATAGATGAACCAAGGCAGAGGAGACGAGCAGAGGGGACGAGGCAGGAGAAGGGACGAGGGCAGAGGAGACGAGCAGAGGAGACGAGCAGAGAAGACGACAGAGAGACGAGGCAGAGGAGGAACAGAGAGGAGGGACGAGGCAGAGGAGACGATGGCAGAGAGACGAGCAGAGGAGGACGAGGGCAGAGGAGACAGCAGACGGGGCAGCAGCAGGTGACAGCAGAAAGACCAGCGCACAGGAGGACGAGGCAGAGGAGACGAGGCAGAGGAGGACAAGCAGAGGAGGACGAGCAGAGGAGGACGAGCAGAGGAGGACGAAGCAAAGAGGGAGGACGAGGCCCAGAGGAGGACGAGGCAGAGGAGACGAAGCAGAGAGGACGAGCAGAGGACGGACAAAGCAAGGAGGACGAGGCAGAGTGAGGACGAGGCAGAGAACGAGGCAGAGGAGGACGAAGCCAGAGGAAGCGAGGCAGAGGAGACGAGGCAGAGAGAGACGAGGCAGAGGAGGACGAGCAAGGAGGACGAGCAGAGGAGACGAGGCAGAGGAGGACGAGGCAGAGAGACGAGGCAGAATGGAGACGAGCACAGAGCAGACGAAGCAGTAGGGGACGAGGCAGTAGGGGGACGAGCAGAGGCGAGGGCAGAAGGAGGACGAGGCAGAGGTAGGACCAGGCAGAGGGGAGGACGAGGCAGAGGGGACGAGCAGAGAAGGACGAGGCAGAGGAGGACGAGGCAAGAGGAGGACGAGGCCAAGAGACGAGGCAGAGGAGGACAGGCAGAGGAGGACCAGGCAGGTAGGAGGACCAGGCAGAGGAACGAGGCCAAGGAGGACGAGGCAGAAGAGGTACGAGGCAGAGAGGACGAGGAAGAGTGGGGGCGAGGCAGAGGAGGACGAGGCAAGGAGGGACCGAGGCCAGGGAGGGCGCACGCAGAGGAAGGACGAGGCAGAGGGGCCCGAGGCAGAGGGGGCGAGGCAAGAGAGGGGCGAGCAGAGAGAGGACCAGGCAGAGGAGGACGAGGCAGAGGGGGCAGGCAGGGGAGGACGAAGGCAGAGGAGGACCAGGCAGGGTGGGCGAATGGGCAGAGTGGAGACCAGGCAGAGGAGGACGAGCAGAGGGGACGAGGCCAGAGGAGACCAGGCATAGGAGGACGAAAGCAAGAGGGGAGAGGCACGAGGGGACGAGGCAGCAGGGCGGGCGAGGAAGAGCGGGGGCGAGGCAGAGGAGAGACGAGGCAGAGGAGGACGGGAGCAGAGGGGGGCGAGGAAGAGGGGGCGAGGCAGAGGAGGACCAGGCAGAGGAGGAACGCAAGCACGAGGGGGACGAAGGCAGAAGGAGGAACGAGGCAGAGGAGACGAAACGCAGAGGGGTACGAGCAGAGCGAGACGACGGCAGAGGAGGACGAAGACGAGGGGGACGAGGCAGAGGAGGACCAGGCAGAGGAGGACGAAGCAGAGCGACGCGAGGCATTGGAGGGAGGACGAGGCAGAGAGGACGGAAACAGCAGGGGGACGAAGAGAGGGGACGAGCAGAGGAGGGACGACGGCAGAGGAGGACGAGCAGAGGGGGCGAGAAGAGGGGGGCGAGGCAGAGAAGGACGAGGCAGAAGGCGAGGCAGAGGGGGGCGGGAAGAGGGCCGAAGGCAAGAAGGACCAGGCAGAGGAGGCACAGCAGGAGTGGGGCGAGGCAGAGGAGGACGAGGCAGAGGGGGACGAGGCAGAGGAGGACGACGGCCAGAGGAGGACCAGGCAAGGAGACGAAGCAGGAGGGGACGAGGAAGAGGAGGACGAACAAGAGGAGACGAGGCAGAGGAGGACGAGGCAGAGGGAGGACGCAGGCAGAGCGGGGACGAGGCAAGGAGGACGAGGCCAGAGTGAGGACGAGGCGAGAGAGGACGAAAGCCAGAGGGGGACGAGGCCAGAAGGACGAGCAGAGGAGGACGAGGCAGAGGAGGACGAGGTCAAGGAGGACAGGCAAGAGGAGGACGATGGCAGAGGGAGACGAGGCAGAGGGGGACGAGCAGAGGGACGAGGGAGGAGGTGGACGAGGCAGAAGGAGGACGAGGCAAGAGCGTGGACGAGCAGAGGGGACGAGGCAGAGGAGACGAAGCAGAGAGGACCAGGCAGAGGAGGCGAAGCAGAGGGACGAGGCATAGGAGGACAGGCAGAGGAGGACGAAGCAAAGAGAGAAGCAAGAGGAGGACGACAGAGGAGACGAGCAGAGAGAGGACGAGGTCAGAGGAACAGGGCAGAGGAGGACGAGGCAGAGAGTGAGACGAGGCAGAGAGACGAGCAGAGAGGACGAGCAGAGCGCAGACGAAGCAGAGGGGACGAGGCAGAGGGGACAGCAGAGGGGGCGCGAGCAGAGAGGACGAGTTCAGAGGAGGACGCAGGCAGAGGAGGGACGAGAGACCACAGAAAGGGGACGAGCACGGAGAAGGACGAGCAAAGAGACGAGGGCAGAGCGAGACGAGGCAGAGAGAGGACGAGGCACGAGGAGGACGAGGCGAAGGGGGCGAGGCAGAGAAGGACCAGGGCAGAGGAGGACGGAGGCAGGAGGAGGACCGAGCAGAGGGGGCCGAGGCAGAGAACCAGCCAGAGGGGAACGAGGGCAGAGGAGACGAGGCAGAGGAGGACGAGGCAGAGGGGGCGAGGAAGAGGGGGCGAGGCAGAGGGAGACGCAGGCAGAGGGAGACGAGGCAGAGGGGCAGGCAGAGCGAGGGCGAGGCAGAGGAGGGCGAGGCAGAGGGCGAGGCAGAGGGCGAGGCAAGTGGAGATGGGCGATCAGAGGGAGGACGAGGCAGAGGAGGGACAGGCAGAGGGGACGCGATGGCAGAGGAGGAGAGCCAGAAGGACCAGGCAGGGGGGCGACGGCCAGAGAGGACCAGCAAAGGAACGAAGCAGAGGGGGACGAGGCAAGGAGGACCAGGCAGAGGAGGACGAAAGCAGGAGGGGGACAGCAGAAGGGGACAGGCAGAAGGGGGGCGAAGGAGAGAGGGGGCGAGGCAGAGGAGGACGAGGCAGAGGAGGACGAGGCAGAGGGGGGCGCAGGAAGAGGGGGGCGAGCAGAGTTAGGACAGGCAAGGATGACGAAGCAGAGGGGACGAGGAGAGGAGACGAGGCAGAAGGAGACGAAAGCAGAGACACAGAGGGAGACGAGGCAGAGGAGGACGAAGCCAGAGGGGACGAGGCAGAGGAGGACCAGCAGAGAGAGGACGAAGCAGAGGGGACGAGCAGAGATGAGGACGGGCAAGAGTGAGGACGAAAGCAGAGGGGACGAGGCAGAGGGGGACGAGGCAGAGGAGGAGAGCAGAGGAGGACGAGGCAGAGGGGGGCGAGAAGAGGGCAGCAGAAAGGACGGAGGCTAGAAGAGGACGAGGCAGAGGGGCGCGAATGAAGAGGCGACGAGGCAGAGAAGGACCAGGCAGCAGGAGGACAGGCAGAGGGGCGAGGCTGAGGAGACGAAGGCAGAGGGGACGAGGCAGAGGAGGACGAGCAGAGGAGGACCCAGGCAGAGGAGACGCAAAGCAAGAGAGGGCAGCAGACAGACAAGCAGAGGAGAACGAGGCAGAGGAGGACGAGGCAGATCGAGGAACGCAGCAAGAGGGGGAGATGGCAGAGGAGGACGAGGCAGAAGGAGGACGAGGCTAGAGGAGGACAGCAGTGGCAGAGGAGGACGAGGTCAGAGCTGAGGACGAGGCAGGGAGACGAGCAGAGAGACGAGGCAAGGGGGACGAGGCAGAGGAGGCGAGGCACGAGGGAGAGGAAGAGTTGGACGGAGAGGCACAGAGGTGGACGAGGCAGAGGAGGACGAGGCAGAGTGGACGAGGAGAGGGGGACGAGGCAGAGGAGGACGAAGCAGATGGAGACCAGGCATAGAGGGGACGAAGCGGAGGGGACGAGGCCAGAGGAGGACGAGGCATGAGGAGGACTGAGGCAGAGTGGGGGCGAGAAGAGGGGGGCGAGGCAGAAGAAGGACAGCAGTCAGGAGGCGAGGCAGAGGGGCGAGGAAGAGGCGACGAGGCAAGGAAGGACCAGGAGATGGAGGACGAGGCAGAGGGCGAGGGCAGAGGAGGGACGAGGCAGAGGAGGACGAGCAAGAGAGGGAGACAAGGAGGACGAGCGCAGAGAGGACCAGGCAGAGGAGACGAAGCAGAGGGGACGAGGCAGAGGAGACGAAGCAGAGGAGCGAGAGGCAGAGGAGGACGAGGCAAGGAGGACGAGGAGAGGGGGACGAGGCAGAGGAGGACGAGGCCAGAGGAGGACGAGGCCGAGGAGGACGAAGGCAGAGGGGACGAAGCAGAGGAACGAGGCCGAGGGAGAGGAGACGAGGCAGAGGGGACGAGGCAGAGTGAGGACGAGGCAGAGAGGACGAGCAAGAGGACGAGGCAGAGGGGACGAACGGCAGAGGAGGACGAGGCAGAGGGACGAGGCAGAGGGGACGAGCAGAGGGAGGACAGGCCAGCAAGGAGGACAGAAGCAGAAGGGGGACGAGGCAGAGAGAGGACGAGCAGAGGAGGACCAGGCAGAGGAGGACGAAGCAGAGGGGACGAGGCAGAGAGAGTGACGAAGCAGAGGAGGACGAGGCAGAGTGAGGACGAGGCAAGAGGAGGACAGAGCAGAGGGAGCTAGAGGAGGACGAGGCAGAGGGGACGAGGCAGAGGGGACGAAGGAGGGACGAAGGCAGAGGAGGACAGGCAGAGAGACGAGGCAGAGGAGGAACGAGGCAGAGGAGGACGAGGCAGAGGAGGACGAGGCAGAGGGGACGAGCAGAGGGGACGAGGGTGAGGTGACGAGGGAGAGGTGGACAGGCAGAGGTGACGAGGCAGAGGAGGACGAGGCAGAGGAGGACGAGGCAGAGGAGGACGAGGCAGAGAACCAACAAACTCACTCGGCAGAGCTTCCGAACTGCAGCCGACACACGGGGCTTGTCCTGGAGTAGTCCACGGGCCGGTTCTGCTCCGCTGTGGACGGAAAGAAAGACCTTCAGGACCGACACGCTTCAGAAGACAGACTCGCTGAAACTCTCATGACGGTATCAAAAACAGTGCTGAGAATCGAGTCGTTTCCAAAGCATCGAGTGTTTAGTATTTTAGTGTTGACAGTGTGATATTTACCAGAAGTTTATCACGTTCTTCAACTGATCTTTTGTCTACAACGTATTTCTAAGAGCGTTGCGCGCATTTGACCAGCGACACATTCAATCCCGAGCTCTTTTCACCCTTTCATCACGTCCGATGTTTATGTCGTTAAGAATAAATCAGCATAAAATTTGCCATCAATAAAAGAGGGGAAATATTTAACCTGTGGACGTTGACGTGAATCCTTTAAAACAAACTGTCTCTACATTTTAGTACTCGCTGGATCAATGGTAAAAGTAAACGGTTTCTTTCTACAACACAAACACGGACTCTGACCTGCGTGTTCCCTGCGCGGACTGTTGGGGGCGGAGTTGACCTGACGCCGAACGGCCGCAGAGGTCGGCGCGATGTTGAAGGAGGCGTGGCGGCACATTTTGAGCCGGTTCAGATCCTGCGTCGCGATCCTCTGCGCCGCCTCCGGGCCAAATATGCGGGGGGCGACGCTCCCGCGCCGTCGAACTCGGTCGGCTCTCTCTCTGCCGAGTTTTCCACTTGAACGCCGGTTTCCTGCCTCGTTCTTCGCGGACGTGGACTTTGTTAATGAGGCCCAAACTGGTCAAGACGTTGGCGATGTCGTACAAGCGACGGACTTTAGCTGAAAAAGACAGAAAGAAAATATTAGAACTCAAACCAGAAGATTTAGATTAAAAGTCACAGTTTCTACGTCACGTTTGTGAGATGTAGTTATGCAGCTAACAAGGCGATTGAGGGGGAAAGAAGTGTCGTTAAAATCAAGTTTATATTGAGGAAACAATAAATAAACAAGTACCAAACAGACCAATGGGGACTAAACCAGGTCTAAAACTAGTCCTTAAAAAGCAGGCCTGAACCAGGATTAAAACTAGGTCTTAATTTTTCCAGTTCTTAAACAGAACTAAACTACCTTTAAAAAAAAAACAAGTCTTCATCAGGACTAAAGAAACACAAAACTAGGTCTTAACCAAGAGGAACCAGTTCTTAACGAGATCTTAACCAGGTGGGCTAAATTAATACTAAACCCGTTCTAAACTAGATCTTAACCAGGACAATTAAATAAACTCAAAAAAGCATGGTAGGTCTTAAAAACCAGGACTAAACCAGGCCAAAGTATGTCTTAACCAGGACTGAACATGCTCCATATTGGATCGTAATCAGGACTAAAAAAGGTCAAAACCAGGTCTTACAACTAGGCTGGACCGGAACATAATCATACCAGGTCTGAACTCGGACTAGATCCAGATTTAACGAAGTCCCACACTTGTGCATCTCTCCTTTTGTAATGATAAGAAACAGTCAAAGCAAATGATGTGATACGTGAGTACCACATCTAACTCGTCTCACTCTTGCATTTGTGGCGTTTGCGTTCACTCTTGCATTTTGTCTCACTCTTGCATTTGCGTCTCACTCTTGTATTTGCGTGTTTGTGCGTTTGCGTCTCACCCTTGTATTTGCGCGTTTGCGTCTCAACTCTTGCATTGGCGTGTTTGTGCGTTTGCGTCTCACTTTGTATCTTGCGTATTTTGTGGCGTTTGCGTTCCCTTGCATTTGCGTTTTGTGCGTTGCTTACTGTTTGTATTGGCGTGTTGTGCGTTTGCGTCTCACTCTTGTATTTTGCGTGTTTGTGCGTCTTCATGTGCGCGTGTTTGTGCGTTTGCGTCTCACTCTTGTATTGCAGTGTTTGTGCTTCTGCGTATCATCTTGCATTTGCGTGTATTGTGCGTTTGCGTCTCACTGTTGTATTGGCGTGTTTGTGTGCGTTTGCGTCTCACTCTTGTATTTGCGTGTGTTTGTGCGTCTGCCGTCTCACTCTTGGCGATTTGCGTGTTTGTGGGTCTCACTCTTGCATTGGCGTTGTTGTGCGTTTGCGTCTCACTCTTGTATTTGCATCTCACTCTTGCATTTGCGTGTTTGTGCGTTTTGCGTCTCAACTCTTGCAATTTGCGCTCTCACTCTTCGCATTGGCGTGTTTGGTTGCGTTGCGTCTCACTCTTGTATTTGCGTCTCACTCTTGCATTTGCGTGTTTTGTGCGTCTGCGTCTCACTCTTGTATTTTGCGTGTTTTGTGTTTCACTCTTGTATTTGCCATTTGCGTCTTCACTCTTGTATTTTGCGTGTTTTTGTGCGTCTGCGTCTCACTCTTGTATTTGCGTCTCACTCTTGCATTTGCGTGTTTGTGCGTTTGCGTCTCACTTGCTTGCATTTGCGTGTTTGTGCGTTTGCGTCTCACTCTTGTCTTTGCGTCTCACTCTTGCATTGGCCGTGTTGTGCGCTTTGCGTCTCACTCTTGCATTGGCGTGTTTGTTGCGTTTGCGTCTCACTCTTGTATTGGCGTGTTTGTGCGTTTGTGTTTGCGTGCGTTTCACTTGCATGTTTGTGCGTTTGCGTCTCACTCTTGATTGGCGTGTTGTGCGTGTTGGTCTACTCTTTGTTATTTGGCGTGTTGTGGGTTTGGCGATCACTCTTGCATTTGCGTGTTTGTGCGTTTGCTCTCACTCTTGCATTTTTGCGTGTGTGTGCGTTTGCGATCACTCTTGCATTGGCGTGTTTGTGGCGTTTGCGTCTCACTCTTGCATTGGCGTGTTGTGCGTTTGCGTCTCACTCTTGCATTTGCGTGTTTTGGTGCGTGCTGCGTCTCACTCTTGCATTTGCGTGTTTGTGCGTCTGCGACCACTCTTGCACTTTGCGTGTGTTGTGCGTCTTGCGTCTCACTCTTGATTGGCGTGTTTTGTGCGTTTGCGTCTTCACTCTTGGGCATTTGCGTGTTTGTGCGTTTGCGTCTCTTGCATGCGTTTGTGCGTTTGCGTCTCACTCTTGCATTTGGCGTGTTTGTGCGTTATGCGTCTCACTCTTGTATTTGCGTGTTTGCGTCTGCGTCTCACCTTGCATTTGCTGTGTTCTGATGCGTCTGCGTACTCAGGCTCGTTGGCATTTTGCGTGTGTTGTGCGTTTGCGTCTCACTCTTGCATTGGCGTGTTTTGTGGCGTTTGCGGTCTCACTCTTGCATTGGCGTGTTTTGTGCGTGCTTGCGTCTCACTCTTAGCATTTGCGTCGTTTGTGTTCGCTCTTGCGTTTGCACTGTTTGTGCTTGCGTGTTTGTGCGTCTGCGTATGTGCGTTTGCTCTCACTGCTTGCATTTGCGTGTTTGTGCGTTTGCGTCTCACTCTTGCATTTGCGTGTTTGTGCGTTTGCGTCTTCAGCTCTTGCATTGGCGTGTTTGTGCGTTTTGCGTCTCTCACTCTTTCGCATTTGCGTGTTTGTGTCTTCACTCTTTCCATTGCGTGTTGTGCGTTTGCTCTCTCTGCATTGCGTTTTCGTGCTTGCGTCTCACTCTCTTGCATTTGCGTGTTTGTGCGTTTGCGTCTCACTCTTGCATTGCGTTGCGTTGTTGCGTTTTTGTGCGTTCACTCTTGCATTTGCTGTTTGTGTCTCTCTCACTCTTGCATTTTTGCGTGTTTGTGCGTTTGCGGTCTCACTCTTGTATTTGGCGTGTTGTGTGCGTTTGCGTCTCACTCTTTGCATTGGCGTGTTTGTGCGTTTGGCGTCTCACTCTTGCACTTGGTGTGTTTGTCGTTTGCGTCTCACTCTTGCATTTTGCGTGTGTTGTGCGTTTGCGTCTCACTCGTTGTGGCTGTTTGAGCGTGTTGATGTCGTTATGCGTTCTCACTACTTGGCATTGCGTGTTTGTGCGTTGCGTCTCACTCGTTCTGCATTGGTGGTTTGTGCGTCTGCGTTTCACTCTTGCATTTGCGTGATTTGTGCGTTTTGGTCTCACTCTTGCATTTGGTGTTTTTGTGCGTTTGCGTTCTCACTCTTGCATTTGCTGTTTGATGCGTTTGCGTCTCACTCTTGCATTTGCGTGTTTGTGCTTTGACGTCTCACTCTGCATGTGCGTGTATTTGTTCGTTTCTGTCTCACTCTTGACATTTGCAGTTTGTATTTGCGTCTCCTCTTCTTGCGTTTGTGCACTCACCATGTCTGGTGTTTGGCCCACGGTTGGCGGTACATCACTCTTTGCATGTTGGTGTTTTGCATTTGCGCTTCACCTTGCGAGCGAGTGCTATTGCGCCTCTGTGACTTGGCGTTGCGTTTGCTCCACCCTCTGCATTGCGGTTTGTGTCTCACTCTTGCATTTGCGGTTTGTGCAGCTTTGTCTTCTACTCTGTGCGCATTTGCGTGTTGTTGCGTTTGATTCTTCTACACTCTTCATTTGCCGTGTTTTGTGCGTTTGCGTCTCACTCTTGCATCATTGCCGAATTTTTATGTTGCCGTGCTTCACACTCATAACGTTAATCTTTTAGCGATCTGCGTCTAACCTGGACTTGTGCAAGTTTTCATCCCTTGACTATCTCGAACTCATCTGCATTTGGTGTTGTTGTATTAGTCTCACTCTTGCATTTCGTGTTTGGTGTCGCGTTTTCTTATCCGTTATGGCATGGTTATGTCTCACTCTTCATTTGCGTGTTTGTGCGTTTGCGGTCTCACTCTTGCTATTGCAGTGTGTGCGGTTTGCTCTCACTTCTTGCATTGGCTGTTGGCTTGGTCTCACTCTTGCATTGGCGTTGTGCGTTGCGTTCTCACTCTTGCCATTTGGTGTGTTCCTCTGCTGTTTTCTTGCGTCTCACTCTCATTTGGGTTTGTCGTCTGCGTCTCACTCTGCATGCGTGTTTGTGCGTTTGCGTCTCACTCTTGCATCGTGTCGTCGATTGCATGCTGTTCGTCATTCAACTCCTCTGCCATTGGCGTGTTTGTGCGTTCTGCGTCTCATCTCTTGCATTTGACTGCGTGTGTCGGCGTCCTCACTCTTGCATTGCGTGTTTTGTGATTCACTCTTCAGCATTTGCGTGTCCTTGTCAGCATTGCGTTCACTCTCTGCATTTCGAGTGCTTTGTGCGTTTGCGGTCTCACTCTTGATTTGCGTGTTTTGTGCGTTTGCGTCTCACTTCTTCGATTTGCCGTGTTTGTGCGTTGCGGTCTCACTTTGGCATTTGCGTGTTTGTTGCGTTTGCGTTCACTCTTGCATTGCGTGTTTGGTGCGTTTGCGTCTCACTCTTGCATTCTGCGTGTTTGTATTTACGTCTCACTCTTCTGCATTTGCGTGTTTGTGCGTTTGCGTCTCACTCTTGTATTTGCGTTGTTTGTGGCGGTTTGCGTCTCACTCTTGACATTGGCGTGTTTTTGTGACGTGCTCCAGCTTGCATTGGGCGTGTTTGCTCGTTTGCGTCTCATTCATTGGACGTTTCTTGGCCATTTGCTGGTGTTCTTGTGCGTTACTTGCGTCTCAACTCTTGCATTTGGGTCGTTTGTGCGTTGCGTCTCACTTTGAATTTGCGTGTTTGTGCGTTGCGTCTCACTATTTCGATTGGTGTTTTGTCTTGGTATGCATTTGTTTGCGTCTGCGTCTCATCTGCATTTGCGTGTTTGCGTTCTCTCACCTTGCATTTGCCGTTGTTTGTTGCGTCTGCGTCTCACTATGCATTTGCGTGTTTTGTGCTTGCGTCTCACTCTTGCATTTGCGTGTGTGCGTTTGCAGGTCTCACTCTTTGCATTATGCGTTGTTTTGTGATTTACGTCTCACTCTTGCATTCATGGCGTGTTTGTGCGGGCGTCTCACTCTTGTTGCTGTGCGTATATCTCACTCTTGATATTGCGGTGTTTGTGCGTTGCGTCTCTCTTGCATTGGGTGTTTTGGTGCGTTTGCGTCCAATCTCTTGCAGTTGGCGTGTTTGATGGTTGTCTCACTCTGTCGCATTGGCGGTGTTTGTGCGTTCTGCGTCTCACCTTGCATATGGTGTTTTGTGTGCGTTTTGCGTCTCACTCTTGCCATTTGCGTGTTTGTGCGTTGCGTCTCACTCGTTGCATTGCTTTTGTGCGTTTGGTTCTCATTTGCATTGCGTTTTGTGCGTTGCGTCTCATCTTGTTTGCGTGTTTGTGCGTCTGCCACTCTGGCATTCTGTGCATTTCTGTTTGCGTCTGCAGTTCTCACCTTGGCATTTGCGTGTGATTGTTGCGTCTGCGTCTCACTCTTTTGCATTTTGCGTTTGTTTCATTCGTTGGTCTTTGTCGTTGCGTCGTCACTTCTTGTTATTTGCTGCTGAGCTGGACGGAGTCCTGCCCGGCTCTTCGCGACCACACATCAGGATCTTTGCCGCGCGCGACTTACTTCAACGTCACCGTTTGGAAGTTTTGGAGACGAGGTAACGTAAGCATCACAAAACTTGATCAAGCAATTGACTCATGATTGCGCAGAGACTTGTCCTTCCTGTTATCCTCCACACTGCCAAATTTTCTCAGAAACAATTCATGATACGATACAGTGAAAAATCACAGCATTTCAGCCTCACAGTTCACCTACCCCCTTATCCCCTGCCTAAACATCCCCTGTTCTTAGTATGTTGATTCTGTGAAAAAATGAAGACACGTAAAATCACGTAGCCCACTTTTCAAAAAAATTATAAAATCAGTATGATAAGAGCGGGGCTTATCAGTATGCAGAGGCGGGGCTTATCAGTATGAAGAGGCGGGGCTTATCAGTATGAAGAGGCGGGCTTAATCAGTAAGCAAGAGCAGGTTTATCAGTAATGAGAGAGCGGGGTTTTCAATAATAGCAGAGGTTTATCAATGAAGAGGCGGGTTATCAGTATGAAGAGGCGGGGTTTATCAGTATGGAAGAAGGCAGGGTATTATCAGTATGAAGAGGCCGGTATCATATGAGGCGGTTATAGTATGCAGAGCAGGGCTTATCAGGTATGAAGAGGCGGGTTTATCAGTATGAAGAGGGCAGGGGCTTATCAGTATGAAGAGCAGGTTATCGTATGCAAGAGGCGGGGTTTATCAGTATGAAGAGGCGGGGCTTATCAGTATGAGAGGCTAGGGTTTATATACAGTATGGCAGAGGCGGGTTTATCAGTAATGAAGAGGCGGGGGCTTATCAGTATGAAGAGGCGGGACTGGAGAGAATGTGGGGTTCTGTCGCGGCGGCCATCTTGTGAGTGGAGAAAGCGCTTCACGATCAAATACTTTAAGAAGAATGTATTACCTAAAATTGAAAGTATTTTTTCTTCTTTCCATATTTATTAGTTTGGTAGAAAATGAAAGCAGTAGATCAAATGCAAAGACAAAAAAGTCCAATTATTAAAGTATTTATTACAAAATGATGATTAAAAAGTGCAGCTCTTTGTTAGTTTGTCTGAGTTCTAAAGTAGAATTTCCACCACAAAATGGCTGCCAGAACTGGACGTTGTATACGACGGGGTGTGACTTCTGATTGGCTGAAGAGCGCGTCCTTACCGTTGGCGCCGTCCTCCGCCTCCTCGTCCCTGTGGGTCCCCGCAGTCCCGGGCCCCGGCCTCGGCCCCCGGCTCCATCTGGAGGTGGTAGCCCTGCTCTCGGGCCTCGGCTCTGCAGCTCCTTCAGCATCGACTCCAGGCGCCGCCGGCCGTACCACGAGTAGCTGTTCTTCGCCATCCGCCCCACGATCATCAGCGACTCCAGAAAACGTTCACGATGTCGTAGATGCGCCGCCGCTCCACACCTGCACGCCACGGTTACGTTTGAATCATCTGCCGTTTCAGTAGAAGAAGTAGACTAGGAAGCAACCACTACATTTTAAGGTCACTTGAAAATGGCTTTGCAGCCGGCTTCCAGGTCATTTTAATGTTGATTTTTAAAAAAATGTATTGTTTTTTTTTAAGCTTTGAATGGACTGGCCCCACGCTGCGTCTCGGATCTCAACCAAAGTTTCGGGTTCCTTCCCGCACTCTGAGGCGTCTCTGAGGTGAACCTAAACTCTGGGCGTCAACGTTGTATCTGCTCTCTGACGTCTGTACAAGACCCCAGTTCGTGGAGTTATTCAGGCCAGGTGTTTTGTTAGTGTATCCCTTTTATTCTCTGGCTTTTATCACCGTGTAAGTTGTGAAGGGCTGCAACGATTACTCGAGTAAATCGAATAATTCACAAGTACAAAAAAGCTTCGATTATTTTATTTTATTGCTTCGATGATTTTGTTTAATTTTTAATTTTCTTAATTCACTTGTGGCGCTTTTGTTTCACACGGAGCTTGTTCCTCGCTCGGACGAAGGCGCGACAGCGCGCAAGTGAGCGGCGCGTTTAAGCAACTCACGAGTGCAAGACTGGGAAGAGTTTTGATGAGTGAAAAGAGCCGTGGATTCTATTATATTTATATCGTTAGTTTAGAACGGCAAAGTGATTGGCCTCTTTACAATAACAGTGTTCCATTTTTGCATTTCATGCTAAAATGTACGTTCCGTGCTCGAGTTGTGGAACGCATTCGTGAGCTCAGAGCTCGTTTAGTGCTCACTTTTGCTCAGGCTTCGCCCGTTTACGACGATGTTAACATTTTTCTTAGTACTAATTAGTATGCACGGGACATGGGTGCACGGGACATGGGTGCACGGGACATGGGTGCACGGGACATGGGTGCACGGGACATGGGTGCACGGGACATGGGTGCACGGGACATGGGTGCATGGGTGCAGGCGAGCGTTAGGGTGTTTGGAAGCGGACGCTTGGTGCGCACTTACGCAGCCGTGCTTCGCACTAATAGAACTAATCGGCCTCTCGCCAGCTTGTGGCGCTCGGCCTAAGAAAAAGAAGAGGACAAAAAGAATACATTTTTTTAAAAGTATTTGTTTTCTCTACAGTACATTTGTATCAGATGCAGGACGTTGCGGCTGTTATTGTATTTCGTGTGTTGCCGTATTGATTACAGATACTTCCCACTGCTGTGGAACAAGTGTATTTTATGATGTCATTGTTGCCGGTGGAAACCGCCGGACGCTGACCGGACGCTCGTCGCTTAGAACAAAAGAGTCGCTGCAAAAAAAAAGACAACGCCACAACAAGCTCTCAGTGAAGCTTGCCATCGCCGCGGCGTCTTAGCAACCGTCGTCAGGAGCGAAAGACGGGAGACGTTTACGACGCAAACGCCGCTCCATTCACCGCTATGTTGACTTATGGGAGGAGGAGGAAGCTTGGCCGGCGTTATCTGTGGCAGCGCAAAGTCAACGTTTAGAGCGGAAATGTCCAAACCGAAGGACAAATATCACTGACCACGAGAGTCAAGCAGTTTGTCCTGCGATGAGGGAAACATGACCACTTCATGTTCACCCAGTCAAACAATGGTTCCATTACTTGTCATTTGTCTAATTAGAGTCATGGCACGATGGTCAGCGTCATCAGCGCATGTGTTTGAGGAGCTTTCGTACCCAGGCTGGCGGCGACCTGGTCCAGGGAGATCCAGATGGGACTGTTGGGAGGAGGATAGTCCGGGTAAAGAGCCAGGAACTTCTGACACAGCAAACCCAGACTCTTCTGCTTTCGACTGGGCTTCTTCTCCGTCTCGTCCTCAAACTGGGCAAACGCAGCGAAAACAAACCTTTACAAACAACTTTGTGGTTTCATTTGCACTGCATCAAAGTTACTGGTCAGCTCTCGTGCAACATGTTGGTTTTTATGGCAAAGATGATTGAGATGATCATCTGGATAAAGGCGTATTACGTAGCTTTTGAGGGTGTTTTGAGGGTCGACAGTCAAACTATTATTTCTGAACTACGGCGACTGAAGGAAGTGTTTTATTCATGAAAAACAAAATGAATGATTCTTTGTGTTATAAAGTGGTTTAGAGTCCGTTTGGTCCAGATATCGAACAAAATACAACTTCGATTATTTTGGAGCGTCGACTAGTCACGATCAGGATGGCAAGGTTATAAGGCTAATCAATCATCGGGATTATTTCAATCAAAGTATAATCGTAAAGAATTCAAAAATAAAGAATTTTTTATAAAAAAATAAAATTTTAGAATAATTTCTTTTTTTAAAAATTCAGTTTATAGAAAATCACCTCTGGACGATGGACAAAATGGGATTTTATTTTGGACTGAATCTGTTTTGACACTTCTTTTCTTTTTTTTGTTGTTGCTTTATGTTTAAAAATGTTTGACTTTTGTCTGGAATGTTCCGCAGTATCGCATTTACGAAAACTGCCTCCGTTAAACGTGTTCGTTAAACTTTTAAACGTCATTTCTCCTGTGAATCGATGGCGCTCGCTCCGAACCGGCCGCGCCCGTCTCTCGCACCTGTGACTCGTCGGCGTCCTCCTCGGCGACCGGCCCGGGGCTCCTGGGCGCCCCCGTCTCGTTCTCGATGGGCCTGAACAGGACTTTCTTCAGCTCGCGGTCCCTGATGTCCGGACTGGCGGCGCTGATCAGCATCTTCAGGTTGGCGGTCGGCGACCAGGGCTCCGCCGCCGGAGAGCCGCCGCCGCCGCGTTTGACGGGCGTGACGTGGGCCAGGTCGGGGCCGCTCGCTTTCCGGCTCGGAAGCGGAGCGGGACCAGCGTCGCCGGACTTCAGGGGCGTAGATCTCCTCCTTTCAAGGCACAGGTTTTCCTACGGAGACAATCATCACGAGAAGGTTAGCGAACCTCCAACCTTTAATAGAACCTTCTTTTGCTGCGGTTTTTGGGTGATCATTTAGGGCTGATGCAAGAGGAGACTGTGGCGGCCCACCATAGTCTAAAAACAAGCTGAAGAATGAAAGTGACGCGTCAAATTAAACCTTTTTCATCATCACAAATAAGGATGCGACAATAACCGAAATACAAAACCGAAACCTTCGCCCTTCTCTGCGTTTGACCCGCCCTTCGCCCTTCTCTCTGCGTTTGACCCGCCCTTCCCTTGCGTTTGACCCGCCCTTCGTCCGCATTTACCCGCCTTCTCTGCGTTTACCCCGCCCTTCGCCCTTCTCTGCGTTTGACCCGCCCTTCGCCCTTCTCTGCGATTTGACCCGCCCTTCTCTGCGTTTGACCGCCCTCCCTTCTCTGCGTTTGACCCGCCCTTCGCCCTTCTCTGCGTTTGACCCGCCTCTCGTGCGTTTGACCCGCCCTTCTCTGCGTTTTGACCCGCCCTTCGCCTTACTCTTGCGTTTTGACCCGCCTTGTGACCCGCCCTTCGCCCTTCTCTGCGTTTGACCCACCCTTCTCTGCGTTTGACCCGCCCTTCGCCCTTCTCTGCGTTTGACCCGCCCTTCGCCCTTCTCTGCGTTTGACCCGCCCTTCGCCGCGTTTGACCCGCCCTCTGCCCCGCGATGGTCAGGACCATTTCTGCTTTTCACTTTAAGCGTCAGGTTCAGTCCCGATTTCAACGATGACGACGGGTGTGTGGGGTCTCGTCCCACTAACCCACGACAGCCTTCAGTTCAGGGCTATTCAACATAAGGCCTGGGGGCCAAATGAGGCCCTGCAAGCGATTTAATCTGGCCCTCGACCCATATGCATCTGTTTGCTGGTTTCATTTTGGGTTAGTCCTGGTTGGTCTCGGTTTAGTCCTTGTTTAATTCTGGATCAGCACTGGGTGGGCAATTTTGAAAAGCAATGTTGGTAAAGCATTTGCATGTTATTTCTCCTAAAAATCTAATCTCAGTTGTTGTTTTATCGTGATATTTCGACACAAAATGTTAGTCGTGGCGTGTTTTGCACAATGATGTGTTATTCACGTGTTATAACATGTATCGTCCATGACCGGGGGGAGAATCGCCCACGATGGCGCCGCGCCCGTCCCGACTCTCACCTTGTGGTCGCTCGCGCGCTCGTCTTCCGTCGGGACACCGCTCTTCCTCGGGCTCGTCAGGTCTTTCAGGGCCAGACATTCCAGCTCCATTTCTTAGAGAAGCTGCAGTGCAAACGATGAAGTTAGTCTTCTTCATGTTGTTGATCATGGCCGAACTCTGACGGATTCAGACCTGGTTTAGTCCGAGTTTGGACCTGGTTATGTTCTTAAGTTCACACTGGCACTAAACCTGGAACTAAACCTCCACAAGACCAGGACTAAACCAGGCCTAAACCAGGACTAGCCTAAGTGAGGACGTGCCCTTTGGTCTTAAATCCTGGTGAAGTCTTAATATAGGCTTAAGATAAAGTTTAGACCCGGTTTAGACCCGGTTTAGACCTGGTTTAGACCCGGTTTAGACTCTAATTTCAAAATATCCTGTTAAAATCTGAATCCAGCCCGGCTTTAGAACGACTTAATAAGTCCTTGGTTGAACCTGGTTTAGATCTTCGGTTCTGGGATTGCAGTTTGCACTCTTAGTCTTGGTTGAGTTCTCATTTAGATCTGGTTAAAGTCTAGTTTGGACCAGGTATGGGCTTAAGAACCTGGTTTAGTCTCAGTTTAGTCCAGTTTCAGACCTGGTTTGTTGTCCTGGTTCAAACCTGTGCTGTATAAATCCTTCTTCAGACCTGGTTTAGTCCTAGTTTAGACCTTTAGAGTCAAACATCCTCGGTTCGACATTGTCCTCTGCTTCAGTCGTGTTACAACAGCTTTAGTCCAGGTCTGGACCTTCAGATCTTCAGTCCTGGTTGAATCCTTTGACCTTTAGTCCTGTTTAGTCCTCCTTTATTGCCCGTGGAGCCCAAATGTTCGTCTTAGACCCCAGAAGAGGAGGAAGCCCCCCGATGCTGCGGCTCTAGATCATCACAGTCTAGACAGAGGTCAACCAGAATTGGCGCAATATTGCTAATTAGCGGCTAGCAGCTAATCTAATCAATATCAATCACGTGATCAATGACAGCATTTCGTGCATGTGTAATAACACGCAGTGACCGTGACGACACAGAGTTATAACGCGTTAGTAACGTTGGGAAAAGTCCAAACTGCCACGGACGAGTTTGCGCTTTTGGAACGTTCACGTTAAAATGTGTCTTATGAATACGTGAATGCGCCAAACGCACGCTCGGAATGCGTCACGTGGGGTCGAACGCGGGTGTGTTTCGTCAAATCAGCAGCTTTTTAGCCTGAAAATCTGCCGCGTTGATCGGAAAAGTGAAGAACTCAGAGGCAACTTTTACTCACCGTCTCCAAAAAATGAATGAAAACGCGCGCAATTCTGCACCTTTTGCGCTGTTATGAAGTCGCGAATCTTCCGGAAACCATCGTATACGCGCCAGATCGTGTGAACGGGCGCCTGTCTTCGTCTCCCTCCGTTACCGTTCCCGTTCGGAGCCGCGTTTCGCCGATTTCTCCCGGGGAAGACTGAAGTATCATCGCCCGCTCTGCAGCTTGTTTTCTGGCGCTTTCAGGCGACGGCGGCGCTTCGGCCAATCAGGGGCGAGGAGGCGGGTGCCGGCGAAGGGCTCGGCCAATCAGCGCGGTGGATTCGGAGTACGCGCCGCGGGATTGTCCAATGGGCGTGGGGGAAAGGGCGCACGGGCCCGCCCCCGTGTGCAGTGTTGGCGCGACGTCCAGCGCGCAGTCCGAGCGAAGATAGGACAGAGCGCGAGGAGGTGTCACTGCGTTTCAAACAGGACGTGCGGAAACTGAGCAGAAAACACGAATCAGAATCAGAATCAGAATCAGAATCAGAATCAGAATCAGAATCAGAATCAGAATCAGAATCAGAATCAGAATCAGAAAGAGTTTATTGCCATTGTCAATTAACAGAATTCACAAACATAGGAACTTATCTCGGCCTTAAGGTGCAACATAAAACACTGAGCAATAATAAAACAACATATATTCAATCCAAAGGGAATTAAGAAACAATTTAATATTACTATAGTATAAAATAAAAATAAAAATAGGCATTTCTATGTACACAAGTTTACAGTTAAGTTTAAAGTTGTAGTGCAGAAAGTGACAGTGAGTGATGAAGAGTGTCGTTAAAGTGACAGGTGTTTAGAAGTGTTCATGAGTCCAACAGCAGAGGGAAAGAAACTATTCTTGTGGCGGGAGGTTCTGGTCCGGATGGACCGTAGCCTCCTGCCTGAGGGGGGAGTGGCCTCCTGCCTGAGGGGAGTGGTTCAAATAGACCATGTCCAGGGTGAGAAGGGTCAGCTGTGATCCGACCTGCTCGTCCCAGAGCCCTGGAGACGTACAGGTCCTGCAGAGATGGAAGTCTGCAGTGGTAATGGGGGAGTCATGATGAGGGGGGGCTGTGGGCGATCATCTCCACTGTCTTCTGGGCGTTGAACTCCAGGTTGTTACCGCTGCACCAGGACACCAGCGTCCATTTTGTTGGAGAGTGAGCGAACGTTGGAGAGGAAAATTCCAGGTAAGGGCGCCTGAGTGCCCCGCCTCCTGAGAGCCCCGCCTCCTGAGACGCACGAGGGCCCCCGAGCGTTTTCCTCGCCTGCGGCGTCTCACTCTTTTAGCCAAAACAAGGGCTAATTCTGCAGCAGAAACTAAAAAAACTGGAACTAGGTCCGCAGGAGTTGTGGTTGAAGGACAAGAGCTCTTCACGGGAGTGAGAGCAGCAGACACACAAGTTACAGACAAAAACAGACAAAACAAAGAGCACCTAAAGGCCAGGGCATCCGTCTGCGGCGCCATCTTGGAAGGATGAAATACTTCATGGTTTACATCACAACTACCATTGACTACTCTGATCATAGAAATTAGTTTTTTTTAATTGATTTCGTTAAGCTGCGGTGGCACAAATGCATTTACACTCAAACGTTTTTGGATACATGTATAAATATAAGTATTATTGTATAAGTTTTCATCTTTAAGGAGTCTTTACTTTTCTGTATTTATATATCTAAAAAAGAAATACAAATCTACAAATACATGGAGAAATAAGTCAGTTGGTTTACCAAGTACTGTTATGTTTTGAATTAAGAAAACAGTATAACTGAATTATAATGTTTTATTGTTTTGTGGGAAATGATCAGAGCAGCCTTAACGTCTCCATGCTTCATAACAACAATAATAAGTGGTGGAAAGAGAACTGAAAATGCTGGGCAATGATGGCCTGAGAGCAAGTGACTAATTCTATATTTAAGTCCAGTTTTAGACCTGGTTTAGTCCGAGTTTAGACCTTTAGAGTAAAAAATCCTACATTAGACATTAGCCTCTGCTTCAGTCGTGTTATAACATCTTGAATCCAGGTTTAGACCTTTAGATCTTCAGTCCTGGTTGAATCCTTTGACCTTTAGTCCTGTTTATTCCTCATTTATTGCCCGTGGAGCCCAAATGTTCTTCTTAAAACCCTGAAGCGGATGGGAAAAAAAGCTATAGTTACTTTTTTAACACGGTTTTGGTGTCATTTTAAATCAAAGCAGCAGAGGTCTCCGCGGGACCACCATTGCACCGGGACTCACTGAGTTACAGTCACATGCGTATTCCGTCAGTTCGCGCACAAGAGTGAGCCCGTGTCTCACAGACGATCTTTGTCTTTGCGCCGTCCAGCTGAGTTCTGCGTCACCCCCAGCGTCACCCCCAGCGTCACCCCAGCGTCACCCCAGCGTCACCCCAGCGTCACCCCCACCCCACAAACCCGCACATTCCGCGTTGAAAGAAAAGCGCCACAGAATGCGTCACTTTGTCCCCTGCGGCCGCTGTTAATGAGCTCTGCGGCGGGGGCTCTGTGCGGCGGGGGCTCTGGAGCGGCGGGGGCCCTTAGTGGCGCACCGACCGGGTTTGGGGGGGTGTGCGGTCCAGTGGCGCTAAATTCACGTGCAGCTCAGCGCGAAAAGTTTGCGCGCTCGTTTGAGTCGACAGACGCGGCCCCCCGCCCACAGACACGCGCAGAGAGTTTGCGCCAGACTCAAATGTATATTAACTACTGCAAGTACTTTTATTGAAGATAAATATACAAACATAGAGTGTATTTAAGTCCAGTGTTGTGAAGAATACTTGGAAATACTCAATACAGTTGCGAGCCATTTGTAAAGTATTCTACATCTACGTTTGTTGCATCGTTTGTTATGCATTTGTTATTTATCATAATTAATTTGACTATTACAAAAATAGTCACGGTTTTCTTTTCTTTTCTTTTTAATCTTTATCCGGACGTTACAGACTCTAAAACCTTTACGGAAACAAAAACCGCAGCATTGATAAATCAAAATGGCACAAAAGAATGAGCAATTTAAATAATCAAAATAACGCACTTTATTCATGAAAATGCTCCATCGAAAGACGTTCGTCCTCATATTTGGTTAAACGAATAAAATAAAATAAATCTTGTTTTTTTAATTGTTTCTGAATGGACCCAAGTGTGAAATGGTAATAATGCAATACAAATAAATACAAATAAATAAATGAATTAAATAAAATGCATGTTTTCTTTAGTTTATTGTATTATTCTGTTTTTGTGATAGTGCATATTGAAAGCTGCGGTCATAAAGCCTCTCCTGAAGAAGAGCAGTCTTGATGCCGCAGTACTGAGTAATTACCGGCCCATCTCTAATCTGCCATTTTGGGGCAAAGTCCTTGAAAAGGTTGTTTACCAACAGCTCACTGATTTCCTCTTAATAAACAACTCATTTGATGTTTTCCAGTCAGGTTTTAGACCTCATCACAGCACACTGAGACTGCTGTTGTCACGGTGACAAATGACATCCACCTGAACGCTGACGCGGGCAAAAGCCTCAGTCTTAATTCTGTTAGATCTGAGTGCTGCTTTTGACACTGTCGATCATGGGACCCTCTTACAGAGACTAGAGGACTGGGTGGGCATCACTGGCACTGCACTAAACTGGTTAAAGTCCTATCTGGAAGACAGGAAGTACTTTGTTGAAATTGGTAACTGTGTGTCTCAGACCAGATGCCCCTGACCTGTGGGGTCCCCCAAGGGTCAATCCTGGGACCCTTCTGTTCAACCTCTACATGCTGCCGTTAGGTCAGTTAATACGCAGCGGAAATGTGTCCTATCACAATTACGCAGACGACACTCAGATCTATGTTTCCATGACGACAGGTGAATATGGACCAGTGGATTCACTCTGTCACTGCATCCAACAGATCAGTGTGTGGATGCAAAACAACTTTCTCCAGCTGAACTCAGACAAGACTGAAATCATCGTCTTTGGCCACAGAAACAAAGAGAAAGTGTTAACAGTCACCTCCAGAGTCTCGCTCTAAAACCTACACATCAAGTTAGAAATCTGGGGGTGATAATGGACTCAGACTTGAACTTTAAACAGCCACGTCAGATCAATAACATCAGCAGCTTTTTACCATCTAAAAAACATTGCCAAAATCAAAAGTCTAGTGTCTAAACCAGACCTGGAGAGACTTATCCATGCGTTTGTCTCTAGTAGATTAGACTACTGTAACGGCCTGCTCACTGGCCTCTCCAAACGAGCTGTAAAACAGCTGCAGTACATCCAGAACGCTGCTGCTCGGGTCCTGACTAGAACCAGGAAGTACGATCACATTAGTCCTGTGCTCAGGTCTCTGCACTGCCCCCTGTGGCTCAGAGAATAGACTTCAAAGCAGCTCTGCTTGTATACAAGTCTCTCCATGGCCTAGCACCAAAGTACATCTCGGACATGTTAGTGCCATATGAACCATCTCGGACTCTGAGGACCTCAGGGACCGGCCTCCTGCTGGTGCCAGAGTCAGGACTAAACATGGACCGGCGCCTCCTGCTGGTGCCAGAGTCAGGACTAAACATGGGGAATCTGCGTTTCAGTTTTGTGTGTTTTATGTTTGCCATCATTGAAGTGCTTTATTGTTCGATGCAGACAGCACGCAGCAGGCTGATTTTGTCACAAGATACTGTAATACTGTATACAAAAAAAAGGCAGGAACTTATAGTAATTCATGAGAAAAAAGTTGGCGACTGCAGCTTTGAGTCGAGGTCGAGAGGTTCTAAATCAGGGCTATTCAACATAAGGCCCAGGGGCTAATTCAGGCCCTCCAAGTGATTTAATCCGGGCCACGACCCATCTACCAAACATAAAACATATATATTTTGTTTACTGGTTTAATTATGGGTTAGCACTAGATTAGGCCTAGTTTGGTGTTGGGGGTTAGTCCTGGGTCAGGTCTGGTTGGTACTAGTCCAGGCCTAGTTTAATTCTCATTCAACACTACATGGGCAATTTTGCAAGCATTTTGCATGTTATCTCTCACAAAAATCTAATCTATCAGTGGTTATTTTACTGTATTAGCGCCATTTATTGAAACAGTGTTGGGGGTATATTGTTACAGCGGTGGCGTGAAGTGCACCGCCGGCTCAGAGGCCTTGGCCCTCCGAGTATCCCTCTAAGTATTATGACCGAGCTTATTAAAGAAGACAAAATGCATCCGGAAAGCTCAGTGTTTCCACATTTTGTTATGCTACAGCCTTATTCCAAAAGGTATTAAATTCATTCTTTGCCACAAAATTCTACAATCAATTCCCCAAAATGACAGTGTGAAAGAAGGTTGTTAGAATTCTTTACAAATGTCTTAAAAATGAAAAAAAGCACACGTACACAAGTATTGGTTCTTGGTTTTTTCCACTGTTCGTCCTTGAGATGCCACTCCTCAGCAGAAGGCACATGACAGTCGCCTGGAGTTTGTGAAAAGGCCCCTGAAGGACTCTCGGACCATGCGAAACAAACATCTCTGGTACGACGGCGTAAAGATGACCCAAACATGCAAGAATCACTAAATACAACTTATAAACTACTATTAGATACAGGACATTTGACAGAAATATACTCCTGAGACGTGTTGTGTGAGTGTGAGGCGGGAGTCACACCGAGCTGTTACTGAGGGGCCCCAGAGCAGACTCTAATGACAGGGGCCAGTCCAGACCTGCCCCTGAACAAACACTAGGATCAGGACCAAGAGTCTCTACAAGCACAGTAGGACGTAGAGCGTTTAGCTTCCACAGTCTCTTCATTTAAGACCAGGCTCAGAACGTTCCTCTTTGGACAGAAATTAAAACATTAAATAAAATATCCCAGTGAAAATAGCGTAGATTCTTTTTATTTTTCCATTCATTGATCCTCAGCGTTGCAGGATAAAGCGTATTCCGCGTTCTTCTCTCTCAGGCGAGATCTCACTGGATCAAAAGTTCGTTCTGAGTAGAAGAAGAAAGAGACTTGGGGCCTTGGTTGATCCGGTTTGGCCCGCGGCGAGAACGTCTGGATGCAGCCACGACACGCCGCGAGCCATGAGGCAATGTGCGCGGTCAAGCTTTATCTTCTCAGCGTTTGTTGGATGTTTGAGATATTGTCGGTTCAGTCTTGGCCATTTCGACTTTGAAGAAACCACAAGGAAAACCAAACCACCAACACGATGTTCTGTACAAAATGAATAAAACAGATTTCAATATAATCACAGCTCAAACTTCTGCTTCACTGGCCTGTAGCATTCAGGACGGTGTTCTTTAACGAGCTTTGGTCAAACGGGCATTTTAACTGATCTAAAGCGACATTTAGTAAAGTCATTACGCACAATATTCCGTGTAACTTTGAGGTAATCCACTTCAATTCAGTAATCTACTCTGTTGTAAATTACAGTTGTTTTTTTTCTGCTGTGGCACATTTTCTGAAACTGTTCATAAATCTGGCAAATCGATTCACTTCAGCTGCGAAACAGTTCAGGATGTTTGAAGACTCTTGTGAAAAGGACACTGTGTCGTTAAAATATGAACAACATCGTCAGATTCGTGGACTTATCTCACCATTATCCAGAAGGCTGGAGGAGTGGTCTGAAGGGTGGAGGAGTGGTCTGTAGGCTGGAGGAGTGGTCTGAAGGGTGGAGGAGTGGTCTGAAGGCTGGAGGAGTGGTCTGAAGGGTGGAGGAGTGGTCTGAAGGGTGGAGGAGTGGTCTGAAGGGTGGAGGAGTGGTCTGTAGACTGGAGGCGTGGTCTGTAGGCTGGAGGCGTGGTCTGTAGACTGGAGGAGTGGTCTGAAGGGTGGAGGAGTGGTCTGAAGGGTGGAGGAGTGGTGTCTGTAGGCTGGAGGCTGAGGAGTGGTCTGTAGGCTGGAGGAGTGGTCTGAAGGGTGGAGGAGTGGTCTGAAGGGTGGAGGAGTGGTCTGAGGCTGGAGGAGTGGTCTGAGGGTGGAGGAGTGGTCTGAAGGGTGGAGGAGTGGTCTGAAGGAGGCTGGAGGAGTGGTCTGAAGGCTGTGGAGGAGTGGTCTGAAGGGTGGGACTGAAGTGGAGGAGTGGTCTGTAGACTGGAGGAGTGGTCTGAAGGGTGGAGGAGGAGTGGTCTGTGGAGGCTGGAGGAGTGGTCTGTAGGCTGGAGGAGTGGTCTGTAGGCTGGAGGCTGTGGTCTGTAGACTGGAGGCGTGGTCTGTAGACTGGAGGCGTGGTCTGTAGACTGGAGGAGTGGTCTGTAGACTGGAGGAGTGGTCTGCAGACTGGAGGCGTGGTCTGTAGACTGGAGGAGTGGTCTGTAGACTGGAGGAGTGGTCTGACTGGAGGATGGTGGTAGAAGTTGGGAAGAGTGGACTTCGAATCACATCTCATGATTACGGCATTGGACTTTTATGGCAAAAGTTTCTGACGCGATGACAGGTTACCATGGCGACCACAACTAGACTATTAAATGAAGACGGCACAAGAATGCTGGTTGCCTAGAAACCAGGTAGGTTTCTCAGCTGTTGTTACTTTTAATGGCGGTTGGCAGCCAACTGAAAAGATGCATTTAGCGCCACCTACTGTAGGCGTACGTCTTTAAAGTATGTGTTTTACACTATACCGTGAAACAAGGAAAGAAAGAAAAAAGGAGAGAACTTTATGACATCATAAGAGTCTAAAGTCTTCTTCTTTGGTGTTTCATGGCGGTTGGTGTCCAGTGTTACCGCCATTCTTTAGACTTCATTCTTTAGACTTTAGACTTTATTCTTTAGATTTCATTCTTTAAAGACTTTAGACTTCATTCGTTAAAGACTTTAGACTTTATTCTTTAGATTTCATTCTTTAAAGACTTTAGACTTCATTCGTTAAAGACTTTAGACTTGAAAGACTTTAGACTTTAAAGACTTTAGACTTTATTCTTTTCGACTGCAAAAAGAATAAAATCTAAAGAATAAAGTCTAAAAAATAAAGTTAAAAAAAGTCTAAATTATAAAGTCTACAGTCTAAGAAGTACAACAACAGCAGGTGGCGGTAAATGCACCTTTTCAGTGCGCTGCCAACCGCCATTAAAAGCAAAAACCACAACATTTAGTTGAAACTAAAGTGCTCAATATTTCCAAACAAGAGGAGGATCTGGACAACGTCGACAGCTTCACAGGACCAGGCTGGACCCGGTGATGGAGCGCGACGCCATGCTGCCGCCACAAGACGACACGTGTGAGTTAGAACCAGAGGAACGCCAGGTCAGAGCCCTTCAACAAACGCTCTTGGAGTTCGTCGGCAAAACTGAAATTGAGAAGAAAATGGAACCGCTCATGCAACTTGAAAAGAAGATGGCGTTGCTAGGTCGCCAAAAGAGTTATTTACAAGAGCTGTTCCAAGGTCTGCAATCCAAGCTGACGCAAGCAGAAGCCTTGAAGGAGCGGTGTGATCGGTTTAGGGCGGACAAGGACTGCATCTGCGAGGAGAAGTACGCGGCTCTCCAGGGTTTCATAGAGCTGCGCAAGGCAGAAAGGAGAAACCTGGAAGAGGAAATGGAAAGACTGACAAACCAGATTGTCAGCTTGCAAGAGGAATTCGAATGTTTCCGATCCAAACCGTCGCCAGAAGACCCAGACGAGCGCCGCGTTCATGTCACCGGCAAGGACCGCAACCCCGGCCACGACGCAAAGTGTTTACGGACATACGAGAAGCACGAACCGCACGAGTGCACAGAAATGGACGCCGTTCTGGGGCTGCTGGCGTTGAGGGCTGTCGGCGTCCGGGCCTCGATACCCCCGTCCAGGAGATAAGTTAGAATATGGCGCCGACAGCTCCCAAGAACGAGATAGAGGCCGTGATGGAGCTCAAGAAGGCGCAGAGGGCGGACGTCAGACGGCGCAGGAACATGAAGATCAGAGCAGGTCCGTGAGAAGCTGCTGTCACCAGGAGCTGTGGAGAAGGTGCTGGATGTTTGGGCAACACTTTAGAAGAACTACACTCTCGACAAGACGTTCTTTGTGCTTTATGAAACTGATTATAGTGTCATTCTTCTGCAGCAGCGACTGGCGACTGGTGACGGCCTGAACATTGTCCTGAAAAGCACGGCTGATGCACTTTGTGTGTTGTTGGAGATGTCATTGTCTGTGAAAATAAATGATGTTCTAACGCTGAATGCTGTGACTATATATATATATATATATATGAACGGGAGGAGCTCGGAGTAGAGCCACTGCTCCTCCACCTCGAGAGGAGCCAATTGAGGTGGCTCAGGCATCTGTTGGATGCCACCTGGATGCCTCCTGAGATGTTTCGGGCATGTCCCACCGGGAAGAGGCCCCGGGGAAGACCCAGGCACGCTGGAGGGACTTGACTCTCGGCTGGCCTTGGAACGCCTCAGGATCCCCCCGGAGGAGTTGGAGGAAGTGTCTGGGGAGGGGGAAGTCAGGGAGTCCCTGATTAGGCTGCTGCCCCCGCGACCCGGCCCCGGATAAGCAGAAGATGGATATATATAAATAAAGAAACCATTGCGAGTGACTGCGTAACGCACGGCCATATCCTGTACAGTTGCCATGACGATGATGTCACAGCGCACCAACATTCCGTGACATCATAAACATTCCACCACTCTTAAAGAGATGGGGAAAATCAGATTTCTAGAATTCTAAAAGTACAAAAATGTACTACAGCGTAGTACCAAGGAAGTACAACTACATGAGCGCCATGAAACACCAAAGCAGTTGAAGTGATTGTGCCACAGTGACATCTAGTGGCAACGTGTTAGTACTACAAACGCCCCGATGATTGAGCCAAGTGCTTTCTGAAACATGACCATCTCATCCAAGATGGTTACGCTTCAAATATGGTGATGTTTATTGTTGTGTGTTTGTGTGTTTGTTTGTGTGTGTGTGTGTGTGTGTGTTTGTATTTGCGTTCGTTTTACATTACATAAAACAAGAAACTATATATATTTTTTACATTTTAAGGTTTTTATTCAAAAATATAATTCTGCTGTGAATGGATTTAGCCGATTACTTCCTTCTCACTTCTCTTGCCTTAGATAGCCTCACATGGCACACCATGGCACACATGGCACACATGGCACACCATGGCACACCATGGCACACCATGGCACACCATGGCACCCATTTCAGCCTGTCCTCTCCTGTCTAATAAGGCCTGTGGGCACCAACATCTTCAGAAGATGATGCTGTTTGTTTGCACAGTAATATGCTACAGTTAGCACTGAACATTGACCATGACATGTAATGACAGCCTCCATCACTAACTGTCCATCTAGCCTTCCTAACAGATGTGGAGTGTGTGTGTGTGTGTGTGTGTGTTTGAGTGTGTGAGTGTAGTTTGGGATGTTTCACCATTCTACATTTGAACTCCATTCATTTGAGTGGTTATGTTATTATCTGTTGTTGCTGAATTTAAAACAAATCAAATTAAATTAGGATCCTTTTTATTTCACACTGGCTCAGAAAATGTCAAATTCAATTGTTTATGGTAATACTAGACATGAAACAAGACCCGTCCCACACTGGTCACAGACAAATGGCTTCTCTCCAGTGTGGACTCTGGAGTGTCTTTTGAGAACTGCTTTTGAAGAAAAACCCGTCCCACACTGGTCACAGACAAATGGCTTCTCTCCAGTGTGGACTCTGGATTGTCTTTTGAGAACTGCTTTTGAAGGAAAAACCCGTCCCACACTGGTCACAGACAAATGGCTTCTCTCCAGTGTGGACTCTGGATTGTCTTTTGAGAACTGCTCTTGTAGAAAACCCCGTCCCACACTGGTCACACTCGTAGGGTCTTTCTCCTGTGTGAGTTCTGTAGTGTATTTTGAGTCTGGAAGCATTGGGCCACGTCTTTCCACACTGGTCACAGGTGAACCCCATGCTGTTGATGGACTTTGCAGATCTGCTGTAAACACAGAAAAAGTAATAACATTAAATAATAAACTTTGAAGAGTCTGAAGAGGCTGTGGAGTGAATTCCCTTGAACAAATAAAAGTCTATTTCAAACGCCTCGGTGAGTTTTGAGATGAAAAGGATGAAGCGTGTGGACAGTGTAACAGACCAAACCACAGTTCTGTCAAGCCTTTTACGACTCTGCAGCTGAGCAGGAAACAATCTTTCATTTGGAGGTATCAATTTAAAACGTCTTGCGTGGTTTTCTGACATAAATGAAAGAAAGTCTTGTCATGTAATGTTTACGTATATAAATAAGGCAATTTATGTGTAAAATGGCCAAAATTGCACATCGATTGGCCAATCCAAGAGCAGGCAGTTGGAGTCAGACACACACCACTGAATTTACATTTGTAAATTCAACTGTACATTTGTGTACATAGTAAGCCTATTTTTATCTTTTATCTTAAAGCTCATTTTATTTGATCCTATAGCAGATTTGAATTGTTTTTCTCTTTGACTTTATGTACGTTGTTTTATCATTGTTCATTTTTTTTACGTTGCACCGTGTCACCAAAGCAAGTTCCTTTGTGAATTCTGTTCATTGACAATTGGCAATAAACCAGTTCTGATTCTGAGTCTGAGTCCGACACTAGACACACTGAGCACAGGAAAAACACATTTATACAATGAACAAACCCTGCAGCCATTGCCAAAGCTGATCCTTAATCGTGAAGAGTCATTGAGCTCATATTCTAGATTCAGGCCACTAGGGGCCAGCGTTTGTCAAGTGCCAGTTGATGCGTCCTCCTCTTCTTGGGAGTTGAGCCGGTTCAATCCCAATATATTTTCGGGCGCTCCTCGGATGCTGTGCCTCGAGAGCCCACAACTGTTCATGATATATTCCATTTGAAGCTTCTCGTCTCTTTTACTGTTTTAGTTCATATTTTGTCAAGTAAAGTGGAGCAATGAAGGAAGAATAAGCAAATAGAATCACCGTAGCACGACTGGAACCGCCAAACTCACCAGAACCGGAGCAGAGGTCCAAGCGCCGGGGTCCTGTCTGTGCCCGCAGCCCTCACGTCTCAGAGGAACCCACACCCACACTGGTCCACACTGACCCAAACTGGGTCAGTGTGGACCTTCAAAACACCATCAAAAACAAAGAGCTGAACGGAGCTTTGTCTATATTATCACACATCGCAATATTTATCACAGAAAGTCCTTTTTCATGGAGTTTTTTCTGACTTTCTGTCTCCGGACAAGGGGGGGCTAAAAGAGTCTGTGGAGTCAGGGGTCCGGCACGTTTTGACACAGCCACTTTCTTTTTTCTTTGTGATTTTTAAGAGACAAAATGCTAATACATCGTTCTAAATGCTTCAAATAGACAATGAAACGGTTATGAATGAACAAAAGCATAGTCCTTCTCCACTTACCTGTCAGCACTTCCACTTCCAGAGGTTTGTAGCAGATGAGGTGTGCGATGGGCGGGGCCGCTTATGTCATGAAGGAAGTGTGTGAAGCGCCTCATCCAACCAGGGAAGACCCAGTGTTTCAGGGCTGTTCTGTCTGTGGGACGTCAGACTTTTACTGGATTCACTCCATTTCGTCCACGTCTGATTAAAGCCAGCTCTCAAGGTGCTGGAGATGTTCTTCTCAGACATAAATCTGGAGCCCACTTACTCCCAGTCAAATCAATCATTCTGGGAAGCATCAGGCCCAGTAAGAATAAATGACCCTAAAATGTAAAACAAACATGAAGAGGACTTTTATATGGATTTGGCCTGGACATTTTTGCTTTATTACAAGTCCCTAAAAAACATTTTTAGTGAATTTACCTGAAGCTTTTAAAGGAGAATTGTCAACAAAAGCTCAAACCCGTGTCAGACCACCCTCCAACACCAGTTTCACATATTTAACAGAGAAAATCTAGGTGAAATCTCAAATCTGGTTTGGTCTGTGCAGAGCTTGTTTCTCCTCATAATCCAAGTAAATCCGAGTCCAAAACCACAGTCTTCACAAAGAGTCCAGGCTTTTGTTTGTGCTCAAAGGCTCAGTCTCATTTGAGTGTTTTAGGACAAATAACAGAAGTTATAACTGTACGTGATTATGTTGGTCCAAGTTCCAAGTTCCTGTTGGAGCCAAGGTCACGTGAACCTGTTACAGTCTCTCAGATTCTGTCCTTCGGATGTTTGTATGAGGCAGTGCAGCAAAGCACCATTTCTTCCAGTTGTGTGAAGCACGTCTCAAACACGGAGACAAATACAAAGCCACACCACACACTAAACACAGACAATGTCATTATATTCATTATTTTTTTTTAAAGGCATTAGATTCCACGGAGCAAGAGCTTTAATCACTTTTTTTCTAAACATTACTTTATTTGACAATTTATGTATCTATCAATTTACTTTTCTCTTTTTTGTGTATTTACTTTTGATTTACTGATTTCTGGTACATTTTTTGGACTTTACATAACAAATTAACCAAAAATAAAAGGAATAGACTGAAACTTTGCTTATTACTTTTCCGTTTGTAAAATGTGTTTTTTCTCATTCGTGATTGATCAGCGGCCGCCTTACGCTCACACACAAACATAACGTAAGGCAGCACGCGCACATAACCGCCAGCAGAGGTCAGGTGTCGCTCTGAACCCCCGACTCCCCGCGCGCCACTTAAATCCACCTCGTTGACTCTTAATGACAGCGTGTCGTGTTAACGGCGCTGCTCGCTTAGCCTGAGCCCACGCGGTCGACTCGTACCGCGCTCGCCGTTCTGCAAGGTGGATCGCGGGAACGTCAATGATTTAAAGCGTGGCAGAAACACACGGGGGGCCGGAGCAGGGGGAACATCGAGGGCATCAAGCAAAGGCCTGGGACGGCGGCGTGGCGCTTACGAACGGAGGAAACAAGTGTTTAAATCGGTCTAAATCAAGCCTTTGGCCCGTTGGTGTTCACGTGCATGACATGTTCTGGCCACTAGGAGGCCTTTAGAGCAGCGTAGGGCGGAGCTCCCTCACACAGCCAATCAGCTCAAAGCGTCATACAGCGACGCGCACGGCTCTTTCTTACACGTTTGGGTCAATAAAATGTTTCTGCGTTTGCGATGCACTTTGGGGACTTCAGCCTTAAAGCGCCCCCTACAGGTCGGACGACTCGCTGAACTAAAACGCAGTTCAGAGAAATATATTTTGAATTTTGCTAAAAATTATACAAATGTTACCACAGAATAGCACATTTTTTTTAGGTGTATTATTTCACTTCCTGTTTGTAATTGATGACATCACAGTAGGAAATTACCCAGCAAACACTGGGCCAAAACTCATCTAATGTCACAATATTTTTGATCTGACAAATAAAAATATATGAGAGCGACTTTATTTAGTTGAATTCATGTTTAGAGCGTCAAAAAAGTGGTTTCTTTTGTGTAAATTCGGCGTAAACTTTGACTGGAACGAGAAATATCCCTTGTGTGATGTCACTTCCTGTCATTTTTGGCACATTTTCCAGCGTTTTCTCCACTAACACCCGCTCGATCGGTGTAAAACTTTAATTTATGCGTACAACAGGTACAAACACACCAAACCACACGAAAGCGGAGAGAGATTCAGTCAAAGTCAAGACTTTTTTTTATATACTTGATATTATTTGTTTGCAAGAACTGAAAATGTAACTTGTGCTTTCATCATTTCAATCCAATATTTTTGAATGGAAGACTCAAACCACGTGATAATGAAGGGCCCCCCTGAGACCCTTCATTTGTTCATTTCTACTCACAAATCCCCTAAACATTGTCTGTGATCGTTTTCACGTCGGACATCACGAACGGCTCGAACGCGCCTGTAGTTCGCATTCGGCACGATCATAAAGCTGCTTATTGTATATTCTATTCCTGAGCGTCGGCCCACTTCGCGGTGATGATGAATGTTGACGCTCGGGAGTCGCTATTGTATGAATCATGCGGATCAGGGCCGAGATCCAGGCTAACGCGAGTCTCCTCCGGCTCCACCTGCTCAGCCTCGGTCCCCGCGGGTCAGGCCTTGTTTGGATGCTAACTTTAGACACAGGAAACATCCATCTGCGAAGGTCTTCTGAGCGTCTCCGTCTCCTCCTGAGCTGGGATTCGCCAACAAACTCGGGCTTCGTCGGCCCATTTTGTTGTTGGGTGATTTAATTTTGTTCTTCCACAGTGAAAAACCAGCGCAAAAAGGTGCTCGGAGGATTAGTTACAGTGATCGTTCTTGTCAACAGCCCGTTTAGAGAAGACGGTTTCAAAAATAAATAAGTTAAAACATAAAAACAATCGCAACTTTAGCGAGATCCCCTTTAAAGCAGCACTACGTAACATTTTGACCTTATTGAACATCTTTGTAAGTCCATGTGAGGGTTAAATATGTGTTTTCGGGGAGTGTCCGTCGTCGCCCCCTGCTGTCTCTGTGTGGAAAACCAGCCTTGCAACATTTGCCGACATCGACACGAAGAAGACAACTCTCCTGAGAAACCCTGGCCCGTTTGTTATATTTGGTCATGTTAAATGTTTTCGTGTGTGATTATTGTGTCTTATGACGAGAAAGAAAGAAAGAAAGAGAAATCTCGTTTGCCCCTCCCACATGACAAAACGCACATATCTGTGTGGCGTTTGAACGTTCTCCTCATGACGGCGTTCTTTTAAACAGACCAGTGTGGTGTTGTTGTTGCGCTTTGACGTGTTTCGCATGCCTTTCTCTCAGAAGGGAGTCACGTGTTTCGCCGGCAGATTGACACAGGTTTTGACCCCATTCTCCCACCTACTTTGGTTGGTCTGTCTAGTCTGACTTCTCAGGACAGTACCCCAGGTCCTAGAAAGCTGATGGGCCCCTGCGTTTCTGGGTCTCAATGGGCCCCATAATCCAACCTTTGTATTTATTATCCTCTTTCCCAATTATCGTTGCTGTCCCAGTCCATCTCTGCAGTCATCCAAAACGGCAGATTTGAGGTTTGTTTGTCTGCAATAATGATAATAATAATAATAATGCAGGCCTGATTTAACCTGTTGTACTCCACAGTGCACCAGCAGGTGGCGACCTTCAATTTAAAGGACACATATCATGCAACATTGACTTTTTTTGAGGCTTTAACCATGGAGAAACAGTTGTATTTTGCTTCATTCATTTAAAAAAAAAAAGGGTAACTCTGCGAAAACATCTTAAAACACTGCGCACACCACCACGCACGCACAACGCACGCACAACGCACGACGCACAACATGTCTTTTTCTCGTTTGTTTCTCTGCTGGAAGCTCCACTCTGATCTCCAAACTCCTCCCTGCGCCTGCATTCAAATTCAGCTCAGCCTCTTTCAGGATGTACGACTTTTCCCCTCGCGCTGCTCGTACACCTGCTCAGCCGAGTGGAGAACAAGCCGACCCCCAACCCCCCCCGCCGTCCCCACCACCCGCCGTCCCCACCACCCCCTTTCCCCACCTTGTTTTTACCTGCCGCCGTTTTGGGTCAAGGCCACGTCGGGCAGACAGCGACACGAGCGGGGGAACGCGCCCGCGAACGAAGGTGGACGGATGAGAAGTGACAGCCGGCTATGGCGCTAACACGCGCTAACACTGTGTCGCCGCGGCGCAGCGACAGGAAACGCGCGGAGGGACGGAACGCAAACAAGGCAGGAACGTAAAGAGAGAGAGAGCGAGTGAGAGACGCAAGGTAAGAAGGTGAAGAGAATGTTCTGACCAAAGAAACGTCAGACGAAGGCGAGACAAGAGTCATTTAAAGGGCGAATATCATGCTAGCTGGAGTACGAGCTCGTCTTCTTCTTCGAGCCGCACGAAAACACACCGCTTTTAAAGTGCCCCTACAGGTGGACGACTCACTGAACTAAAATGCAGTTGCGTAATATATTTTGAATTTGGCTAAAAATTATGAAATTTATATCACAGAATAGCAAATTTTTTAGGTGTAAAATTCACTTCCTGTTTGTAATTGAATGACATCACAGTAGGAAATTCACGCAACAAACACTGGGCAAAACCTCATTTAATGGCACAATTTTTTTGCGACTTAATTTTGTTGAATAAATGTATAGAGTCAAAAAGTTGTTTCTTTTGTGTACATTTTGTATAATTTTGACTGAATGTCCCTAGTGTGATGTCACTTCCTGTCATTTTTTCATACATATTTCTTCTCCACACATACCTGCTCGATTGGTGTGAAACGATCAATTTATATGTACAACAGGTGCAAATACACCAGATAAAGTCTAAGTTAGAAAATCCTACAAACCTGTCATACGTCACATTAAGTTTCCCAGTGTGTGACGTCGCAGTTAGAGGTCTGTGAGTCGAATTGTGTTTTTTGTGCCTTTTATTCTGTAAACATTAAAAAAACACACTGAAAAGGAGAAAGTTGAAATCGTAGGATAAAACATTCTAGTATTGAAACACTGAGATAAAAAAAACAACAACACGACAGAGAACAAACACAAGTAGCTATAACTTTTATGTTCCCTGGAGTATTTGTCTTTAACAGATAAATGTGTAATTCTCAAGTTCACAGAAAGTCATTGTTCTGTTCGACGAATGTCTGTTGTCGCCTGCGCTCGCTCCTCCACAGTTTGCTCCGCCTGCTCACCTGCTATTCTGTGGTACCTTCTTCCCCGCGGTCAATCGTACATTCCCGAGTTCCATTTATCGTTGCTTTTGCTCACCAGATGGCGTCTCTTATAAAAGTGGTGGAAGAAACTCACCCGACACTGGGAGAACATGCAGTTTGATATGAGCAACACGTCACGATGTTGGCTAATGTTTGCTAATGTTGACAGATGGTGCAAATCCGTTCATGTTAGCACACAACTTCTGAACATGTGGAGCCAGGTTTTTTCACGGTAAACGCCAGAATCCAATCATTCTAACGCCAGATTTGATTTCTGTTAGCGTTATGAAAAAGTGTTATCATTATTATTATTATTGTTATTATTATGATTTTATTATTTTATTTGTATTATTTTATTATTTTATTTCAATTGATTGTTTATTATTATTATTATTATATTATTATTATTATCATCATCATCATCATCATCATCATCATCATCATAATTATTATTTTATTATATATTTATTATTATTATTATCATCATTATTATTTCTATTTTTATTATATTATTATATATTATTATTATTATTATCAATCATCATCGTCATCATCATCATAATTATTATTTTATTATTATATTTATATTATTATCATCATCATTATTATTTTTTATTTTTAATTATTATATTTATTATTATATTATTATTATTATTATTATCATCATCATTCATCAGTATATTTTTATTTTGTTTATTATATTTATATTATTATTATTATCATCATTATTTTTTATATTTTTAATTATTGTATCATTTAGATTATTATTATTATTATTATTATTATATGATTATTATTATTATGATTATATTGAATTATTTTATTATTATTATTGTTATTATATTCTATGCAGCCTTATTTACCTGCTTTGAAACAATAAGGTTTTGCGTGCACACGACTGACAAACATTGTAAAACACGACAACACAATACAAAGGTGCCCAAAGGTGATTTAAAAAGAAGAATGCACATTTCCCACGACAAAGGCCCAATCAAAGGCTTTCCTGATTGGCTCAATTAAGACTCAAAGCAGATGAGTCTCCGTTTCCAGGCAATCAGCCGTGTTTGGTCAGAAGACGCGCTTCATTCGGACGAAAGGCGTGGCATTTTTCCAAACAAACACAGAACAAACCAAACAGTTTCACGTGGTTCGCCAAGGCCAATGTCGGACAAAAAGATTGAATTAAAAAAGAAATACGTTTCACTGAAAACACCGTCTTTGTTTGCGGTTTCTATGGCGCCGAGGGAGCTCAAACTAACTTGTCACAGGAAAGAAGAAAGAAAGAAGCTCTGTGTTGTTCATTTATTTACACGTTTTTGGGCTTGATTATGAATGGAAAAGGCGGTTTTGATCGGACCATTTTACCGTAATACGCCTTCATTTATAACAGGTGGACAACTATTTCGACTGTCCATTTTTACTTGTGAGTTAATAGTTCTCAGTTTAGTCGTAATGAGAACAAAATAAAAACCTTCACCTAAAAGTGGAACATGAAGCAGTTCCAAAGGACAAACGGATGAAAATTACAAAATATTTATTCATTAATTTGGAAAACGCTCAGATAAGAATTATTTTTACAATGACAAATGTACAATTAAAATCGCATTTGTGTTTTACATTATTTGTTTATTGACTGACACAGTTTTGATGAAGGACCTCCGCACCTGCCGGACTCTGCTGCACTAGAAGAGCCTCAGTGTCTGGAGTGTTTGGATCTGTGAATGGAAGAGCGTCAGTCCTGGTCCAGTCCTGGTTCAGTCCTGGTTCAAACCTGGTTCAGTCCTGGTTCAGTCCTGGTTCAGTCCTGGTTCAAACCTGGTCCAGTCCTGGTTCAGTCCTGGTTCAGTCCTGGTTCAGTCCTGGTTCAAACCTGGTTCAGTCCTGGTTCAGTCCTGGTTTAGTCCTGGTCTTTCCCACTGGGTTTTTGGTCATTTTTCCTGTAGGAAGGTCTGCAGACAGGGGGCGCTCTTCCTCACGCAGACAGAGGGGGCGCTCTTCCTCACGCAGACACAGAGGGCACTCTTCCTCACGCAGACACAGGGGGCGCTAGGGGCGCGCTCCCTCACGCAGACACAAGGGGGCTGCCTCGCTCACGCAACACCGGGGCGCTCTTCCCTCAACGCAGACACAGGGGGCGCTCTTCCTCAACGCAGACCACGGGCGCTCTTCCTCACGCAGACACAGGGCGGACTTTCTCACCAGACAGATGGGGCGCTCTTCCTCACGCAAAACAGAGGGGGGCGCATCTTCCGCTCCTCACGCAAAGAGGGTGCCGCTCGTCTCACCAGACGTCAGAGGGGCGCTCTCTCACGCAGAACACAGGGGGCGCTCAATCCTCACGCAAACAGAGGGGGCGCTCTTCCGTCACGCAGACAGAGGGGGCGCTCTCTCTCACGCAAGAAAGGGGGCGCTCTATCCCACGCAGACCAGAGAGGCGGCTCTTTCCTCAGCAGACTCAGCGGCGCTCTTCCCTCACGCAGACACAGGGGCGCTCTTCCTCACACAGACGGTCGCTCTACCACAGGGGGCGCTCTTCCTCACGCAGACACAGGGGCGCGCTCCATCCGCACCGGGGCAGTCCTCACGCAGACACAGGGGCGCTCTTCCTCACGCAGACAGAGGGGGCGCTTCTCTCACGCAGACAAGGGGGCGCTTTCCTCCAGCAGACAGAGGGAAGCGTCTCCTCCAGCTCACGCGACACAGGGGGGCCTTTCCCGCAACAGAGGGGCGCTCTTCCTCCACGCAGACAAGAGGGGCCGCTCTTCCTCACGCAGAACAGGGGGCGCTCTTCCTCACGCAGAACACAGGGGGCGCTCTTCCTCACGCAAACAAGGGGCGCTCTTTCCCTACCAGAACAGAGGGGGCGCTCTTTCCTCACGCAGACAGAGAGGGGCGCTCTCCTCACGCAGACAGAGGGGGCTCTCTTCCTCACGCTCTCACGCAACACTAGGGGCGCTTCTTCCTCACGCAGACACAGGGGGGCGCTCTTTTTCCCTTACGACAGAGCCTGGGGGCGCTCTTCCTCACGCAGGACACAGGGGCTCTTCCTGCAGAAGGGGTCCTTCTACCGCAGACACAGAGGGGGCTGCTCTTCCTCACGCAGACAGAGGGGGCGCTCTTGCTCACGTATCTTCAGACACAGGGGGCAGCTTTTCCTCACGCAGACAGAGGGGCGCTCTCCTCACGGTCAGACAGAGGGGGGCGCTCTTCCTACGCAGAGGCGGCTTCCTCAGCAAAGCAGCAGGGGGCGCTCTTCCTCACGCACAGGGCCTCGCCTATCAGACCGGGGGCGCTGTTCTCTCACGCAGACAGGAGGGGGCGCTCTCCTCACGCAGACACAGGGGCGCTCTTCCTCACGCAGACAGAGGGGCGCTCTTCCTCACGCAGACAGCATGGGGCGCTCTTCCTCACGCAGACAGAGGGGCGCTCTTCCTCACGCAGACGGGGCGCCCCTCACGCACAGAGGGGGCGCTCTTCCTTCCGACATAGACTTCCTCACGCAGACACAGGGGGCGCTCTTCCTCACGCAGACACAGGGGGCGCTCTTCCTCACGCAGACAGAGGGGGGCTGTGCTTTCTGTCTCGTTGGTGATGAGTGACGTTTCAATGACACGTATTGACAGCCTCACGACAACTCAATAACGCCACAAGAGGGCGCTCCAGGATAACGTACGCCACTGTCTATCAGCCAAGTTTGGAAGTAATCGCTCATAAATATATAAATACAAATACAAATACAAATACAAATACAAACCACATTCTTTTCTAAGCAGAAGGTTTGGAGTAGCAGGACTCCTGGAGAACAGGCGCTTTTTACATGGAATTGACTGTATTTGAAGTGAATTTTAAAACACAGTACGAACGGAATATTAAAGCATTGTATTATTTCACACTGATTTTTAAAACATTTTATTTTTTATTTTTATTTTTAATTTTTTAGACATTTTACACATATTCAATTAAGATTTTTACTCGATTGGAAGAAATCAATAAATCAAATTCACATAATTCAAATGCAAAAAATTCAGTTGCATAAAATCTATGTAAAATAAAAGCTTTGTTCATAAAAAACACACAAAAAAACGTCACATTTCTGCTTTTGCTAAATTCCTGAGAGCGTTGGTTAATTTGCTCTTGGTTAATTTGCTTCTTTTTTATCGATTGATGTTTAATTGTTTGTTTTTCTGTCGGGAAATCAACCTTCACAAATGAAGTGAATGGAACTGAAGGTCTCATGTGTTCACACTTGAAATGAGACTTTTGTGTGAAGCTCAAACGCAAATTCAAGGCGAGAAAGTCGTAGTTTTCCTCAAAGTTCAAAATTGTTGTTTCAATTTCAGACTTAAAACCATTTATTTTGAAGTCAAATGCAAATGTTTGGTATTCTTGCAAATTTTTGACATGATAAATCATTTAAAACAGTTATTATAATCTCTTTTATGGAGCATCACGTGTCAAAATCATCAGTTGAAAAAGGCTAATTATGAATCCAGCGTTTCCCCCCTGCGCCGTGTCCATGCGCCGCAGCGGCAAACAGCGCCCTCTGCTGCCCGTGCTCCGTGGCTCCGGCTCCTCTCTCCGGCTCCTCTCCGGCTCCTCTCCGGCTCCTGCCTCTCCTGCTGCCCCCCCCCCCCCCGCTTGTCTGCCACCAGCTTCTCCCTCCAAAGGAAACACCGCCTCCGGTCGGATCTGTACCGCTTCCGCCGCGTCCGCCGCCTCCGTTACGCGGCGTCCACACTAACCCACGTGCGCGTTTTCTTTTGGGGGGACTATAATCTGGACGGAAGGACCAGAATCTCCTCCTCCTCTTCTCTCCCAGCGCAGGTAGGAACCACTCCAGACCCCTCACCGGGAAACGCGCTCTGCCGCGCCCGCCCGCCGCGCGCTGAAGCGCGTTGTTGTTGCATTGGCGTTTGTGTCAGTCCGAAGCTCCAAACCCGCACGTGATGTTTTATTTGGGGGGTTTTGTTTTTGGCTTGTTTCACGCACAAAGAACCGCAAAGCTGCCCACGCGCGTCCAGGTAACGGGGTTTAACTGCGGCCGAAAAGTGGAACTTCAAAATGACGCGTTCTTGGGCAAAACTTTCGAAATGACTTAAAAAAAAATTATATATATATATATATATATATATATATATATATATATATATATAATATATTATATAATATAATATCAAGAGTTGTCTGTGCAAAAAAGTCACGGCGTTGAAGCTCATTTCAGTCTGATCTTTTAAAAAAAATATTTACAATTTCTTTCTTCTTCTATTCTGCCGCCAGTTGTTACAGTAAAGCGGGTCATCAGGGACATCGGGTTCAGCGGGTCATCGGGTTTCAGCGGCTCAGCGGTTTCAGCGGGTTTATCGGGTTCAGCGGGCCATCGGGTTCAGCGGCTATCGGGTCAGCGGCTTCATGGGTTAGCGGTTATGGGTTCACGGGTCATGGGGTTCAGCGGGTCAGCGGGTTCAGCGCGCTCATCGGGTTCAGCGGCTCATCGGGTTCAGCGGGTTACGGGTTCAGCGGGTCATGGGGTTCAGGCGGGTCAGCGGGTTCAGCGGCTCATCGGGTTCAGCGGCTATCGTTTTCTGCGGGTTATCGGGTTCAGCGGGTTCCAGTGGGTCATTGGGGTTCAGCGGGTTCAGCGGGCCATCGGGTTCAGCGGCTTCATCGGGTTCAGCGGCTCATCGGGTTCAGCGGGTTCAGCGGGTCATGGGGTTCAGCGGCTCATCGGGTTCAGCGGGTTCAGCGGGCCATCGGGTTAGCGGCTCATGCGGTTCAGCGGCTCATCGGGTCAGCGGGTTCAGCGGGTTCAGCGGGTCATGGGTTCAGCGGGTCCAGTCGGGTTCAGACGGCTCATCGGGTTCAGCGGCTCATCGGTTCTGCGGGTTATCGGGTTCAGCGGTTCAGTGGGTCATGGGGTTCAGCGGTTCAGCGGGCCATTCGGGTTCAGGCGCTCATCGGGTTCAGCGGCTCATCGGGTTCAGCGGGTTCAGCGGGTCATTGGGGTTCAAGCGGCTCATCGGGTTCAGCGGGTTCAGCGGGCCATCGGGTTATCGGGTTCAGCGGCTCATCGGGTCAGCGGTTCGGGTTCAGCGGCTCATCGTGGTCACGGGGTCATGGGTTCAGCGGGTCGGGGTTCAGCGCTCCATCGGGTTCAGCGGCTCATCGGGTTCAGCGGATCATCGGGTTCAGCGCCTCATCGGGTTCAGCGGCCTCATCGGGTTCAGCGGGTCATCGGGTTCAGCGGGTCATGGGTTCAGCGGGTCATCGGGTTCAGCGGCTCTGTCTGGTTAGCGGCTCGTCGGGTTCAGCGGCTCGTCGGGTTCAGCGGCTCATCGGGTTCAGCGGCTCATCGGGTTCAGGGTGGAATAATGCAAGTTCCCCCACGATTAACTGCACACGAGCTGCGGATCGTTTCAGCTTCTGGGTTGACGAGCCTCATTTATATGGCCGGGGTTTGGGAAATGAACTGTGGTGAAACGTCTTATTTCCCGGGCTTTTTTTCAGCCGAATAAAAGGGAAAAGAAAAGTAATTTTGAGTTTGACAGTTTCGCGCTGAGATTTGACGGAATGTTTTAGCGCGTTTGGAGTTTCCCGAGCAAATTTGTGATTCATTTGTGCTTCATTTTTTGGACTTGCAGAGTGTGATTTGGTGATGTTTGAGTGAATCTTTGTTAATAAATTGTGACTCAGAAACGGTCGATGTGGCACAAGCGCCCTCTGGTGCTTTGGAAGTGCAGTGAACGCCACTTTTCGGCGTATTTATCTCTGAAGAAGCGTTTGGTTTTTAAAATGACAAACGTCACGCTTCATTTGAACCTTTTAGAACTTAAAAGAATGTAATGTACCGACAACCGCACGTGACTTTCCCTCAGTCTCGGTCCATCTACTCCATCTACTGGCGGCAGAGGGGATTGCCATGGGGGAATTTTTAAAAAAGCTGTTGTAATGGACGTGATTGGAGTCCATTAAAAGCTTTTAAAGTACATTGTGTATAACATGTGTCCTTGTGAAATAAACCTAAATCTACAAGAATCGAGTTAAATTGTGTTAAATCTTGTTAAATCGTTTTAAATGGTGTTAAATAGATAGTGTTAAATAGTGTTAAATAGTGTTAAATAGTGTTAAATCTTGTTAAATCTTGTTAAATCAAGTTAAATTGTGTTAAATAGAGCTAAATCGAGTTAAATAGAGTTAAATAGTTTTAAAATAGTTTTAACTAGTGTTAAATAGTTTTAACTAGTGTTAAATAGTGACATTCCCCTTTATTTGCGGTCTCCGCCCCCTGAGGGCAGTAACCCCGCCCCTGCAGTAAATGATACTGTAGTTTATCTGTTTTGTGTGCGAGCTCCTCCTGCTTCTCCTCTTTTATTACAAACATCCATCTTGTGCGCTGGACTCCTGCTCCTCTTCGCTCTTCCTCTCCCAAACCTCTGCGTCTCCTCCGTCCAAACCCTCCGGGGGCTTTAAACGCGCTCCTTGGTTTTCTCATTTCTACCGGTGCTGTTTCCTCTGGGCCCCCCGCTGTTTTCATGAGATGGAAATACGCTTCATCTCTCAGTCCTGGCTCCTATGAGCGCCGCTCGGCTCTCCCGAATCCTGCCGCACTTTGGAGATTATATTATATTTTCAGCATTGATTTTAGTCTGTGGTCTGATAAACCGCCCGCTGCAGCATATTTGCTTTTACCCAAAAATCCATAGTAATCACACGGTGGAGTCTCGAATGGATTGGGAAATAAAATGTAACAGGGAATTCTGTTAAGTTTTTGTCAAGTCGGAGATTTGCCTCAAGAAAAGATTGGAATTGGTGAATAAATACAGGCGCTTTAGGGTTCTTGGCTTGACAATTATGACTTAAAGGAGAACTAAGTAACATTTTGACCTTATTAAACAATTTGTACGTTCCTGTGATGGTTAAATATGCATGTATGGGTGTTCTCTTCTGAGAAACCCTGGCTCTTTTTGTTGTATGTGATTATACTGCCTTATTTTGTGATTATACTGCCTTATTTTGTGATTATACTGCCTTATTATTTTATCTGCCTTATTTGTATTATACTGCTTATTTTACTGCATTATTTTATTGATTATACTGCCTTATTATACTGCCTTATTTTGTGATTATACTGCATTATTTTGTGTGATTATTTACTGCCTTATTTAAAAAAAACGCCTTATTTAAAAAAAAAAAAATATAAAAAACAGGAGAAAACGAGCTTTTGCGCCTGTTGTCTGAGAATGTATTTTCACAAGAGAGCTGCAGGGGGAGCTATTGTCAAAGGTTCTACTTTAGCATGGTGTCATAGGCCTCACAGCTCTAAGGTCTTGGCGTAGATCATTGCAATAAAGTGAGACCTTACTGCTGTGGCGTTTGCACGTTCTCCCTGTGACTGTGAGTTTCCTGTGGGTTGTCTTTGTTCTACTCATCGATCTGTAACACGCACCATTGTTTGGTTTCGTTGTTCCTGCGGTGAGGCGCTCCTGGAGGGTCCTGAAAATCAATCGCATGCAGGAGAGACGTTTCCCCCAGAGAAGCCCGGGCCCATGCGGCGGTGCAGCGGCCGCAGGCGTCACGTAGCGCTAAAGGAGAGGAGCCGCGGCGCTTCGGATGCTTTCTGTTGGATTGGAATTTTCACCAGAAGCCCGAGCCCACCACAAGCCCACCACAAGCCCACCACAAGCCCACCACAAGCCCACACCACAAGCCCCACCATAAGCCCACCACAAGCCTTTTCCCTCAGTTATGACTTTATTGTATTTTATGTATTTACCTTGACGCGTTTGGGCTGCCGCTGCCTGAGCCTTCCTCAGAACCGTCGCTGGTCTCCGTGGTGACGTGGTATAATACGCTGTTGTTACTTCGTGAGGGCGTGGTCAGCCTGATGGACATGACACCAGACTGACCACTTGACCACGGCATTCTGAGCGTCTGTTATTCACCGCATTGACTTCATAAGCAACTTTTCACAACTGTCGTTTTCCCATCACGGCGAAGCTAACGACAACTAGCATGCTAACGGCGCGCTTCCTGCTTCTGGAATTAGATGCAGCCAGCGCACAGAGGTCTCGTTTTCACCCAGACAGCTGCTTTTACAATAGAACCAAACAGACTTTACTTTATTACAGGAGAAAAAAAAAATCGAGTATAGCCCCTTTAAGTATCGATATTGGGATCGAAAAAAGTCGGATCGGTGCAGGTTTAAACCAAAACAAGAGGTAAAGTGTCTGTGGACGGGGAGTGTGTGTCTAATTAGTAATAATTTAAGGACGTGATACAGAATATGCAGCGCAAATATAAAAATAAGGCAAAGCGCCCCCTACAGGTCGGACGACTCATTAAACTAAAATGCAGTTAAGATAAATATATTTAGAATTTTGCTAAAAGTTAGACACATTTTATCCCAGAATAGCACATTTTTTGGCTTTGTAATTTTACTTCCTGGTTGTAATCGATGACATCACACGAGGAAATCTGATGTCACCGTTCGTTTTTGTTGATGAATAAAAATATATAATAGCAACTTTATTTTGTTGAATTCATGTTTAGAGAGTCAAAAAAGTTGTTTGTGTAAATTTGGCATAAACTTGGACTGACCGGTCACTTCCTGGTGTGATGTCACTTCCTGGTGTGATGTCACTTCCTGGTGTGATGTCACTTCCTGTTATACTCTACAGGTTGGTTTTTTTTATTTTTAACATTTTCTCCACAAACAGCTGCTTGATCTGTGTAAAACTGTCATTTATATTCACATTTACAGGTACAAATACGGCTAATCAAGTCAAAATAAGGCAATTACACGCACTTTAAACGCGTAATCCGATTTGATGTTTTATTCATCCTGTTGACGGGCGTGTTTACAGAACGCTCCTTCCACATTTTCCCATCTCGTGCCATTATCAGACTGATGTTTTGTGACGCGCTGAATTGATGTTTATTCCGAGGGCCCGTAATTGCGTCTTTATTGCTCTCACAGAATGACGCGAGCGCTTCCTCTCTCCAGTCGCTCTCTCGGATCGTTGCCGCGCGCGATCGCCGTCGGTCGTCGTGCGTCCGTCTCCGGGGGTCCACGGCTCATGCTCTGTTCAGGGCGGTTTATTTTGAGTAACAATGGAAATAGAAGCGTGATTATGCTAAAAGTGTGGATGTACTTTTACACAATCATGGAGCAAATGATTTAAAGACACTTTATTGTCATTTTTGCAAAAGTGAATTTATGAACTTTTGTAAAAACTTGTGCTCGCTGCAATAGATTTTAAAAACATAGTTGACGACAGCAGGACAAATATCGGACCATTCCTAGTCTTAGAACCTGATTTAGTCCTGGTTTGGACTTGTTTAGACCCTGGTTTGGTCCAAGGTTAGTCCAGGTTTGGTTCTTGTTATGACTGTCATGAGTTGGACCTGATTTATTCCCTCGTTTAAACCCTTTTTAGGTCATTTTGGTCCGGTTTAATCCTCGGTTTAGTCACATTGTAGTTTCTTCTCAGAGTTGTGGTTTAGGTCTTCCTGGTTTAGACCTACTGGATTTATAGTTCAGACCAGGAAAGTCAAGATTCTCCGGTTCATGGTGATTATTCAGGTCACAATGTAATCGTGAGAACCAAAAACCAATATTCACGCTAATTTTAGAAGCTAATTTAAGCATTTTTTGTCGTCCAAAAATAGACTTAAATGTAAATAACTTTTATATCTGGCAGTTTTTGGCACATTTAACTTTTTTTTAAATGTAAATCACTTTTTTTATCTGGCTGTTTTTGTCACATTTAACTTTTTTTTCTCTCATTTTGATCGATCTCGGTTTTCGATTTTATTTGGTCTGTGGGAAAACAAAGTCACAATGTTTTTTCAGTGATGATTTCGTGAACATTTGACACAAATAATATTCACGTTTCTTCCTCTCCGTGAATCGCCCCGCCCTGATCCAGAACGCTTGATGACTTGAAGGACGGGCGAAACGGGAGGCGCTACGCCGGGCCCTCGCCGTCGCTCCGGCTCCGACGCCCGGCAACGGTAAATTACGAACGACAGACTTGTGCCAAACAAAGTCTCCAGTGGAAAGCCGGGGATCGGTTCTTGTACGTTTGTGGTTTAGAACTGTCCGTCAGGCGTTCCCTCATCAAGATTCGGTGCGGCTACTGGCGGCAGAGGGAATTTACCGCGGGGAAGTAAACAAAAACTAGCCTTACCCCCAACATGCTAACCCAGAAACCCAGAACCTGACACGCAAACACAGCGTTGTAATGAACATTATCCGAGTCAGAAAAGCTCAGAACGAGTCTGTGGCGATTAGGGATGTCCAGATGATCGGGCTAATCGCTAATCGTGATTATTCAGGTCACAAAATAATCGTAAGAACCTAAAAATAATGATCGGGACAATTTTACAAGCAAAATTAAGTATTTTTTGTTCAATATATACAGCACAAAAATGTAAAGAACCTTTTTTTTTTTTTTTTATCTGGCTGTTTTTGACACATTTAAGTTTATTTTGTTTCCAGAGAGTTACATTTTGAGGAACAGTATGTGTTAGATGTCACTGTTGTTTGGTCACCGTCTCAATAATCGTGAATAATCGTTAAATTGTGATGTTTTTTTCTCACAAAACACTTAACATTTGATAACATATAGTAAATACATAAATGATAGTTGTTTCCCCGTTTCCCCTCCAAATCTTGTTTTTTTTGTCGGCGACGTGGCGGCGTTTCGGTGACGTCTGGCGATCTCTCGTCGGAGGCGTCGGATTAGGTCGCCGGGAGACGGGTTTTTGCGGCTCCGCCCAGCTCCGATTAGCCTCATTGTGTGTGTTTTTTTAAAGCTGGATTTGGACGTGATTGATTTCAGCGCGGGTGGAACCTGAAGCCGGCCGCATGACGCGCTCGTGCATTAATAATCATCCTCTTTATAATTGGAGAGTTCCCGCGGCGACGAGATGAGAAGCCGAAGCTGGCGGTGCACTTTCAGGATTACTGGATTAGACCGCAACCTGAGCGCTGCTGCTGACGAGGTGGCACAGTGGTTAGGGCGCCTGCCATCGCCATGACAGGGTTGTAAAGTCCGATCGTTGGCGTTATTTGTTTTTATTATTGGCTTTTTATACACGCTCTTGAGGTACTTTTTACTCTGGCAATCTCATGTTTTAGAACAAATAAATATTACAATAATGTCACGCAACTTTCCCGACGAGGAGATGAACAAAAGCTAGCTTGCCCCCGACAATGTAAACGGTCATGAAACTGGGAAAAAAAGAGAAACTCCAGGTATGTTTTGTTTACACGGGAACAATGCTGTAAAGTGGTTTTTTTATCATTATTTTGCTCCATTTTGTTTAATGTCCTTTCGTAAAAAGTGCAAAGGTCAGATGTATTTAAGTCTGGAATTCCTGATATTAATATAAATAATAATATAATAATGTTCAACAGATTTCAGAATTTACTGTTTTATACTTCGAGATCCAGTGACTCAGGTGTGGACTTGTACACTTTACTTGATAAAATGGATTTAGATTTGGGAACTGGGATTTGGGACTGGGATTTGGGATTTGGGATTTGGGATTTGGGATTTGGGACTGGGACTTGGGACTTGGGGCCTGGGGCTGGACCTGGGATTTGGGACTGGATTTAGATTTGGGATTTGGGATTGGGGAACTTGGGCCTTGGGCCTTGGGACTGGATTTAGATTTTGGGCTGGGGATTTGGGACTGGGATTTGGGATTTGGGATTGGGCTTGGGATTTGGATTGGGATTTGGGACTTGGGATTTGGGGCCTGGGACCTGGGACCTGGGACCTGGGACCTGGGATTCTGGGACTGGATTTAGATTTGGGATTTGGGATTTGGGACTTGGGCCTTGGGCCTTTGGGACTGGATTTATTAGATTTGGGATTGGGACTTGGGACTTGGGACTGGACTTAGATTTGGGCCTGGGACTTGGGACTTGGGATTTGGGACTGGATTTAGATTTGGGATTTGGGATTTGGGACTTGGGACTTGGGACTTGGACTGGATTTAGATTTGGACTTATTGACTTTGGGACTTGGGACTTGGGACTGGACTTGGGACTTGGATGGACTTGGGACTTGGGACTTGGACTGACTAGATTTGGGATTGGACTGGGACTTGGGATTTGGGACTTGGGACTGAACTTAGATTTGGGACTTGGGACTTGAATCTGGACTTAGATTTGGACTTGGACTTGGGACTGGACTTAGATTTTGGGACTTGGGACTTGGGGACTCGGACTTAGATTTGGGACTTGGGACTGGACTTTAGATTTGGGACTTGGGACTACTTAGATTTGGGGACTTGGATGTGGGACTGGACTTAGTTTGGGACTTGGAACTTGGGACTGGACTTAGATTTGGGAACTTGGGGACTGGACTTAGATTTGGGACTTGGGAACTTGGGACTGGAACTTAGATTTGGGATTTGGGACTTGGGACTGGACTTAGATTTGGGACTTGGGACTATGGGACTGGACTTAGATTTGGACTTGGGACTTGGGACTGGACTTAGAATTTGGGATTTGGGACTTGGGACTGAACTTAGCATTGGGACTTGGGAATTGAATCTGGACTTAGATTTGGGATTTGGGACTTGGGACTGGACTTAGATTTGGGACTTGGACTTGGGACTGACTTAGATTTGGACTTGGAGCTTGGACTGGACTGGACTTAGATTTGGGACTTGGGACATGGACTTAGATTTGGGACTTGGGACTTGGACTTACTTAGATTTGGACTGACTTGGACTGGACTGGACTTGATTGGGACTGGGAACTGGACTTAGATTTGGGACTTGGGACCTGGACTTGATTTGGGACTTGGGTGACTTAGATTTGGGACTGACTTGACTGGACTGGACTTGATGCTTCAGGCTACTTATGTGTTTGAAACCGTTGATGAGTAAACCTTAATCTGCTTGTAAATGCATTTAAATCCGTTTACAAGAGAAACACATCGTCTGTCTGGTCGACAAATTGGAAAAATAATCAGTAAAAAGACTACTAAAATAGCCGTTTTTGCAGTTCTACTTTTACTGCGACTTCCAGACTCTAGACTTCTTCCTCCCTCTCTTTGCCTCTCTGACACAGATACATTCTCTTCTTTGGTCGCCGTTTCAAACCAGAGTCCTCGTCTCCTTCTGCGGTCGGATCACACGCGCCTTTTGTCCGATCCTTCCTTTTTTTCCCTAATTTCCCTTTTATTCCGCCGCTCCGCTGTCGGCGCGTCGAGATCACAAAGCGACTGGAGTCACATCCAAAAACCGTCCGCGGGAGCAGTGCCGTCGCAGCCATATGAATTATTCCGCGCTTAGTTTATTTTAGCGCGTGATTCGGGACAAAGATGAAGGCGGCGCGGTGAAATATGCAAAAAGCGCGCATTGTTTTTGCAAATATTAATGTTTGTGTTCTCTTGTCGTGAGATAAACTGACGATGTTCTGCTTAAATCATTTGCACAAGTACACAATAATGAATACACGCATTTGAATCCAGTGCATTGTCAGATTTGCCTTATTTTCTGTGCACAAATCAACATTGTTCAACTATTATCACGCCTGACTTCTTCTGTGATCGTTGGAGAAGTATTTTTGGGGCTCATTTATCGTGTTTATCGCGTGTCAGACTTTGGCGATGGTTTTGGCGAACGTCTCGTCTTCGTCCGAGGGCAGACAATTCTAAAAGTGCGCTCTGGGAGTCGAGAAAGCGGAAGAGTAAATACGGTGTCAAAGGACGGCGGCGAATGCTTCCTGCGCAAAGTACGGCGCGACTGAAGCAGCTGATGCAAGCGCCCTTCAGACGACGCAACAACCGGAGGAGCTACGTCCACGAAAGAACCGCCGTCAGATCTGAGGCGAGGGGGCGCGGTGCGGGAGGCACGAGCTGCTTCCTGCGGCCGCGAGGGAGAAACGCCGTGCGGACTCGACGACGTGGCATTGCCCATGGTCGGACTCTGCGTGAGGGAGTGAATTCACCAATGGCAGACGGCTTTAGTGACCTTTTGAAAATGACAAATGACTAAAAAAGGCACTTCATGAACTGCGAGAAAATCAACATTGTGACATAAGCTGCACTGAAAGTTTGAACTTCTCTGACACTTGCGTTTTTGAGTGAAATTTGTGGTAAAAGAGTCGGGACAGACATGTGTCACGTTAGGGTTTGGGTTAGAGTTATGTGCCGCTGTGTTTTATGCAGTAAAACCGTACATTTATGCACAACTGTTGGGGACGTGGAACCCTGAACCAGTGGCTTATTCCGTAAATCGAGGATGTACCTGTGTTCCCCCCGTTCACAGTAAAGGGGGAACGAAAAAATACAAATAAATGAATAAATAAATAGAACTATATATGCAATGACAATGGGTAGCGGTATATAATGATTGCTATTTAAACAAAATACATGTACGACAATGTATGGTAGCACTGTGATGGCGGTAATAATCATGTGACACATTTTTTTGAATGCATACACACATACACGCACACACGCACACACGTACATGCAAACACACACACGCACGCACAGACACAAGCTGAGGTTTTTAGACTCTTTTTGTCTAATGTCTGTGTTGTTGTCTGTCTTTTGCTGTTTTTGTTGTTGTTGTCCTCACTGTTGTTACTGTTTTGTATTTGTAAGTCGAATAATTAATTAAAAAAAGAAAAGAAAAGAAAAGGGGGAACATAGGTACCAGGGAACATAGGCACCAGGAACATAGGCACCAGGGAACATAGGCACCAGGGAACATAGGCACCAGGGAACATAGGCACCAGGGAACATAGGCACCAGGGAACATAGGCACCAGGGAACATAGGCACCAGGGAACATAGGCACCAGGGAACATAGGTACGCACCTGGATACAAGACGAGTGGATTAGTCACAGGGATTATTCGGGATGGGAATATCTGTATTGAAGCGTTGATTAATCCCTCGACTTTCGGCCAGCGTGCCGGGGAACACTAGCGTGCGCCTTCAGGTATTGCCGGTTGTGCCTTGGGGGAAAAAAATGTCCAATTTGAGTAAAGCGAGTCGCACGTGGATTTCACGGAATCGTTTTTCCATTTTGTCGTGTCCAGTTTGAATTTCTGACCCAAAAAAGAAGGCAAAACCGTCACCTTTTGCTAAATGTCAAGAGCCATACAAAGTGGCATGGGCAATATTTTTTGTCGTCACGCTAAAGCTAACAATTTTTTAAAAACATTGGATTAATCCATACTTCCTTGTGTGTGTCAAAACTGTTACTCAAGAATCAATCCAAAAACACACGTAGAGTTTGTTTGGGCCACCTATTCTTTGTTTTGAGTCAAACTCCACAGGCAGCAGATTAGACGGGTCCATCTGTGTCCGGTTTGTCCTTTAGAACCGCTTGGAAACACTTTTTTTAATGTTTTGAACGCCTTCAGCCACAAGGTCAGACCAGTATCGGCGTAGAAAAACCCCATCACGAACTCGTAATTTCCTCGTAAAGTCCTCTTTTATGCCAAACTAACTTATGGCCGTGTGTTCAGTAGAGGCAAGGAGCCCGTTAAATGAATAAAGTGCCGTGTCTCTGGCTGGCTAAAGCGCCAAAGCTCAACACAAGCGACAATCGTTAAATTCAAACTTACGATTTGAGGTTTTGGAGCTGCGATCTGATAAATATTCATCGACAAATCACACTGTTTAATTTATTTTTTGCTCTAAGTTTAGCCAAGTTCTATTGCGTCCCTGCTCGACTAGCATTAAGTTATTTACATTTCGCGGTCATTCATGTGGCCAAACGGTCCTTCTGGCACCTCGTAAAGCGCTAATATCAAACGTCAACGCCTTGCAGCGCTGAAATATCATGAATCTGCATCTTTATGTCATTTACTCCAAGACGGATGGCGCCTCACTCGAAATACGACAGTCTAAAGGCAAAATATCCGCTCGGAGCCTTAGTTACACGTCGCTCATTTATCTCCAAAGTCGCGCGGTCGGGTTTGACATTGAAACGGCGGCGTCATAAAGCCACACCGAGACTGTATATGAAGACTGTATATGTATAACGTACTATTCCCCCCCCCTTCCCTTTGCCTCCCCGTAGCAGTAATTCAGGGATGATGAATGGCGCGGCGGTTTAATGGTCTTGTAGTGCTGAAGCAGGCACATAGCGCGCTAACGGCAGAGCGAACGGCGAGTGCCGCAGTGGAACGCTCCGGGGCCGCGTCGGAGCGCCGATGACCTGTGCAATAAAGAACAATCAAATAAGGATCTGGAGACGGCGGGACAAGGGCTTTTGCCGTAGCCGAGGTCGAGAGGGAAGTGTGCAGTGCCGCGCGGGGCCTCTAGGCGGTGGCGTCTTTCATGTCCTCTAAGCTCATTTCTATCTATTCCGCTTTAGTTGAGAGTAGAGTGTGGATGTAAGTGCTAGAAGAAGAGTATTGGTGTAAAATGACTGACTTTTTGATACTAACTCAAGTGAAAATGTGGGTATCGAACGTGTTGCACAAATATCTACGCTAATAAACATGTGTAAGGATCAATTTTAGATGATGTTGGGCCATTTCTGAACCGCTTTGTACCAAACACACTTCACTTCACAGCCAGACCAGTGTCGGTGTCAAAAACTTTGGTCTAAAAGTACTTTGTATGTTGTATCGACGCCAACATTTGCATTTGTGTATTCGCTCCAGTCTCACACTCACTTATGTTGTTCGGCCATAAAAACCGACCATTTTTCACACCTTTTCCAGTAATTGTGCGCTTTATGTCCGTCTCCAGAGCTCCAACTGTCATTAATCAGAAAGTGAACGCATGAAGCTCTTCAGCAGACTCATTTTGAGTCATTCAGATCTTAAAAGTGGCACAGGTTTGACTCTTGGGCTTTTGTGCGGGTGGGTTTCCTTCATCAGCCCTAAAAAAACAATTAAAAACTGTACAACTGCCTGACATGATGAAAAAAAGTCAGCAAAACTCAGACAAAAACTATTTATTTTTCATAACATATACAATACATTATCAGTGACGTACAGTTAAACAAAACAAAAAAGAGCAAAAAGAAGAGCTTATGTTATCTGCCCCTTTTTCAACTTGTTCTTAACAATGATATTTTAAAACACATATTTATGGACTAATAATCTTATACGTCATGGCTCTCACATTAAACAACAAACGGATTGGATTAATTTACTTTTTGCCTGTGATGGTGATTCAAGCTAAGCTAAGGTTAGCGGCTAACGCTAGCAACTTTGTGGTTTAAGTGTTTTGTTCATATTCTCTAGTCAGAGTTTTGTTTCAACAGTTCTTCTGCTTCATTCTGTCGGTCGTGTCCGGTTAAAGACCTGTCGCTGTTGTTTTTCCATCTCTCGCAATGCATTGTGGTCTATACTGACATTTTGAGTGCACTTGTTTTTCACCTGCTGGACATTCAGACGGTGCAAAACCAGGAAAAGGCGCTTTAATGTAAGTTAAAGTGCCTCTGACTGGTCGGATGACTCATTGAACTAAAATGCAGTAAAGTTTTATTTATTTAAAATGTTGCTGAAAAAAATATAAAATTGTTATCTCAGAATTGCTCATTTTTTTAGGTGTATAATTTCACTTCCTGTTTGTAATTGATGACGTCACACCAGGAAATTACCCAGCAAACACTGGGCCAAAACTCATCTAATGTCACAATTATTTTCATTTCACAAATAAAAATATATGAGAGCGACTTTATTTGATTGAATTCATGTTTAGAGAGTCAAAAAAGTTTTTTGTTTTTTTTTGTAAATTCTGCATAAACTTTGACTGAAATGAGTGTCCCTGCTGTGATGTCACTTCCTGTCATTTTCTACACATTTTTCAGTGTTTTCTCCACAAATACCTGCTCGATCTAAGTCAAACTATCATTTATACGTACAACAGGTATAATCACACATTAAATAAAGTCAACATTAGAAAATTGTAAAAACCTGTCCGACAGTCAAACTACAGGTCAGATCTGTGGAGAGGCGACAGTGGAATGTTTATTTTCCAAGTTTCCTCAGTGAATCCTTAAATTGCAAAAGATGAATATATTGCACACATGAGTGTTGTGGAATGAGATGTTGCATACACGAATGGCGCAGTATCGAGCATTTGCCTGCCAACCAGAAGGTCCCGCTCACACCGTTTCGCGCCCTGAAAGTAGGGCCGCGATATAAACACTCATTTGCATCTCGGAAGTAATGAACGATCCACAAGATAAAAATGACGCGGTAACAATAAATATGACAGATTGTTGCCGAATTGGATGATATTGCGCGTCGTTTTGCCCGGAGCGTCATGTTCTTATGTTGGAGACGAGACGCGGGAAAACAAAGGCGTGAATGGAAATGAGGCAGTTTTAATTTTCCTGGAAGAGGAGAGTCAAAGCCCACGAGACGCTCCGGGCACTGGAGGAACACGCACGGAGAACAGCACGGAGAACAGGCACGGAGAACAGGCACGGAGAACATGCACGGAGAACACGCACGGAGAACAGCCGAGAACACGCACGGAGAACACCGCACGGAGAACACGCACGGAGAACACGCACGGAGAACACGCACGGAGAACACGCACGAGAACACGCACGGAGAACACGCACGGAGAAACACGCACGGAAGCAACTGCGAAGCTTCGAGAGGCGGAGGAACTGCTAATGATATTCAGATATGCAAATAGGGTCCGTGTAGTGCAGCAGCGAGCCGTTATTTTAGCAGTCGAGTCATCCATCAATTATTTTCTTCTGTTAATCTATAATTCTTTTCATTAAAAGTCATAGTTCATGGTAATAGACAAAGAAGAAATGTGCTTCTGCTTGAAATAACACGTTTTGTGCCTGATTTGTACTGTTTTGAAACATTTAAAACAGAAATAGTTCATGTTAAACTCTTCACAGCTCCACGTGCATCGCTCACTTTCATAATGCGGTCGGAGCGTCATAAATATTCAGAGTTTTGAAGCACTTTTCACGAGTCTCTTGAGCCCAGAGCGAGTTTTGTCGTCACGCTAAAGCTAACAAACGTTAGCATGCTAATGGCTGAATGCGGAGAAAACGCGGTGGTCTCATTTTCACCTGAATAAATGCTTTTACAATATATTTGTTCTGGAGCATAACAGATTTTATTTTATTTGTTTCGTTTTTTCACGTTTCAAAACAGTAAAAATCAGGTACAGCCCCTTTATTTTCACATCAATACACCCCCCATTACAGCATGATTTCACTTCTATAATGCCCCTGCAGCGCGTGACTAAATGTGCAGAGGAAGAAACTGCGGTAGTGAACGGCAACGAGCCAGAAATGTAGCTTTTGGAGTTGATCTTTTTCGTTTAAAACATCTTAAAAAACGAATCAGATTCAACACCTCTCGCTGGGTCAGAGTGCGCTTTTAATGAGTTTCGATTTCTATTGTCATCACAAAGTGTCTCTGGAGATGTTTGTGAGAATGACACTTTAATATAAAACCCTGTTCATGTAACTTTTACTGTTAGAGATAATTAAAATGATGTGGTCTTGATAAAATAGTGAAGAAATGTTGTTCTCAGACTAATGTGAAGCTGTTGTACATGACAGAGGCTAATTCACTCTTGTCACTGTAATTAACACCAGAAAATCATTAATTTTAGTTTGTGATTTTACCTAACAGTCAATTATGCTAACAGAATTTTTGAAAAGCATAGTTTCTTTTCTCAACTTTAGAACTATGTACTTGGGCCTCAAAACTCCTGCCATGGACACAATACATGGATACCTTTTGGAATGTACTTTTGGCAGCAGGAAAAAAGGCCATCACAAAGAGATGGATGACAAACATCCCCACCGGTCAAGGACTTGTCAGACATAGGAACAGACATCAGGCAAATGGAAAAACTGACATTCAGACTTAATTTGGAAATGGACAAATTTGACCGACTTTGGACCAAATCAGTCTTTTATTTTCATTTAAATATGCTGTGATTTTGTTTATGTTTATGTTTAGTTGATTTTTATTTTTTGTACTCTCTGGCTGTTTTGTGTTTTGTTCTATTAGTCTGTTTGTTTAAAACATTCAAATTAATAAAGAAATAAAAAGAATATATTTTTAAAAACCCAGCAGGTTTATATTGGCTTTGTTTCATTTCATGAAAAAAGGGACTGTTGACTGAGACATGGGGATAAAGTCCTTTAAAAATGAGCAGAATTCCTTAAAATGATTGCCTAGTTTGACACATGTGACCAATGGAAGCCTTCAAGCTGACCGATGAATTGACTAAAAAAACCAAAGGCCGGCAAGCCCTTCTCCTTGAACCCGCCCCCTCGCTGACGGCGGGTCTGTGGACGACTCCAGAGAATGTTGCTGACACAAAGAAAGCTCAACCACTTTTGCTGCTCGGCCGCGCAAAAAGGGGCATCAAAGCAGTCGCCGGCGGGTTAGCTGAGGGTTAGCTGAGTATTAGCTGAGTATTAGCTGAGGGTTAGCTGAGGGTTAGCTGAGTATTCAGCTGAGGGTTAGCTGAGTATTAGCTGAGGGTTAGCTGAGTAATTAGCTGAGGGTTAGCCTGAGTGTTACGCTGAGGGTGCTGAGTATTAGCTGAGGGTTAGCTTGAGTTAGCTGAAGGGTTAGCTAGGGTTTAGCTGAGTATGAGCTGAGGGTTAGCTGAGGGTTAGCTGAGTATTAGCTGAGTGTTAGCTGAGGGTTAGCTGAGTATTAGCTGAGGGTTAGCTGAGTAATTAGCTGAGTGTTAGCCTGAGTTATTGAGCTGAGGGTTAGCTGTTAGCCAGGGTTAGCTTAAGCTGAGGGTTAAGCTGAGTATCAGCTGAGGGTTAGCTGAGTGTTAGCTGAGGGTTAGCTGAGTGTTAGCTGAGGGTTAGCTGAGTATTAGCTGAGGGTTAAGCTGAGTAGGTTAAGCTGAGGGTTTAGCTGAGGGTTAGCTGAGTTGGAGCTGAGGGTTAGCTAGGGTTAGCTGAGTTATTAGCTGAGTTTAGCTGAGGGTTAGCTGAGGGTCAGCTCTAGCTGAGGGTTAGCTGAGTATTAGCTTGCAGGGTTAAGCTGAGTATTAGCTGAGGGTTAGCTGAGTGGTTGCTGACAGCAGGGTTAGCTGAGTATTAGCTGAGGGTTAGCTGAAGTATTAGCTGAAGGGTTAGCTGAGGGTTAGCTGAAGGTATGAGCTGAGTAGCTTGAGTTAGCTGAGGGTTAGCTGTGTAGCTGAGTATTACTGAGGGTTTAGCTGAAGGGTTAGCTGAGGTAGCTGAGGGTTAGCTGGAGGTTAGCTGAGTATCAGTTAGCGGTGCTAGGGTTTAGTAGTACTGAGGTGCTAGCGAGCTAGCTTGAGGGTATGAGGGATAGCTTAGCAGAGGGTTAGCTCGAGAGGTTCGCAGAGGGTTAGCAAAAGAGGGTTAGCAGAGTGGAGGATTGCAGGGGTTAGTGAGGGTTAGCAGAGGGTTAGCAGAAGAGGTTAAGCTGAGGGTTAGCAGAGGGGTTAGCTGATGGGTTAGCTGAGGTATTCAAGGGGGTTTAGCAGAAGGGTAGCTGACAGTATTAGCAGAGGGGTTAGCTGAGGGGTTTAGTAGAGGGGTTAGCCAGAGGGGTTAGCTTATCTGCTCTTTAGTGAATGATGGGGCAGAACATACAAAAGATGATGAAAGTCTGTTCAAAATGAAGAAACGCAGAATGGTAATAGTAATAGTAAGCATTTTTAATTCATCCATTCATCCATCTTCTGCTGTTTTATCTGGGGCCGGGTTGCAGAGTCTGAGCAGAGACGCCCAGATTCCACCCACCCCAGACACTTCCTCCAGCTCTTCTTCTACACACACTTCCTTAATCCTATGACGTTGTGTTTTATTAGAATGCATCTCAACTTGGGCAGGTTTTTAAATGTTCTAGGTGAACTGAATCTGAATTTAAAAAAAACAACAACAATACTACAAATCTAACCAACATTTACAAATACAGTCCTTTTTTTTTTACAATGCGCTGTCGTTTCTCTTCTCTGTTGGTCCCGGTCGGTCTTGTGTTGAGACTTAATCAAACGGCCGCTCCACTGACCCGTGAACAGTAAATCAAACGGCCTCGTGTTTAATTACCGGCTTATCGGACACAGCCTACTTTATTTGTTCGTCAATGTCATTTTATTTTTAATGTGCAGTCATTAAAGCTCCAGCATGTGTGATATGAGCGGCGGCTAACACCTCGTTTTCACTCGCGCATTAGCAACTTTTTGACATGATTTATTTCGGGCGGATGCAGCGGAGAAGTGAGAATGCTTCTGTTTTGGCTCAAATTCACGTCACTGTTTATTTATAGTTTCCTAAGTATGCCGCGATGCAAAGTATCCACTCAGTTTTATGTGCAGTTCTTAACACACACTTCTCCCAAACGGCCAGCCGTGTCGCGACGTTCATTTGAGACGATATTATTGATACTATGAACTCTTGAACCTTTTTATGTGGAAATTAAGGCAACCATTATTCTTCTGTGTTTAAAATGTTTTCATTTTAAAGTGTAAAATCATGATAAAGATGGAAAAGGACATGGTATTGTAGCCAAGTGCGGGATAGAATAAGGTACTTGATGTGTAATTTTAATAGCAATGGAATTTATTAGCAATTAGTGTCAATGACTAGGTTCAGGAGAAGGCAAAAGCTGGAGCAAACCAAATAATTACTGGAGCCACAGATAAATTCGATTGTGTTGGACAGAATGAGTAAATAACAATGTGGCAATGTTCAATATAAAACAAAACACAACAATAAACTCCAGTTTCCCTCTATCTGAGCTCAGATTGTGTGTTCACCTTCAGTCGGTTTGTTAGTCAGTTTTTAGATACTGTAATATTTGGACTTTAAGCCGCTACTTTTTTCCCCACGCTTTGAACACTGCGGTTTATACAACGGTGCGGCTAATTTATTGATTTTTATGGGCTAATGGCCACCGGGGGGCACTCTAGCAGGAAGCGCAAGCGTTTGACACACAGTAGAAGAAGACGTCGGTGGAAGCACTGTTCAGATGTGTTTTCTGTGTGCTAAGCTTCAAAATGCTCGTGTTTTATTACACAGACTCATATTCACGGAGAAATTAGTCTAATGAGGAAGTGAATCTAGATGTGGCGAAACGCAAAGACACATGTGGAGCGTGGACATACGGCGCACAGTTTAGAACCTGCCGCAATGAAATGAGACCTGACCCGAGGGTCAAAAGACAACCCTGCATCACTATTGTGGCCTATCTTTCAGTGTAAATATGTGGCTCATAAACAGGTGCATTGTATCTGCACAATGCATTATTTCTTTGTCGTTGGTGCGGTGAATATGCAGGAGCGCTTTATAGCCTGAAAATGACGGCAGTTTAGTTAGTTGGGACTAGTTAAGATTGGACTCCCCCTCTGTCCTTTATCAAACAGGTTTCTCGTGTTTGATTAGTGGCCACTCCATGGTACTGCACCTCCAGATCCAGAAAGTAGTCTCCCATCGAGCGCACTGTATTTTCTGTGAAGTCAGCCTGCTGCTGTTCGGCTGACAGCGACCTGCAGCTTTCACAAAGGGCGAATTTGAATGCATTCTTGTCTATTTTGGCATCAATACGTCATCTTTAATTCATCTTCCAGATCTTATTATTCTTCCACCACACTCAGTAGTCCGTGGTGGAGAGTATTCTGCTCTCAGGAGACCAACTTGATCCAGCATTACAAAAAAGCCTCGCCAAAGAAACTTCAATCGGTTCAATTCAGTCCAGTTCCCTCGACCTCGTCTCCTGCAGCTCAAGGGGATTCAACGATACACAGTTTTTCCCTTAGTATCACAATTGTTTGATTGCTTGTATACTTGATTTTTCATGTTATTTTGCATCCGTCCAAAACAACCATTGCAATACTTTGATATAAGATTCATGGTTTTGGAATCGACAAAACATAAACCCACTAATAAGAGTGCGTGAATATAAACTGTGATTGTTTAACATCAGCCCAATTCCGAGCCCTTATGTAACGGCTCCGATAACAGAAGCTTTGAGTCGCTGCTGCTCCTGAGTCCTCTGCTTTGTGTCACTGCGCGCGAAGCTTTGACAGAAAACACTCGTGCGCTCGGCTCCAGCAGACGCACTGCCGCAAATCTAATATTAGAATTTACCTGGATCTATTTGTCAACATGGAAATTGGGTCTGTTTTGGGGCTTTATGTAACACACTCTCTTCTCTAAGGTGTCTCCCGTTTCAAAGAGAAGTTGCGGCTTATTTTTGTCGAGGCGGAGCAGTTATGCACGAGCAGCTTTTTAGTCAGAGCAGCTGAAGTTGTAGAAATAACAAACTCAATGCGCTTGCTCGTATGTTGACACGGCGATGAACATTTTTGAATGTGTTCAAAAGATCATCATGATTAATATGCCACTGACGAGGAAACTCTTTTCTGAATGTACAATATTGTTGTTCATTCACACTTTGAAAAACAGTTAAATGGCACATTATTTATTTTATTTATTTATTTATTTATTTATTTTTATTTATTTATTTATTTATTTATTTTTTTATTTATTTTTTATTTTATTTTTATTTATTTTTTTATTTATTTTATTTATTTTATTTATTTTATTTATTTTATTTTATTTATTTATTTATTTATTTATTTATTTATTTATTTATTTTTTATTTTATTTTATTTTATTTATTTTATTTTATTTTATTTTATTTTATTTTATAGTTATTGGCCTTTAATAATGTATTATTATTTTAGTTTTATAGTCTGTTGCTATGTCTATATTCTACATGTGTTTTACCATGAAAATATAGAGATAATGAATCTAAAAAACAGCAAACCAAAGTAATGTGCTATTTTCAAAGTTATAGAAGGGTTTGCACTCATTTTGCGCTGGTGTTACTGGATCTGCCCCCTTCAACCGGGCCCTGAAAAAAAATCGGCCCTGTAACGATCCTCGTGAGGAAAAAGGTTTGTGATCGCGGCTTTTTTTCCCCCCACATTGAAGCCAGCGCACAGAGAACAAACGTAAATGAACTTTAGCCTGAATCTGCTTTTACATCAGAGCCTTAAGAGGAGTCAATGGTTTAGAAACACAGCTATACGAGATGCAAAGAGCTGAACTGCACCGCTAAAGCTGAGCTCAAGCTTCATAATGCTGCAAAAATGGTCCAAAATCATTGCAAAAATACCAAATACCTGTGGGTCTTGTGCTAATATTATTAAGGTCAAAGCTCAAACAATTGTAGGTGTACACATTTACACAATTGTGGGACAAATAAAGGTTCTCTTTTTTTAATATATATATTCCTCTGTCTGAAACTGTGGGAATTCATTAGTTTAATCTTGTCTGAACTTTCCACTGACTCTTTAAAGAGCACGTTTCACATGGTGTTTAATCATAATCATACTTTAGTCACAGACATGGAGCCAACCAGCAGGAGAAATCAAGAAACTGTAATTAAATATCAGTGTCACAGTAAGAATAAATCTGTCCTTTTATGAGCTTAACTCCCCCTGGTAAAAAAACTGAATAAATTCACATTTAACTGAACTTATGCAAACATTGTACTGTCACGATTAACTGGAATCACATGCGTCGCTTGACAAACGTTCAATTCATGATTCATAAAACACAGAACCCGTGGCTTTGCTGAAGTGAACTCCGAGACTTGTTATGCAAAACCGACTGGTATAATTGTTTGACCTTCTCATTGAACCACTCAAAAGACCACTCGCTTCGACAAAACGTTGCACATTTCGGGCTGGAGTAATATTTCATGCATGTTTGCGGAATAATCTTCGGACAAACCACGTCGTAAAATTCGTTCTGCAATTTTATTTTGCGTGAACGGCAGCTCTCCATATCGTCACGTACCGTATTTAGTAGTTTTAGCTCAATATTGCGATTTAAAATGTCCAAAATATACCATAATGTCCCTCGGGTGTCGTATGTTAGAACTATAAACTTCTTTCAGGCCTAACTGAATCTGCGTTCAGTCGGCGCGCCAGTGAAGAGCCGGAAGAGCTCATAAATACTTGACAAACCTTTTTTGAATCGTGGCGAGGCATTTACGAGGCCTTAATTACACAAGAAATGGTCAAAAAATGATTTACTTTCACTTACTGTTACTGTAGAGTGCTCGTGAAAGGCCCCAGAAAAGAACACGGGCTAAAAGTTTACGCCAAAATGTACACAAAATGTTTAGTGACCAAATGCGTGTACTGCAGCTTTTCACGCGGTTAAAGTGCGTAAAAACGTGTTTTTCAAATGTTCAAATTTGGACTTTATTTGGTGCGTTTCTACCTGTTGTAAATGATAGTTTGACACCAATCGAGCAGGTATTTGTGGAGAAAACGTAAACAAATCCGTAGGAACTACCAGGAAGTGACATCACACAAGGGATTCCAGTCAAAACATCGATTACAACCAGGAAGTAAAATTAGAAATCTAAAAATGTGCAATTCTGCAATAAAATGTGAATATTTTGTATAAACATTTAAAATTTTTCAATCTTAACTGCATTTTAGTTCAATGAGTCGTCCGACCTGTAGGGGGCACTTTAATAGTTTCTCTTCACACCCCATCGGCCACTTCTGAACGCAGCTCGAATCTCCTGACCACCGTTGTCGTGTAAACAGGGGCCTTAACAGTTGGAGTGAAGTATTTGGTAGTATTTAGTTGAAGATTGACCGATAAGGAGCAACCGATTAACGATAATCCCTGCCGATATGTTTGAGGTGGATTTTCAGTATTTACTTATACCGTGACCTGTGATTACTTTTCGCCTCTTTATGAACGCAGAACAAAAAATCGACAAAATCATATCAATACATGACATCGAAATAAAACTAAGGCACACAAACTCCAAAATAAACATCCAAATTGGTCCAAAGTCGATCAAATTGGTCAAATTTCCAGTTAAAGTGCCCCCTACAGGTCGGACGACTCATTGAACTAAAATGCAGTTGAAATAAATATAGTTTGAATTTTGCCCAAATTTATAAAAACGTTTTCACAGAATATAACCTTTTTTAGGTTTTTAATTTCACTTCCTGTTTGTAATTGATGACATCACACTAGGAAATTGCCAAGCAACCATGTCATTTTTTAAAAATTTGACAAATAAGAATGAATAAGAGCGACTTTATTTAGTTGAATTCATGTTTAGAGAGTCAAAAAAGTTGTTTCTTTTGTGTAAATTCTGCATGAACTTTGGCTGGAGCTTGTCCCTGGTGTGATGTCACTTCCTGCCATTTTTTCTACAGATGTTTCGATTTCGACAGGTACAAACACACCAAATAAAGTCAAAATTAGAAAATCGTAAAAACGTCACTTTAAATCCAAATGTAATCCTCTGTATGCTAGTCACAATCTCAGTCCAGTCCATCCAGTTTTTTGCAATGCAGCCAGACGTATGCGCCAAAGGTATCCATTTACTGTGTCCATGGCAGGAGTTCTGAGTCCCAGATACATAGTTCTGAATCAAAATGGAAATGTAGAGTGAAAAATCTGTTTTTCTTGACGTCAGTCCAATACTTCTGAGCAACAGTACGGTCCCAGAACACGTGGACGCTCGGCGACGTCCGTGAAAAGCGCCCTCGCCGTTTTCCGTCCAAACGTCTTAAGTCATTACGATCTATTACTGTAATTAATATCTCGGCGCCTTAATGCCTATTGTGCGACGGAGGACGCGGTGCCGTCTATCGCCCGGAGCGTGCGGCGTTCCTCGGCTCCCGCGCCGCGCTTCATGGGATTAGGAGAAAAGGGAGTCCCGGACGGCGCAGGCGAGAGTTAAATCCCTCTTAATAGAATTATCGCAGATTCGCCTGAGAAGGAAAACGTCTCAATGTCTCGTTTTGAGTTATTCGTTTTGGCTGTGGGTATAAAAGGGTTTAAGTCGTCGTTCGCTTGCTTTTGTGGAAACGTTTTTGCATAATTGCTTTTGTTTATTAAGCGCAGTTGAGCTACAGGCTACGCTGCCTGATTGAGCGCGTTCAGTTACATTTTAATTCAGGCGGAGTGAAAAACCAAACGACAGAAAAGGTTCAATTATTGGTACAGGCCTTCCTCCGTCTCTCCGGAGTCCTCAGAAGGATTCGCGTTTAACGGACAAAACGTTTGAATTAGGGATTATTCAGGTCACAATATAATCGTGAGAAACAGAAAATAATAAGTGTTTTTAGTTCAATCGATCGTCCCAAAAATTAGACTTAAATGTAAATCAGAAAGTTACATTTCGTAAAGTCGGTCACAAACTGGAGGAACAGTCACATGTCGGACCACGAGAATGAAAGAAAATGAAAGATTTCACTGTCGTTTAGTCTCAATAATCGGGAATAATTGTGATGGTTTTTTTGATGCACCTTGTGATGTCATCGGGTGGCTTTGATCGTACATGTTTAGAAGAACTAATTATGCGAAAATGGACATGTTATAACGTTGTTCCTCATCAGGAACACAGCTGCAGGTGTATTCAGCGTTCATGAATCCTGTTTACAAGCTCGTCTTCTCTGCTCCTTCTCTGAGCCTCACAAAAACACTCTGCTTCAAATTTCCCGGATTTGTGACGTCAAAGGTCAAGATCGGTGCTGTTTTAAGGTCCATTCATCCCCTCCAATCACGCTCAATACAACTGTGCGCTTAGCATTAGCATGTCGGGGCCAGGCTAGCTGGTTTACTTCCCCGTGGTAATTCCCTCTGCTGCCAGTAGATGCCGCGCCAACACCAGATCCCACTACAGGGCGTGCAGCTGCAGGAACGTGACGTGTCTTTTCTGTAGCAAAATTGTAAGTTCTAAAACATGAGAAAGTAAAAGTTGAGCAAGTTCAAAGTCCAATAACAACACAAATAATGTCTAATATGTGTCCTTTAAAAGTGACCAAGCTCAATGGTATGCTCTCCGTTTGTCTCTTAACGTTAGCTGCTTTTTGAGTCACTGGCCGAGGCGGTAGAACTCTCAGAAACATGCACTCGAGTAACTATTTGTCGAAATTGTACTTTTCAAAGTTGCTTTCCGACACCACACTTTTACTTTTTTTTTTAAACGTTGAGCAGTTTTTGATTAAATGCTTCGAACATTTGTCCTTCTTACAGCCCCCCCTCAGTGACGATTTGTTGTTGTCATTGGAAGCTACACAATCTGTTCATTAATTACGCTTTTGTCTGTCCGATTACGAGAATAAAATATAAATCAGGTTTTAATTACACGTTATGTCCAAACCAAAGTAATAGTTTCTCTAAATACTTTTATACTCTTTTATTTTGGTAACTACTTTATACTTCGACTAGTTATTTTGAAGTCACTTTTTGGCTTCTACTTTGGTCACTTTGGTTACTTCTAAGTAATAAAAGAACAAAGTATAGATCTTGTTATTGTAATAATCATAAATGTGTGAGAATGTTCCTGTGTTGAGGTTAAACTGTCGCTTATGCTGTACAAAATAATGACCATTACAACCCTCTAACTGAAATGTTTATCATGGGGAATAATATCTCAATTGTATCACTGCAACTTCTCTACCAAATATATCAAAAACAAATGGGAAAGAGAGAGTGATTTTGTTTTGACGGACAAAGAGTGGGAAAGCGTGTGCGCGTCCCAAAGTTTCATGTCTGGAGGGCGTTTTGCGGGTAAAATGTGTCACGTTTTCTTCATAACACCGTGTCAAAGTGCCCAGTGTTCACAGAGATATGCAACTGTTGGAGAGAGTGCGGCAAGACAAGAGGCAAACCGCTGTCACGTGTTCTGGGACTGTCCTGTCGCTCAGAAATCTCGGCCCGACGTTAACGAGGGTCTAATGTTTGGTTTGTACATTTAGTCAATCACTCTGCTTTAGTCATTAGTTACTCTTACTATTTTATATTTCTATTTTCTTTTCCCGTCTGCGCCCCGGTCCTTACGTTCCGTCCTCGTGTGTTCTTGGACCCCGAGGATGGCGCCCGGGTTTAAACGTGTCATCATGCATCGTGACTCGTTTCTTCAGTCACATCGTTGCAACGCTTCACCAATAGTCGAGTTGTGCTGAACTGTAATTGTACATACTGCACGCATATTTATCGTAATTAGTCCCAATTATTCACCGTGCCCATGATGCATTCACGGACCATCAGCCACTATCGCCTCACAACACGCTGGTGCCAGTGCTGATGCGTTCAAGGACGCTCGGAACCACAGCCACAGCCCAATCCACTGCCATCCAATCCCATCCAATTCATTTACAACCGAGTTTTTCACATCCCTCTGAACTGTAGAACTATGTACTTGGGCCTCACAACTCCTGCCACGGACACAATACGTGGATACCTTTTGGAACGTACTTTTTGGCGGCAGGAAAAATGGCCGTCACAAAGATAAACGGATGACACAAACATCACCGACGATCAAGGACTGGACTGACATCAGGCAAATGTAAAAACAGACTTAAATTGGAAATGGACAAGTTTGAAAGACTTTTTGGGTCTTTTACTTTAAACATGCCATGATTTTGTTTTTTTGAACGTTTAGGTGATGTTAATTTGCATTTTATCTCCGCTCTCTGGTCAGTGTTTTTATACATTTGAAAACTGAAAATAAATGGAAGAAAAATACACACAAAATAAAGAGCTAATACTGCAAGTTTGTTTTATTATTATTATTTTTTTTAACAAGCCCATTTGTGTGCTTTGTAGTCGTTGCACGGATAAGAAGCTGCTCATATTTGACTGTAATGACACTGAAAACCTTTTATCAGAACGCGAGCGGCCTGGACCCATCAGGCCCTCCGCCGCCGCCGCCGCCGCCGCCACCGCCGCCACCGCCGCCACCGCCGCCGCGCCACTTACCGAGTGAAACCGAGCCGCGCCTTTCCACACCCACAACCTTTTAATCCAAATCCGACACAATGAAGGCGGCTGTCTGGACTCTTACTCGCAAAGTGTTACCCAAGGACGTCGGCGCTCCTCCGTGGGCTTTTAGCTAAACGCGGGGGCCGCAGAGGAGCGCTTAAGAGATTTTTCTTCTGTTTTTTTGCGAGGTCGATGGAAAAAAAAAAAAGGCCGGTGTAACAAAAACCATTCATCAGACTCGGTTTTACAGCGACCTCCGCCTGGATCGTGTTTCAAAAGCATACGTAAGGTTATTGATCCAGGTCTTTTGTTTTTTATTAGGATTCATCTAGTGTAAGAAGACCGCGCGGTGGTCTTGAAGAAAATACTGTCCTTCAGTGTTGAAAATAACATTCTATTGGATTAAAACATTCAGGTCTTTTCTTCAGTTTAAGAGTTAAAATGTATTACAACATGATGTAAATAAAACTCTACTTTTTAATAAACAATATCACCGTTGTTTTGGGCTTAAACGTCCTAAAAATATTGAATATTTGTTTTACTGCGAATTAGGGTTGGGCAACATGGCAATAAATATATACATAATAACTTAACATTATTTTTTGCTCCTATTATTTGATTTACAATTTTTTTTTAAATGATATCTCTTTTTTTAAACAAATCCACTTTTCCAAACATGAGACTTTGTGCTCCTCCATTAAGATGAACACGTTCCCATTCTTCAACTGTTAGAACAAGATTTACTTCTTTGCCCCACTTATATTTACTATTGACTCAATTTGACCAACTTTGGACTAAATTGGACCTTTTCTTTCATTTAAATACGCCATAAGTTATTTGTTTTGCTTTATGTCTATTTGTGTATTTGTTTGTAGTTTCACTCTGCTCTTATTCTGTTCAGTTTCATTTTTTTTATTTTTTATTAAACAATAGAAAATATAAAAAAATAACATATTTAATATACAACATAAGTTGATTTTTTAAACCTATTTAGTTATGTTTTTATTCATGCCTTCTTATTTTATTATTTTTTGCTATAATATTTGTTGTTTCATGTTGCAACTTCACAGAAGAAAGTTCCTAGTTTGTGAATCTTTATTTTTTTTTGTTCACTGACAACGGCAATAGACATTTTTCGGAGTCTGATTTACTCAATAAGATCAATATTAAGTGCAAACAGTGCAAATAGATGAAGTGTTGTTGACATGAGTTATTAACGTGTTCATGAGTCCAACGGCAGAAGGACAGAAACAATCGAACCGCTTTAATGGGCTACGTTTTAACGACTCCTTATTTGTAACGACAATCACGACTTGGGCTTTTGAAGGCTTTTATTTAATCGATTCAAACAAAATAAAGGCTTTCAATCGTGATTTCATGAATACATTTCCTGACAGATGTTTAATAATTAACACATTTCCTCCTTCAAAGTCCGAACTCTGGTCCAAATCAAAAATCAGAGTCAGAAAATGTTTTATTGCCGTTGACGCCCATTTGCTTCGGCGATGCAACATAAAGCAATGGACAAAAAATACCAGAGCTGATTATTAATGATCAATGAAATGCACATCCCTTTACCTTCTTTACTGCCAATATACAATGATTTACTGTTTTTCCCCTCACGAGTTGTTGTTTTATCGCGTCTGTCGGAGAACGCCATTAAAGCGCCGCAGTCGACAGGAGAGAACGGGGCGGCGAAAATACGACAGACCGTTTTTAATATTCCCCGTTGTCTTCTTTGAAAGAACTAAACGAAAGAACTGCCTCGAAAAACATAATTTAATCCGCCTTTTGCCAATTCTGGGACGAAGCGCCGACTTTGGACTGAACGAAAAGCTCGTTCGTTCTGGTTTTGGACTTTACCGCGGAGAACAGAGGGCCAATCGGGGCCCCCCCCCTCCTTCGTGGGTGAAATGCCAACGCGGTCGGTTCGGCGGCGGGACAGAAAAAGGGCGAAGGACGACAACGGAAGATCAGATGTAATTATGGAGCCAAATACAGAGTTAGTTTGAGTTGGACAGAGCCAAAAAAGCATGAAAATATCCGTTGTTTTTGTCACTATTAATCATCATTTTATCGGTTATTTTCATGTCAATGCTGGAAGAAGTACTTCATTTGTTATCAAAGTATCACATGGAAACTCTGCTTAAGTCAAAAGTGTTGAAAATATATACCTTTGGAGGGAAAAAATAGTATTTGACACAGATTTTAGAACTATTAGAGTCAAATCCTGACGCTGATGTTGATC